>OU015494.1:133228340-133828340 GCA_907164885.2 Dolomedes plantarius | reverse complement strand
GAGCGGATACGAAAGGAAGTGTCAGGTATTTTTTTATTTCTCTAATTCCTCTCTCAAGTGAATACGCTGTGCGCGACCCAACGAAAGTATGTGTTTCTGAAGACTGCGTAACTGTTTTGTCTCGTCAACTGTAGATTTGTTTTTGCCTTGGCCTACATATATGTGTGTATGTATACTATTCTCACATTGAATACAGGAATGAAGATCGTTCCGCTGTAAACTCCGTTAAAATTTTTAGGCCTACTAATGTAATGATCAGAATGTCTGTAAGGAGAACAGTTGGTTAAGGTTTCGAGTCCCAAGCCAGCAACTGTAAAAAATTGATAAGCCAGAAAAGTTGACAAACATGAAATTATGAGGAGAACTAATTAATTTAACACGTACCTCACTCAGTTACCTGATGTCATTTACCGTTTCAGATATGTCTGTGCATACATACGTGTATATCATAATCATTCTCTGCCCACCAGAGTCGATGCCCGATTTTTCCATCTCAAGGCAGTTGCTATGTGCCTTGCGTACCTCGGCGTTGTAACGACGTCTTAATTTCGTGCGCTTTCACATGATTTTTTTAAATTCTAGGCTGACTACATACGACAGTACATTTTCTTTTCGAGATAATTCTCATCTTTTTTCCATCATCTTACCACCCGCATCTTATCCGGTGACCACAAATTATGCTTCGCATTTTTACCGTACAAGTTGAGAAATTTTTCACACTTGTAACTTCGAGCCATTTTTTCTCAATATGATCATACATTTGCAGATATTAGGATATGCTTCTTAACAATAACTCACATACATAATCTTTAATACACTTCGATTCAGATATCTTTACTTGGCAGTTGAAAATTTTTAAGTTTTAAGTGATGGAAAATTTCTTCACATGAATTTTTCCAAATACTATGCAATTTTAATGTTGGAAGGCGCTGAATATTAAAATTTTTAATACGTCAGAATCATAAGTATTATACATTTCTACATTTTCGCACCCATAAAAAAGTCCATCTAATTTTAAAAGAATAAATACAAGCCACACCTTTATAAAACAAAAAAGTAACCGTTGGAAAAAATTCTAAGTTATGCTTTTTTCTCCTCAAGAAAAAGGATTCCTTTATACCTATGGAAAAAAGGAGTAAAATTTATTTATCATTTTACATCTTTTTTCTACTACCCTATCTTTATTTTGTGCAACTTGAATTCATTTTTTTTCATTTTTGACAGGCCTTCATATTTTTGATTTTTTGGGTCTAAAATTTGCTTTTATGCTCTAACTGCGCTCGTTCCTGAAAATATATAGCAGAATTGAAAGCAAAAAAGTTGGATTTTAAGTTACACTTTTGTAGGTACATAAAACTTAAAAGGAAATGCCCCGTTTCAAAGAATTCAGAAAATTGGAAAGAAATTTAAAACGCATTTCTTTACTTTTTCAGTACATACATAAACCAAAATGCCTTCTTCTGGGCTAATGCTGCTATTCCTGTTAATTATGGTTTTTATATCGATATTTACTTCTTTTTATCTAACATTCGCACGAAATCTGTATATTGTAGGCCAATAAGATCAAAATATTAGGGAGAAAAAAAATCTAGTATTTTTTTTCGTTATTGATACCAGGCTGCAAATTGTCTTGGGTTTTTAAAGTATGCACTGTGTTTTTTAGTGTATTTTACAAATGTGAGTTTATTCTGACATCTTTCTTAAAATTGGTTCATTGAATAAACTTGATATATAGAAGTATATAAGAAAGTGAAATTAATATTTATCCCAATAAAAAGAAAAAGATTTTTCCTATTATAAACTCGATATCTAACATAATCAGAGAAAAAGCATTCCTATCCCTAAATCTGCACTGAAAAAGAAATCTTGCAATCTAATATACCATAGTATAAAACTTTGCTAATATTTAAGATCGAACATCAGCAGAACAGAGTTTTCTCTCAGAGTTTTGTTCTGAAAGTCTAAAATAAATGTTATAAAATATTTTAAATACAGTTTTAAAAAATGAACATCTTATGAAATTGTATTTAGAAAATTATGTCATCTCGTTAAGCCCATTGCAATATTCTCTTATTCATTCAAAGCGAGGTTTTATTTGACTTGACAAACATGAAATATATTACCATCAGAAAAAATTATATTTATTTAGGATCATCTGCTTAAAATAAGTAAAAATCAGTATTTTTTAAAATAGACTGAAAAATCCGACAAATACCAGCAATTTTGTCTCTGTTCTACCATACGATAACGGTTACGTGGATTTCCCATACACCATAGCGATATATTCTTGATTCTAAGACTTAATCTATGTGTTCTAAGCAAAGAAATATTACACAATTAAGAATAAAGCTATTTCAAAGTAAAGAAATGCATGGCTATCCTTAAATAAGCCATAAACGTGGAGCATTTTTATAAATTATTCAATCGTTTGAACTAACATTTTTTTACGTGTAAGTTTTATTATTTCGTAACATGCCAACTTATGTAGTTGAAATAACATGCCAACTTAGAATTGACAGTTATCACAACTATCAATTCTAAGTTTACAAGTTATAGGGTGATTTTCAAATCCTAACCTCCTTTCATCAATAAGGACAATAATTGGCCTTCTTTAAGAAAGATTTATAAGTTAAAAAGAATTTTGCATAATTTTTAACTAAGCAATTACATCGTAGATGTGAATTTTGACATAAAGCCTGAGTTAAACGAAAACAAAATTGAGTTTGCCTTTTAAAGATCACATTTACAGGCGAAAATAATATTTATTCTTAATCTCGTACTTAAAACTCGTAATATAGGAAATCAAGCGTTTAATTGTATCTAAATTCCAGACTATAAAACTTATTCGGTATAGCTAACGAATTGATCAACCCTTTCTGTATCCGGGAAACAGAATATAATCATTTTTGCAAATATCAGCGGTAAATAATTTATTTTCCGACTTTATCAATCTATCGGCCTTCAATTCTGTATGCTGATACTTGTATGCAATACTTGTATGCTGATACTTGTATGCAATACATAGTACTTTTAAATACCATTAACTGGTCTATCTCGTTCACGCGTAAAACTTAAGACGAGCATAAAGTTTTATGAAAGAGTTGGAAAGTGAATTTAAACGTGTTAAATCTAAGAAAATTATCAAACATATTACAAGAACTGATCATATATTTCTTTTAAACATAATTCTTTTTTGTGTTTAATGTTCTATTCGGGTAATTAATATTATCTGATATGATAAATTTCCTTTATATGTGCTTCTTAACATCTTTCAGTTTAAAAATTACACTTACACCTACTTACACACATACACATACACACACACACATACACACACACACACATATATATATATATATATATATATATATATAGAGAGAGAGAGAGAGAGAGAGAGAGAGAGAGAGGAGAAGGTGAGATTATGGACCCCCTTAATATCTGCCCTATGCGCAGGTGCAGCCGCTAATTATAGCTGTAATCTAGAGCCCCTAGGTGTCTGAAATGGATAGTCAAGGTCATTGACCCCAGTTCACTCGCGAATGATGGCCTGTGGCCAATTGTTTGTTTTTCGAGTTTTCAAACTTTTTCTGAGGAAAGTAAAAGTGAATATTTTACATATCTACTACTACTGTTTTGTAAAAACTGATTCATGTGCCATATTCTACACGACGAGAAGTTCCTTTTGAGCTAGTTCTAAATTAAATTCGATGTAACTCATAACGTAAAAAACGAGTTTGTTTCCAAGATGGCGTTGTTAGAAATATGGACTCCATGGGTGCTGGTATTATGAACCCGGGTCCATATTACCAACAACCGATTTCGATGATGCAATAATAATGTTTCCAGGAGAAAATGCAATTCTACAGGTGATTTCATTATGGTACATTTTATTTTAATGTTTTGTAATCCTTTTCAGTTATTCTGGAAGCTAAGAATGCAAGTTGAGAATAAATCTCCCGCTAGCAAGCACGCTGTAGTGCGCAGAAGAAGTTGGGATAGGGTGAAGATGGTTGAGGCTATCCAGAAGCTAAGATGCGGAGAAATGGGACTAAAGGAGGCTGCCAGAGTGTTTGGTGTATCAAGAATAACTTTGAGATTATTGGCTTCACAAGTGGATAAGCCAGCAGCAGATTTGGTTATACAAAAACTAGGGTTTGGTTTTGGTTTGGAGCGCTACGGTCAACTTTTGTTATAAAAGGGCTAATTAGACCGAGACCTACAGTTTAAAGCCGATTCCGAACGGCTACAAACATATATGTCATAAGTGGGACGTGAACCTACAGGATCTGAACCAAATGCCAGTACCCTAGCCATTCGGTCATCACCTGGCACAAAAAATAGGGAGGAAGCCTGTTTTACCAGATTACACTGAAAAAGAGTTAGTGGCCTGTTTTCTAGAGATGGAGTCAGTATTTCACGGTCTCACTTGACAAGATGTGAGGAAATTGGAGTTCCAATTGGCTGAACGCAATAATAACTCCCACACTTTCATAAACGAAGCAGCAGGGAGAGACTGGCTAAACCGATTCCTAACTCGTCAGACAAATTTCGATCAGAAAACCTACAGGGACGTCATATGCACATGCAGAAGGATTCACACGTGAGCAGGTGGCTGGGTTATTTTTATTTGTTGGAAGGCTTGTGTTCTGGGAATCATTTCCAGAATCTTCAATGTAGATGAGACTAGTTTAAGTGTGGTTCAGTCAAAAGTTTCCCAAGTCATCGGGTTGAAGAGAAAACGTCAGGTGGGAGCTCTGACTACAGCTGAACGTGTTTCTCGGGTAACTGTGGTTTGCTGCATGAGTGCTGGGGGAACATATTTTCCACTAATGATGATATTTCCTCGTAAAATCTTAACGGATAAGCTTATGAATGAATCCCCATCCGGAGCAATTGGAAGATCTCATCCCTCTGGGTGGATGCCCATATGTTTACAGAGATGGCCCAGACCAGCAAGAAGCATCGTGCATCTTCTGTGAAGGTGCATTCAAAGATGACACATGAGGAGAACTTTGGATTCATTGTGGGATGAGTCTACACTGGACTCATTCTGTGTGCACCGGAGCCGAAGCTGAGTTTTATATTTGCGACTTTTGTCGCCAAAATTGAAGTTTTTTATATAGATAATATTTGATGATCCAGCTGCTTAATAATATATTATCTTTCTTTCACTTTTTCATTTGAAAACTTTTCTCTTTTTTGTTTCCAGCTGTTTAATAAATAGATAAATGATTTTTGGGGTAAAAAAGGTGGGGGTCCATATTTCCCTCCACTTTGAGTCACCTGCAAGTTTTGACTTTTTTCACTTATGTGGTTGTATAAATCTTAAAATTTGATTTAATGGCAAATCCACTGAAGGATGTTTAGATGATGAGTTATGGAAGAGGTTAGGACCCCAAAATATGAAAATCAGTCTTTGGTATGACCACAGTGAGCCAAAAACAAAAGGGGGGTCCATAATCCCACCTTCTCCTATATATATATATATATTACGGCCATATACGGTATATATGAGAGAGAGAGAAATTTAGCTATAAAGTAGATAGATTTAGATATGCATAGATAGATAGGTACAATAAACAAATAGACAGATAGAGAGATTCACTGATATAGATATATACCTGATCATTGAAAGTGCAACAGAAAAAAAAAGTTTTTGGATTGACCTTAAATTTAGCAGACGAACAATTTTGCATGACAAATACAAGTGATCAAAATCTCAGCTCTGTATGCAAATAAGATGTACGTGCAATTCGGCGGATATAAATGAAGGCCACGGAATGCAAATCCCAAACAA
Organism: Dolomedes plantarius; assembly: GCA_907164885.2. NCBI lineage: Eukaryota > Metazoa > Arthropoda > Arachnida > Araneae > Dolomedidae > Dolomedes > Dolomedes plantarius. Next base: position 133,822,543 of record OU015494.1, on the reverse strand, counting down.
TGATCGGTGATTTGATTGTTATTGCTCAGCTAGTGCGTAAACATACCTCGACAAAATCATTAACAGTTGATAGTGTTTGAGAGAGTAAAGGTTACTACGTTAAGATAAGGGGGTTTTACGTATCTTAACTGCTGCTTGCGCTGGGCGAAACTCTTGTATAACTATGCGTCCTTGGCGAAAATGGTCTCTAGAATAATCTACGCATCATGGTGTAAGATGAGGAGTACATATGACATGGTCAGTAAGGGAAGACAGGCACTTGCTACGCACAGTGGGACGAACGGCATGGTCTACGGCGACATCCACAATGCTAGCAAAACAGTGGATAACGGTGATACATATGGCGAGTCTGCCAGCACTCTCCGCTGACTATCACTGTAACGAGAGCTCGGCGTCCGTTCTTTTGACCCAACTTCTTTTGACCCAACTCCATAGACGTTAGACGCTTCAATGGTACCAAGAAAAAAGACACCCAAACGCTGGGATCGAATCTGTTTCCTAGTGATTTTAGATACAGTATCGAGCACCATGACAGTCAGACACTTGTTCGCAGATACAGTAGGGAACGTCAGATGGAAGATTGAATTCTAAAGCGTCATTTTAGTCCTACTCTATGCATAAAAGTTTGTGATGTTTCATTTCATTCTCGCTTTTGCTTAATACAGAACACAGCTACTAATCAACAGTTAGTGCTACAACAGAGAGGCCTTTGAACCAGAAATTCTACCCCTCTTACAGACCCACATGGAACTTCCAACAAGACAATGCTCTTTCCCATGTCACCCGTATTTTCCGATGTTTCTCCTGTGACCAAGAAAAACTTCTTCCTTGGAGAGGTGGGCCACTTGATGTGTCCCCCACAGAACATATGAGGGATATGTTTGCTGAAAATTTGGCCCCTCTGCCATCACCCAGGAGTCACAACTAAAAATTACGGATGGGTGGTGAATGTGGGTTGAAGGAGATAAAGACAGCCATCTAAAATCTTTTTCGCTCAATGAACCGCTATGTGAAAGCCACTGTAACTGCTTAGGGTGGAGGTAAAAAAAATATTTTTTTAATGTTTCATTTGACTTACAGATCTGAAATTTCAACCATTTATACTCTGTACCACGTGTTATCACTTTAATAAATTTCTTTGTTGTTATTTCAGTTTCTATAATCAGCAGTCAGTGAATATACATGTATATGAATATACATGTATATGTACATATTCTCTCTCTCTCTCTCTCATACACACACACACACACACACATATATATATATATATATATATACAGTGCTAGATTTCTAGAAATAGAGGTGCCGGAGCGGTAACCTTCCGGGATGTGTGTGTGTGGGGGGGGGGGGGGGGATTCCAAATTATTGGCCTGAAAAAAAGAAATCGTTGATTATACAAAAACTTGAACATTTTATTTAATTCCAAATTTCATTTTGCAAGACAAGTATTTAAAATGTTGATGAATTTAAATACCTTGGCACTATAATTAATGACAAAAATAAACTAAGAACAGAAATTGATAACAGAATCAAATTGGCTAGTAAATGCTTCTTTGGGCTGAGAAGACAATTGAGATCTAATCTCGCAAAACTAAATTAAGAATTTATAAGACACTAATACTACCTGTCTTACTTTATGCTAGTGAAACATGGACCTTGAGCATAGACACGCAGCGCTCACTGGACATGTTTGAGAGAAAAATCCTCAGGGCTATCTTTCGCCCAGTGCGGGAAGAAGGACTTTGGAGAACCAGATATAACTTTGAACTGTATAGGCTTTACAGGCAATCACAAATAACACAAGTCTTCCGTAGTAATAAATTAAGATGGCTTGGCCATGTATGGAGAAGCTCGGAAGATAATCCCTCTAAGATCTTGACATTTAAAAAACCCGAGGGATCCCGAGCTAGAGGTAGACCACCGACTAAAAACTTAAACACTTTAACTTAAAAACCTCGAAAATTAAAAATTGGAGAGGAGTCGTCACAGATAGATGACGCTGGAAGGAGCGCATGGTTGAGGCAGCCAGGGTCTGTTGTGCTTGTGCTTGTGAAGAAGAAGAAGAAGAATACAAGTACAAAAATGTGTTGAAGAAAAGTAATAAAAGCAGTAAAAAAGCACAGTTTCAAGATTATTTAAGTTTTGTGCCTATCCTAAAACATTGTCCAAAACCTCAACATGTTTTCATCATACTTCTTGTCTCTTGACCTCTCCTTACTGTTGATGGCTAATGCTGAATGGTGTCCAGACACAAGCCAAGAGTCAACATACTTAGTTGGGTTAAAGAGCCGAAGATGAGGTCCATTGATCTTTACAAACAACATGCCAGAAACTGTTGCAATATTCAGTGATGATCTCAATTGTGTGATAATGAGGTTCATCTGTGAGAAACCTCTTTCGCATTCACTCGACGATATGGCTATCGAATTGATTAACTGTTTCAACGGGTTGAGACTTTCCGGGAACACTCTGAAGGGGAGATACTCTTGGAATCCTGTAATTAATTGCCTTTCATTAAGTTTGAACTTGGACGCAAGTTTCCGCATTTCATTTTCCCCAAACGTTATTGGGATATTTTGTGGCCAGTTTTTTTTCATCCTTTACTTTTATGGTGTCAGAAAGCTCAAAGTTTTTTTCATTGAGCAGTCTTGTTTCAATAGACTTTTTAAGTGCCTCATAAAACTTTCGGAGTTCAAAGGCTGGTTGTTTTTCCTACCTTCTTTTTGAGGAGAGGAACTCCAAAAAAAGACAAGTTGTTTACTGCTTCTTGAGCCATCGATGAGTAAAATCCTGGAACTGATTTTCTTTCCTTGAATAAAGAAGCTGTAAGTTTTAACTTTTTGTTACCATAGCTTAGATCAACGTTGCGATGTTGCAAAGCTTCACTTAACTCTGAGAGTTCTTGCAATGCATCAGCCATCAAGCCCAGGTCTAAAATGAAATTAGTTTCAGTAATCTTTTTGAGGAGGCCTTCAAACGTACTTTTTTCTTTGCTGTCTCTAGTTGGGTCATTTGAAGCTTCTTTAAACTGGTGTACTAATGCTTCATAAGACCTCCAAACGGCTTACACAGATCTGAAACTAGACGCAACACAACGTGTGCTCAAAAATCTTCCGATTTTTACAAGTTCTGTCTCTAGTAAACTTGCATAGGTTCGCAGTTTCCTGTTGTTCTTTGGTGAAGCATGATACACAACATACAGTTTGTCGATGAAGGATTTAAATCTATCAACTCCTGAAACTGACTGAACTACATCAGACACTGAAAGCTCAAGCCTGTGGTTAGCACAGTGCCAAATAATAACAGAAGGGAATTTTACACAAAATAATGCTCCAACTCCTTTGTTTTTACCAATCAATCATAGTAGCAGCGCCATCACATGTTAAGCTTGTTAAGTTTTTACTTAAAAACGTGTCAGTTATTCCATTAGAGTGAAGACATTTAATCAAAGAGTCAAATACCGCCTTAGCGGAAAAACCATCAAGTTCTATTAAATCTAAAAAGACATTCGTAGAACCACACATATCAGTTTTTGGCAAAGAACAACGAACGTAAACAATCAAACTTGACTTGTTACTACGGGAAGTATTCGGAAATTACAGCGACAACAGCTTTCGCTTATACGCCTTGTCGAACTGTCGACCGGTCGCTACGTAGCAATACCTGTACTCGCAGCCGATGGTTAATTTCCCAAGTTCGATGACATAAAGGGAAGTTGACTCATCAATTATAAGGCCAATTTTCGTGTCATTCTTCATTATTTTATTAACAAATATTTTCTTCATTTCTTTACAAAGCAATCTTCATTTCTTTACAAAGCAATTTCTTTACAAAGCAAAGCAATGTTAGTACAGGATTTGTATGAATGTAAAATGCGACCCAAGTAAACCCCATTAAGTTCTTGCAAATCAATTTCTGTTTCAAAATTGTGAAAGGACTGATTTTCTTCAATAATCTTATATACAGTACGAAATATATTTTCAGTAGCTTGTTTTTCGTGAGCACGCTGCTTCAAAACAACTTTCTCCAGTACTTCATTTTTACATTCACATAAAATTTTGACAGCTGCTCTATGATCAGCACTCTCTTTGTGTTCATACATTTTTTTCCTTAACGAAGCTTGCTTTTTTTCTTTAGTGTCGCCGTAGCTACTTATCTCACCACTAGGCTTGGGCGATGTATCGATACATCGTGAAAAACCGGTGTGAAGCCGACATCGTCACACCGGTTTCATAATTTTCAAATCAGCGATACATTGTAACATCGCGATTTCCCGGTGTCATACCCGCGATTTCCCGACGTCACACAAACCGTTCCGTTGTTTCTCTGTGCGCATGTGCGATGTTACGATGTCGCATCGCTTGGTCGACGATTTCCCGGTGTCCGATGTTTGTACGCATTCGCGGTTTTACGATATCACATCGCTTAGCTTAAACACACATCGCTTAGCTTTTCCGGTTACACACCGTCAATACTTAGAGTGACGACTTACAGTACTTGCTAGAAAATATTTCGCAATTCAAGGTTCAAGTGTACCTTCAAAGAGAGTATTCAGCACAGGCGGGAGTGTTATTACAAGACAAAGAGCTGCATTGCTTCCAAAAAATGCAGAAATTTTTAGCTCAAAATAAAAGATATTTGAATGTTTAATTAGTTTAGTATGTTGCAGGACAACAACCTGGTCTCATTTTTATGTATGAATCTTATATTACTTTTTTTAGTGAGGCACGCTGCCACCTGCTGGCTACGTTCGTGGTTAACATCGCGATACATCGTCACATCGCAATGTTAGACTGACGATGTATCGCGATGTCAAAAATGTAACATCGCCCAGGCCTACTCACCACTTGTCCACGCTATTGAAATTTTCATACCTATTTTCTTATGGACAGATAAAACCCCAACCTTTTCACAAGCACTGCATCCTAACGTTCCATTTTTAACAAACAACCAGTCATATTTTTTGCAAAACTCGTTTTTTTTTGCGAGTTAGTCCAGCAATCTGGCAAGACATTGTCGCCCTCAACAGGTGTATATTTTTCTTTAGGAAAAAGATACACCTGTAAAGATACACACTTCTTTTTCTCTACATTACAGTCAAGCTTTTCAGAAGCCATTGTTTCGCTTGCAGTGTTAGAGGACGGTTGCGAACTTAGGCTTTTCATTTCGCCGTCATCGTCATTAACCACTTTGTCATCACTGGTATCGTCATAACTAATGCTGTGCTTGAGTCTTTTACTGCCACCCGAAAGTGAGAAAAAATCGGTTTTTTTTGCTCATTTCACTTCACAATTTATCGCACTCACACAGACTTGACACTGCTAAAAAGCAACTAACTTCAACAACACAACATGGAAGAAGGGTAGCTGCCTCGGGGAGGTTGATTCTCGAAATGAGGGGTCGGGGCTAATCAATACCTCATTTGCAAACCCGCGAAAAGTCAGTGCAGTCCGCAAAAGTCAGTCAGACAACCGTCCCGTCAGCCGGCCAAGGTCCAGCCACAATAGCACCCGCTTCAGTGAAATAGTCGCAGTTCGCTGTACTCAATAGTAACGCTCAACAAACTATCCTAGCCTCACATCATAATCGATCGTTACGACCTGCGAATGGTTCTTTTACGTGAAGTGTAAAGAATAGTAGGTCAGGCTAAATTACTAACAACAGAGTAATTTGTGATTAAATAAATGTTTTTAACTATCGTAATTTTTTTCTTAAAGAGAGGTACAGCGCGTTCCGCCTCAAATCTAGCCCTCAAATCTATATATATATATATATATATATATATATATATATATATATATATATATATATATATATATATATATATATATATATATATATATATATATATGTATATATATATATATATATATATATATATATATATATGTATATATATATATATATATATATATATATATATATATATATATATATATATATATAATGCTCTGTGCTCAACGATTCTGAATAGGACTGTTACAGTTAGTTCGAAACTAGCTTCACCTACTCTGTTGTATTTTAAAGTTTAAAACGATTTAAATTATATATCATTAGATATCTGTATATGGTCAAAATGGAGTACTTTCGAAGGAATCCTTTTCTGCCATCTTGAGGGTCACAGTCCGCTAGTCCAAGACAACATAGCAATGCTGCGTTTCAAAATAATCTCCTAAACCAAAGATTCACGTGTATAAACAATTTGTACTCCATAGCTAGGAATAAGCTGTAAAGAATAACTATCTAACTAGACTGTCACTCAAATCTGACGTTAAAATTCGTGAATTATATCGGTGTTCGTTTTGGTTTTTTAGGTCTTCTAGTTAACCAATTTTTTTTCAGATTTATATTCATATTTAAAAACAGCATTTTTTGTTCGTCTCAATCACGTTGTATTTCAATTCACTTCACAACCTTACTTAAGTACCGTATTTTAATGCGTCATAAAATAGCCTTGATTCCATAAAGTGGGCTCGGGTTTGATTCACTACTAAGATATCGGTGTTTCTGTGATGTCCCCACGTAGGGAGCAGTGTGGGCGCCCCTATATGGTGCTCTCGTAATAACGTAACCAAAAAAAATCGTGGTGTGGATAGGGGAATGTCCTCAGGAGAAACTGCCTGCTTTATTGGAAAAAAAGATTATTTTGTGTATCACCAGAGAAGAGACCCCTTAATTCATGGGGAGGGGGTATTTAAAAATGGCAGCTGATAACATGATACCTAAATATAGTAATTTTATACCCCTGGTCGTAATAACTCCAGATCATAGATAGAAGCGGACAGAGGAATGCGGCTCTGGCTTTACACCACAAGGGTCGGAATCCGATTTGGCCAGGTGCCACCACCATTTTGACTGCAACCTCCGAGACGATATCTGGGGGGGGGAAGGGGGTCATACCTTCTCCATCCCTAACTGACCTCATAGAAGGACTTTACGGTCTACAGATTTAACGTGCCAATATTCGGCCTAGACATGAAGATATTTCATGGCGTTCGTTAGGATTCGAACCGAGCACCCCCAGACCGAAACCCATCGCGCAACCATTAGTCTACTTCGGGCCCTAAATATAGTATTAAAATAATCAACAAAACCCCGAGAAATAGCATAAATTTTACTGTCACACGTTTCTACAGGTAATTTCCCCACATTCCTTACAGTTTTTTTCATCATCTGAAGACTATTTGAAGAACATAAAAGAACGAATAAGCAAGGAGTATTTTAGTTTTATGTTGTATCACAAACTTTGAGTATTTCCGATGTGGGTAAACGTATATTTCACAGCAATGCACTGGCCGAAAATATTCCGAGTTGGGAATTTTCGCAGGTAACTCTTGCCTGATTATACTCCAGCGATTGTTTTGTTGTTTTTTTTTTCCAGAATACTACAAAAATGACTGAAAAGGATTTCATCGCAGATAACCCACTTTGAACACACACACAGATATATAGCTTGTGCTTTAAAATTATATTATAGATCTCCTTAAAATACCTAAAAGGTTAATCCTTACGTTAAAATGTCACTGCTATACGCTTTTTACAGTGATTTCATCAAAATTTTTGTTGCAGCTGCATAAAAAGGAAGCGACAAACGTTTTTACTGTTTTTATTAAATCAGAACTAAGCCTCTCGTAGATTCTATAGATAAGGAATTGCAACAATAACAAATAATGTAATTAACCTGAGGAATATTTACGTCAAAAAAAGGCTACGTATTCTCTATAGTAAATGAAAACTTTTCCGGCAAGACTAAAGTTTAATTTAATTGAAAGAATTGTTATCGTCGCGTCCATTCGATAAATCTTAATATAATTAAACAACAAACGATAATATTTTTTTATTGTTACAATTCTTTAAATAAGAACCATAGCACAGCAGGAAGAACGCTAGCGGTTACTTTCAGTGGGCGTCTCCCGCCTAATAAGTACAACACCGCAATCTCTGCCAGCTGGGAATTTTTTCCCACGACCACGCAAGGGCGCGCTCTCTACAAGTATGCAACTAAAGGCGGCAAAATTTTGATTCACGATTTCTTCGCACTCGGTCACGATTTCTAATTTCTTCTGTTACCTGAAAACAGAGATTTTATCCGTTTTTATGTGACGAGTGTTGACGGATAAGCCTTAAACTAAAAGATAAATATTTGCTCTTGGCTACTTTTGAAATACTTCTGCTCTAAAAATAAAATAAAGAAATTAAAAAAAGTTACTCCTCAGATAATCTTCGAGGTGGAAACCACGTTATCTTTTATTATATGAGGCATAATAAAAAACTGCCTTTTGCTTTTTACTTTTCAGTAGCAATGATACACCATTTTTGGGGTTGAGATAGAAAACGGATATAGGTAGATCGTAATATATTTGATTATTTTGTGCACTTTTTTATTTGACTGTTTTTGGATGGATATCCCATATAATGTATATATACGACGAAAAACGAGTGACCATGACCCGGGAAAGAAGGTAAATGGACCGTTGGGAAGCATGAGGGAAGCATAATAGAAAACAGTCAACAACGCCAAAGTAAATAAGTTAATAAATGTAAAATGTCGAGATCTTTTAAATGAAAGGTGAAATTATACAAAAACAATTAGTCAAAAAAGGAGAGCTCCTCTCATTATCCGGAATAGTTTAGTGGTAAAACACAAGCCTGAAGGTTTGGAGGTCCGAGGTCAAATACCAGTTTTGGTAGATAGTCATTATGATTTCTGTATCAAACTATGAGTGAAAAAATATGATTAACTCAACACTATTTTTTAGGCCGCCCACCATGTATTGTTTTTACAGTCGTGTGTGCCCACTGTGTGGTCTCCGGTTCGAATCTCAGATAAGGCATGGACGTACCTGGGCTGCCACTGATAGGTAGTACTGTTGGTTCACTTGTATGGTGCTGCCATAATAAAGAAGCCATCAAATATCGCAGTATGGATGGGCGATTGTCTTCAAAACAAAAGTGCCTGTTGAAAAAAAAAGAAAAACAATATTTTATTTAGATATAATTGAGGTTCATTTAATTTAAGTGTACTGCATTACTTCATATCACGTATTTTGTAACTTTAATGACGTCGATCTGGACATTTGTTAATCCTTTGCTCCTGAGAAAAATTTACCATTGCTTATACCAACATGATAGCAATAAATACAATTTGTCAGAATTACTTTTTCTGCTGATAAATCAAAACCTTTATTCTAATTACTTATAAAGAAATTTATTTGCAATGTTTAACAAATTATGCATTATAAGGCTTTTCAAAGCATGCTTCTTTTCGAAACAATTTCCTGAACGATGCAAATCATCGATATTAGTCCATCTCGGATTGAAGCGAGAAAAAAGGCTACCTAAGTATTTTACAAAAGCTAAACAGCGAAAATATTTATTTAGCTAGTGCAGGCGAGCCTCCGATTTGCTTTTCTGAAGTGTTTCCACCACCTTAAGCGGAATCACGAATTGACCTAAAAAAATGCTCAAGTCAGTTCAAATCGTATTCCGGGTAGATGGTTGTTGAGAATTACTGTGAAACTTCTCTATGTTGGCCAGTAATGGTTCCGTAAAAATGTGACTGTTTTGGGGAGTGGCCGTGGAAAAAGGGTTTCGTCCATAATATTGGCTGTATGGAGTCTTTATGCGGTTCTGAACAAAATATGGCCATTTAGAGGCGTGGCCGCCAAATAGAGGTGACCGGTTAGAGATGTTTCACTGTATGTAATACTGTGTACTTTGAGACTTTATGTAACTACATTCCTTTCATCATATTAACCTCTTTCTATTTGATTCATCTATTTGTACGAGGGTCTAGGATAGGCATGCACAACATACATCCAGCACTCACTCTTTGGCCCGTGAAACCTTTTGTGATGACGCATTAAAATATAAATCTAAAAAATACGGATAATTACTTTTAGATTTATAGTATTACGAAAGGAATGTATAAGTAATGACTCTGTATTATTATTTATTAAATTTTAAAATAATCAGTAATTTATCTTTTGTTAGATAAAATATTTTTCGTTTCCCCATCTATCCTATTTTCTTGCAGCCTGCAGCAGCTTTCCATAAAGTACGAGTTATATGGCCCTCATCACAAGTAGAATCGAGAAGGCCTGGTCTAGGATATTTAAGCGAGGATAATCGTCGTTAAAGCAGTGACTATTTTTATCGTTAAATACTACAAAAAATTGAATATTCATTGTTAGCAGGGATTAATACTGTTCCTTGCCTTCTTTTTGTTTTCTTCATGTCCTTCCTCCAAGGGGATGTAGTTGTTCGGAAATAGATTGTAGGAGATACAAAGAACGAACCAGACGAAAGGGTTAGGTTGATTTTCTTCTAGGCAGAAGGCTGAAATTCTAATAGACGTTTCATTTCTTTGCCGTTGGGGTAGATCACTAGCTGCATTGGCCCTTTACAGAGTCAACTGGGTCCTAAAATGTGAGATTACTAAATTCAATTTAATGGGGAAAAAAGGGAAGTCTTTACTAAATAGTTTATATCACATATCCTTTATCAACGTATTAACGAATAATTCTACTCTTTATGTATTTGAATATTAAATAATATATTATCACTTCCTTTAAACTGCATATTTACAGGTGCTGTATATTAATATATTGGGGAAAATCCAAGCTTATCACAATGTGAAATAGTAAATCCTTGGATACATATAGTTTACCGATATCAATACCGATATAGTTTACCGATATTTTAGCAAAGAAATTTCATTGCTAAAAACGTCATCAAAAAGAATAATTCAGGAGTTTTGTATGAGGGGTTCACAACCATAGTGGACCAAGTCCGTATTTTTTAAAAATGGAGACAGTTCATGTTGGAGTAACTTAAAAACATGTTCTATTCACTGCCATAGTGAATCAAGTGATTAATACGTTTTCACAAAAAACTCCGCTACACAAAACGTTACACTAACATTACACATACGTTACACAAAAAAACTTTAAACCTTGATTTCTCCAATTTAGTTTAGATGGACTTGGTTCACTATGGTTGTGACCCCTTCATATTTAACTCAGAGGCGTTTTTGTATTCTACGAAACAGCTCTATAAAAAATAAACACTTTTTCCTTTTCAAAGAATTGTTTGCGGTATAATAAAAGTACTGACAGCTATGAATTGTTGCTAAATCCCTAAGTCCTTTCAAAATCTTTTAATAGCAATCTATGTTTCTCCGTGTACCAAATGGATTAAACTATTTCCAAATGGGTTCGTGCAATGTGATAAAAAGCAAGAAGCTTACAGCCGCAATATCTTAGACGTTTACGTGTTTTAGACACGTTGATGACAAAAAGGCGAGGTCCAAAGATTAAAGGATGAATTACAAACTTCTCTATCTGGAACACGAAATCTGGGGATTTTCACTGCTGTGAACAGAAATGGCTAATTTAGTATGTTGTAGGCTAAGTTTTGGATAGAAAAGCTCACACAGCTGTAAATAAAGTTAATTAGAAATGGTGTTTGTTCTGCCAGTACACTTTTTCAACTTTGAATATAGGATCTTGACTAATAAAAAAACATTCAGGAAAAGTAAAGAAACGAAACAGATTTTTGAAATTCAAACAATGGGATTATCTATCTGTCAGTGATTGTATCAGTGATTAGTTCTTGAAGCTACTTTTGAATGAAAAGTGAATTAGTTTTAAAGGGATGGTGGACATTACAAAGCGACTACGCACAGTTTTGCTAGTAAGAGAAGCTATTAAATACAGTCCACATACAGGTCTTTTTAAGTCATTCATATAAATCATCTTCTCATGATGTAAATTACAGGAAACGTGTGGCAAACCCAAAAGAGAACACACGGATTTATATCATTCGATTAAAAGTTTGAACTAGCATATAAAAGAAAGATAACTATAGTTTACTGGCATGATTTCTTACAAAATCTTAAAATAATGTATATATCAGCCCAAAAAATATAGCAATGTTAAACACATAAATAATCAGAAAATTGTTCACGTCAAGAGATACATCCATTCTCCTAAATAGGAAACTTCATATACATAACATCATATATATAATTCGTGATAGATTCATCTACATAAGTGTCAGTATTATTGATTTATCCTCTAGTTTAGTCGAAAAATATTAAGTTAAATTTGAAGAATAACTCCTGCAGCATCATATTTAAAAAAGGGGGTTGCCACTGTCATTTCATGTTAAAATAAATTACATAATAAAACGAATGGTCTGGTGAATAAAATTATATCCCCATTCATTTCCTTAAATTTTATTTTTTCCCAATGTAATTGAATTTTTCAACAAACTAGATACTAAAAAGCTTTAGCAAAATATCCACCCTGACATAAATAAAACAGTAAATTATTTATATTATAAACTATTATTGTAAAATTTTAGCTGTTTATGGTTTAAAAAAATCTCCAAAAAATTTAGATATATCTGTCAGTTTTCGAGTTATTAATGCCATCCAAAATTACCAGTAAAATATTTCAAACATATAATACTATTGTATGCAAGTAGATTTAGGTTGACAGTCTTTTCACGCTACAAATATCAAATAGTTTAAAATGTTACATTCGGAGACATCTAAACACTAAAGAAAATACAAATGATGTGATGTGTATTTTGAGAAATGTCAGACAGCGAAATCACTCGTCTGTTGATTACAAAGGAAATTTCAAGACCTATAAAAGTTACAGGTATTAATGAAATTCATAAAAGAAAAAAAAGTACCTACTTACTTTGTAGAGAAAGTTTATGTAATCAAAAATGGAATATTCTTGTTTGTTAAAAATTATTGGTTTAAAAATATGATCAAGTTTGATAATTAAAGTTTAAATGCTGACTGTGAATAATATATCTGAATGATTGCATAATTGCCTTTTTCTAGTTTTCCAGTCCCCTTAATTTAAGTTTAATTTAGGTGCAATAAAACTTTTACTCGGTCGAAAATGTGATTTTATTTCCTAGAAATGCCATTCATCAACCTCTACTATGCCACAAGCATACATACATACATACACAGAGAGATAGAGAGATAAACAGACATACAGAGAGAGAGAGAGAGAGAGAGAGAGAGAGACAGAGAGAGACAGCATTTTGCATTTTTTAAATTTTCGAAAACAATAGAAAAAAATTAGCTTTACGTTTGAGTTACTTAACGAGAAAGTTTTGCCACAAACCCGTTTAAAGTAACAAAACATTTATTAACGCGAATTCTTCAAAGCAGTGTTATTACAATACATCCCTCGGCTTACGCGGAAAATTCGTCGTAATTATTTAAGTAACATGTATTATGTGTAAAAGTACCTCTAGTTGACCATGAGCCAGAAGTTGACCGTCTGCTTAAAAAAAATGTAAAAAATAGGGATTGTATTAATATTAATGTTTTAAACAGATCTGACAGGTAGCACTACCTGTGGTCAAAACTGTGAAACTGTCATATTTGCAATGCATCATGGGTAGAAATAGTAGCATTTACTCTGGAACTCATACACGTGTAAATCAGTGTTCTTTTATTGTCTTCATAAACATGTTTAGAGCAACACTTTTTGTAACAATTATTACCACATGTTAAATTTTGGTAAAAAGCTTATTTTTTTAACTTTTCATCTTTAAATAGTGTGTTATAAATGATAAATAGATATGTTTTATTCCATAATGTTAAAATACGTTGTTTCTTGGGGGGGGGGGGGGGTCAATTACTGAAACCTGGCTACAACATATGTTCCAATAGTTGACCGGGGTGGTCAATTACTAATTTCCTGGGGTTAATTTTTTTTAATATCTATATTCCAATTATTTGATTGCAGTAATTTAAGGCAGTGGTCCCCAACCCCCGGGCCGCGGACCGGTATCAAATGGTACCGGGCCGCCCAAGGGACATTAAATTATTTCCATTCAATTTACTGTGATGTATTTCTCTCGGGTTTATGCGACTTTGTCGAGTTTGTGCTAATTTATACCTTTGTAACTATTATAAATCTTGTAAATCTTTGTAAATCTTGTAACTATTTTAAATTAGTTTATTGTTTATTAAACATTTCAAGATTATGAATTAAAATTGCAGTCATAAAATTGAAAATAAATGCGCTTTCCTGAAAGAAAGAAAAAAACGAAACAAATAAATAAATAAATAAAACGAGTTTTTTATTGAACAATAAATAAACGTAACGTCATTTATACATCAAAATTCTAATAACATCAATTATTAAATCAAAACAATCAAAAATATAAACAATCAACGTCCTCCCTCAGCAGGCCGTGGTAAAATTATCAAACGTTGACCGGTCCACGGCGATAGAAAGGTTGGGGAGCACTGCTTTAAGGAACAAAGCAATTGTATTTATAGGCCTAAGGGAACTATTTTGTTTTAGTGGATGACCACCTGGTCAACTAATGACACTTTAGATGGTCAACTTTAAAAGTTGACCTTCTTCATTTGTAATGTAAGTCTAATCATGGGGTTGTTGTTGTTGTAAATACAACTAAGCAAGAATGGCTCTTGTGTGAACTATACACAACGTTAACAAGAAAAGAATGTACGTCAGGAACAAAAGTCAAATTTCTTAACTGAATTAACAATAATTAATTAGAAAAGGGTTGGATGACGTGGATAGCTTTTTTAAGAGTGCATGGCCGATATCTTTCCCCAATGGATAGTAAGGTTTGGTTTGGTTTGGTTTGGTTTAGAGAGCCACAATCAATTTTTGCTACATGAAGGCTAATTAGACCGGGACCTACAAACCCATGAATAGTAAGAAATAAATTAAATTTACAAGTAAAACTCTTTATAGACGGCCATGCATCTCACCTAAGTTTTGAAACAAGCAAATTTTGTGAAAGATATGGGATCGTTTTTGTTACCCTCTACCCAAACGCGACACATATTCTACATCCGGCATTCAGAACACTAAAGGAGGGCTGGAAAAGGAAAAGTTCATGATTGGTGGATTGAGAAACTCGATACTCCGATTTTAAAGAAAAGGAATTTTTCAAACTTGCTCAAAGAAGTAATTGACAAACGTGTAACTCATTCTGTTCTGAACAACGGATTTAGAAAATGTGGATTATTACCGTGGAATCCACAAGCAGTTAAAATATCAGGAAAAGAAGTAACCTAATATGAAAATAATTAATCGATGAATTTGCCTACAATTAATTAACTGCGCCGCAAGGAATTTTTCGATCATGGATTTCAGCTCTTAAATGAACAAATTCCTATCGAAAAACTGAACAAATTTCGATCCTCATCCGACATTTGGACAGGCAATCAAAAAGATCAAAATATATAAGCAAAATATAAAACTCGAAATATACGTATATGCTGTGCCAGAAATAGATTTTATCTGGAATACATCTTAATAACAAAAACATTTTGTTACACATTTAAATTTTATTGTGAGCTGTATAAGTTATTTTAAAATTATTTATTAAAATAAAATAATACTACTTAAGTACTATAGTTTTAATTGCGCAAATCTTTTAATTGTTATTTTTAATGGTGGTCAACTACTAAAACAATGCCGGTCAACTACTAAATTTTGATGGTCAACTTCTAACGTAGAAACCGAGTTTATAAAAATGGATTAAAAAAATGTAAAGCTTCATTCACAAAAAATTACAGTTTATATGCTCATTCATTAAGGGTCTAAGATAAGGTTAATTCATGCTTTATTTGTTATTCAGTGCAATCCATTAGTTGTATTATAGCTTATATTGAGCACTTCCCTTAAATGGTCAACTACTGATACCTTTACCTTATATATTTTCTATTCTTGTAAGGCAGAAACATTCGTACATTGCGTACCAAACAGATGCGTGTAATTGAAACATTCCTTTGATTCTGACGCATAGCTAATTATACACTGTAATTACAATATTGTAAATGTAAGCATAAAATAAAAGCTGCTAACTTAAACATGCTATTCATATCTAGAATCTAAGCAACAGAACTCGGAAATAAAAATTTATTCATGCATTTGAGTCTAAAATTAATGCCATCTTAAGGACAGGAATCAAACGTAAGAAGTTCTCATTTTCCTGAATGTCCTGTTTCTGAGCCTAAATATTTTAATCACACGTGAAACGAACTTTTTAATAGAAGGCTCAAGTAATTGTTTTTCATATAAGACAATGTGATATTTAAAACTACACAATTTTCTAAAGCAAATTTTATAAAAATTATTCCGCAAACTTTCCATGCGACATAAAAAAATCTATAGTAAATTGAGATATACTAAAGAAAGCCAGCAATAAAACATTATCTTATGATCAAGCTATAACGAAATTATCTATATTCTGTTTGAAAGGAAGATGGCCTCTATTTAGAAGTAATAGAAACCGCTGTGCTGTAAAGTTAATATTAATGATAATCTTTATTACTCGACATAATTTTTTATATCATCTGACAAATGGATTCTCTTTTTCTGATTTTAGCTTCTTGGATCCAAAGATGCCTCGCAGCCGAATTCCGTCAAAAGCCACGCTCTTAACTTTTCGTTTTCCAAAATCCTCTTCGCATTCATCATTCTGTCATCTAAAATTGATTTTTGAGCTTTAAAAAATTTTAGAACCTTTGCAGGCTTACTTCCTTCCAATCAATAGGGTCTCTAGGAGGGAAGAATGACCGGCCGTGTCAGGAAATATATGTAGTCAATATTGGATAAGTTACACAATGATATTTTCGTATTGATCATCGGGATTTAGCTAACTCAATCACACTTTATGCTCTCATTAACAATTTACAGAATGAGCAGAATTTTCGTCTCGCATTAAGTTTGTGTTTCTATACACTTTTATCTGAAGCAAGGGAATGATTAGATCGGGATGGGAAAATTCTGGATACGTATAAAAGAGAAAAGATGCATTTTTAATTTATTGTAGCCTGTAAGAAGTTCACATTTTGGGAGATCTAATAAATTACACCGTTTTTTCTCGTTTTGTAAATTTCTCTTGGATAAAATGGGTAGTGCATTCGGTAAATTAGACGCAGAAATGCGCTCTTATCCTCAGTACTCACAAGTATAGGAAAACTTAGGTATTCTAAAAATTTATTGAAAAATGAATGAAAGGAAACATAAACCATTGCTTATGACATCATTCTATCTACTTCCGTCAAATATGTTTATACCTACTTCATCATGTACACCTGCTCTGTTCAGGCAAACGAGATTTATCCGTTTGAGAAATATCGTGATGCAAGAGCTAGAAGGATTGGGTAAGTGCGTTTCTGAAACAGTTACTATCACTAATTTTCTCTGACAACTATTGCTAGTCAGTCTGAAAATCGACCAACTAAAAAGCATCAAACAATAAAATCTTACGCTAAAAGCATGTATGATGTTAAAAAGCTAGAGTAGAGCCTGAGCTATTGTTGCAAATAAACCTGCAGCAATTTCATAAAATATAAAGTCAGGCAAAGCGAGCGTCCCAATTTTTTCTTAGAACACATCCTTCGAAATCTTTTTATGGGGAATTGCAGAAGCAGAGAGCTTAAAGGGTACGTCGCTTCAGTTTTGCGTAGAAACTCGCAAAACTTTATTGCTGATAGCTGGAAAACGCTGCATGGTATGAATACCTGAGGTTTTGTTTCTAATACCTCACTATTACTTAATTGCGATCCTTTAACCACAGGAAACTAGAAACCCTGAATTTTTTGTGCATCCCGCCGAGGACAATAGAATGAATTGTTATTATAGCTCAAATAGGATGACGCCATTTCACCTTCACTGTTTCATAAATCCAGGTACAGAGTAATGCAGGTGCTGTGTAAAAGTACGGATTATTTTATTTTTATGCGTAATTATCTAGCTTGGTTTAGGACATCTTATATTTATTGACTGCCATACAAAACTTTATTGGATGCTTAAGAATCGTTGCGGACCATACAGACCTTATCTTGCTTAGAAGTGCATTCTGTATAAGGTAGATATTATCTATATTATAATGTATCCTACTTCAATATAGGGATATAGAGTCAGTTCTACGCAAGTTTCACAGAGGTGCCACCCTTTCCCACTCTCTACTTTATTCAGAACATATGTGATGATGTGCAAAAGAGTGCTTAATGATTTGTAAATATATTGGGAAACCTTCATCATTTGAACGATATTATTATGGATATTTCCAATGATATTGTTTTGGAATGGTTTTGTCTCCTTATCGAATTCGAACAAAGTAATCAGGAAGTTCTGAAATTCATAAGCTGTGCATCGAATAAACAGTTGATACAGGGCTCTACTAAGTAAGTTTAACTCTTGTCACAGGAAACTCTCTGAGATAAAACTTTTAGTAAATTCTCGATTTCGTAGCTCTCTCTTTTAAATAACGTATCGGTTGCAGGGACATCATTTCTGGTTCTCCTCGGTGGTCTGATATTATAGCGTTCTAGTCACTCAAATGCATAAATTCAACATACCTGTTAATCAGTTATAGTATTCTGAGAATCAAAATCTTTACCTACACCAATAAGCAAGACTGTTACTAGATAAATTTTATTTTTAGTCGTATCTGAAATTTTCTTTAATATTACAGTTGAAGCATTTCAATAGGTCATGTGGACAATATCCGTTACAACAGTAACACACGTAGAAAAAAAATGAACTCCAAAAGAAGTACAGCATATTAAGTGTAAGGTATACATAAGATTCGATTCACAAAAATCGAACTTTTGAGTGAATAAATTAAAGAAGCTGCTTGAGATATGCTAATTTCGGCATACCCGCTTGGTATAAATACCATGCAGTTTGATTAGAAAGAGGAGGTTGTTAAAGTTGATAGATAAGCGAGAGGGAGCTACGAGGTAAGCAGCTCCATGTGTTAACCGGCGCTTGTGATTAGGGGGCCCAAAGTTTACGTGGCAGAACTGCTGGTTTGACTCTCTGCTGGTTTGTGAGTATGGCAAAGTGTATTTTTATTGAATGCTAATATATATTCCGTACAAGTAGTACGTATGCTTATTGCGGTAAAAGCAAATTCTATACGTGCAACGAATTCAATAAACATTGTTTCATGTATAAACTGTGTTTGTATCAAATTCATTTAGAGTGCCACTTCAAATTATATACACCCAAGTCTGGGTAGAAGTAGTAATTCTCTATATAAGGATTGAATGTTTTAATGTTGTTTGTGGGTAGCACGCAGATATGAACTGACATATTTCATACAATAAGGTCACATGACATAGTTGTGACACCGAGGATTTGCAAAAGAAAACACACATTTTTAAAATTACTGTTAAAAAGTGAGGGATGCGTCATAAATATGGTCTCTTAATAAAGGCTACATTCATGTGATTGAATTATAAATACTTATATTTATTAAAATAAAAAACAATCGAAAAATATTCTTGTAGCTGTACATATTTAGTTTAAATCTTGTGAAAGACGTATAAAAATTCATAATTTTGAGTTGCCTTTATATCCAAGCTTCCCTGACATAGTCATTTAAGGCAGAAATAATTTTAAGAAATTAAGTGGTGAGATAAATTGATATAATAGTACGATAATTTGAATTGTATTGAATGAAACTGGAAGACATAACATCCTAATATAGTTAGAAAAATTATCACATTTATTCCTTTATTATTATTTTCTGCCTCAAAAGGTTTGAACAATGTTAGTAGAGAATGAACTTAATATTTAACTCCGGTTTACCTAATTGAACAGATACAATGGTGGCATCCAGTGGAATAAGCATCCAGTTGAAACTGTCTTATTTATTACATTTCGGCTGATGAATTTCTTAATTATAAATGTTGTTTTGTGAAATAAAGTAACTACTTTCAACAATTTTTTATGATATAAATTATGTTAGACCATGAATTTCTTATGGTAAATAATTTTTTAATGATAACATGTGTAAAACTTAAGCTTCTTATAGTATTTATTGCATATCAGTAATTTAGAGGATTAATTTTTGAGATCAGTTTGGGTCCATATCAAAGTTTGAATTGTAGATATAGTTTTAAGCCTCGAGTATATATGCCATTTAATGAAAAGATGCAAAATATTACATCCCTTTAATATAACTTTAGAGGAACTTTTTAAAAATTTTTCATAAAACAAATCTGTATATATATATATATATATATATATATATATATATATATATATATATATATATATATATATATATACACATACATACATACATATATATATATATATATACATACATACATACATACATACATATATATATATATATATACATACATACATACATACATACATACATACATACATATATATATATATATATATATATATATATATATATATATATATATATACGCTTTAATTTTAAAACATATTTTTAGCGATATAATTATCAACAGTGAATGACCTTTAATCATTACAGCTCTTATTAAAAAAAATTGGTAACTTATGTTATTTTCAAATAATATAGCATGCATAAGTGCATATACTGTTACCAAACTGGACTGATCTAAAAGTTCTATAGCCAATGTAAATAAGATTTCGTGTGGAAAAAGATTATTACAGTTACGAAATAAAATAAACTTTTACGAACTATGATATTTATTAATATTTCGAAAACTGCATGACATATTATGACATTGAAAGTTTTTTCCTAGAAAATTAACTTCAACATATTGGTTTTACGGCGTTTAAAATGATGAATTTCAACCGAAAGAGAGACGAAAAAGGAAATAAGAAAGTGCAAAATGTTATTAAAATATTTCCTAAATTTTCGGCTGATATTTTCCTAAAAAAAGCGCAAAAAAGTAATTTATTGAATTAACTTTGAAAAAGGATGATATTATGTTTCTATACATCTTTCTTTTCATTACTGAGACATGAAAAAAGATCAAAAATAAGTTACCGCTCTCCTCACTGCTAAAACTCAACTCTGGAGAATTTCATTAATTTTTTTTTTGTTCTTTTCTTTTTTGAAAAGAAATAACTGTTCGGTATTTACGGGGCATATAATTCTCCTTTTACAGCTTTTTTATTAATTTTTATAAAGCCCAATTTTCACCCTCACTTGTCGCTTCATGGTACTCCCCTATTGTTTCCCGACCCTGTAATAATCAGCAATTTCTCGACTAGCCTCTAATAGCTTACCGCAGCGTGCACTGTAAGAAATCGCCGAATCTAATTCTGGGTTTCGAAGAGAAACTACTTTCTGAAGGGTGGATGATCAGATAATGACAGTACTCTTACAAAACAGAAAATGATATCTGAAGTGTTTCGTAATGAATTTTATCGCTGCAGTATTACAGTTCAAATGAAACTGTGTGTTTAAAAACGGGAGACAGCAATAAATCAAAAACGGAGTAATGCTATAAAATTGGTAAAATCCTAAGTTTACCACTTTGCCTTAAAGAGAGTGTAATAACAACAAAAACTGTTCTGAAAATATTTCCATAGAGAAGTAAAAGATTTTGATTTTGACTTGAATCTAAAGCTTGTATCTCATCGCCGACTTACAATAAAAAGATTTCTCTGGAAAAGTTCATGTCACATATGTTATTCTCGTGATAAAACAAGATCGCTCCCATTTCCGTTATTAAAAGAATTATTGCTCTTGCAATTAGTTTTAAAACTAGAAAGACGGCTGCCGTCATTTTGACGGTTTCGGACATACTATTGAGCGCTATGTCTGTATTTATGTCCTGAGGTTTCTGAAATTTTATGACTTTTTCTAATTTTACGAGAAATATGCACACACTTTTACAAAATTATATTCGATAGTAAAGATGGGGAGAAAATGTGTTGTATACCTACTAAGACTAAAAGCCTTAAAACAAGCAGAAATCTTTAAAATAATTCCGGAAAAATGTTAGTTACTTTTCGTCTCTTCCCCCTTTAGCAAATAACAGAAATATTGGCTATTCGGAAATATTAGTGCTGAAAAATAAGATCTATACAAACCATGCATATATTTTTACGGATAAACCATACCAAGTTGTCAGCTCGGCATAACTACATAAAATTATATCTAAATAATTCGTAAATAATAAAATTATATACTAATTCGTTATATATTGGTATGAAATAGTTCAAAAATTTAAAGTATTTAAACATTTAAAAACTTTAAATATTTTAAATTCTTGATTTTATTTTTAACCGTCAAAATGACGGCTTTCTGTCTTTTTAGCAAAGAAAAAATTCCCGTCTTTCTACTGTTAAAACACCAGAATCTATGGATTTTATTTTCTGGAATGTCAAAGTGTAAATTGCTTTCAGCGTTTGATTTTAACAAAATTAATGCATAGGGCAAAATGTTTTCAGTTTTTTAAATAGAATTTATGCACACCCTTCTTCCTTCGTGAGAAAGAATGAATGCTGTGATGAAGGTTAACTGCTTCAAGAAAGCTGCATTTATAAGAAATCTAACTGGGTATGTCGAGAGACAGCTGCATGCACTTCAGGGGAACATGTTCTCTGTATAAACTATACGCTAATATTAGAAACGCAAAGCATAGCTCATGCGATGGAAAACTTCTGTTATTATCCCACTGAACATTTTCCGAATAAATATATCTAATCATCTGAAAATTTAACAGTTATCTTAAAGCAAAAGATTAAATAAATCTTCATTAACACTTTTACTTTTTGTGTTAGAAAAATTGCCTATTAGTTTTCCAAATCAGAAAAGGAAAATCTTGTAGGACATACTCTTTAAAGGTATTTATCAGATTGGTACGCGATAGATTAGAGTTTTATTATACTAACCTAAAATTTAGAAATCATCAAAAATTGCCTACCGTATCTTGATAATTGAACCTCATAATTACATGGACATGATTTAAAAATTAGATTTTGTGCACAATATTTCAAAAATTACCGATTATACATGTGAAATTTTGTTTGGAAATATTTTGTTCTATAGTCTATATGAACAGACAATTATAAATTAACTAGCCGCTGCGCGACCAGCATGGTCGCTTTTAGTTTTATATTTCCTTTTGTAAAACAACTCAACTGAAAGTAACAGATGTAAGGAATGTTACCATTACCTGTGATCATAAATATACGTTGTTAAGGGGTAGTGGAAGCTCGGCCAAAAAATTTATAATCATTGCTAAATTCACTATAAGGGTGAATCTAAAACATCGTGATTACAAAATGTGAATATCCATGACTTCATAACAGAGTTAAATATAAGACTGAGAAACCCAACACCTATGATTTAAAAAATTACATCCGTCTCTGTATGTACAATTTTTCAAAATTAAGATATCTATATTTTATCATTACATCAAATAAGAAAGTGTTGGGGAATTTTTATTTTCACTTAAAAAATGGAGAAAAAATTCAGCAAGTGCTAAAATATAATGTGGATTACATCACTCTCTGTATGTACTATTGTTCGCAATTCAGATATCTCCACTTAATCATATCAAATAATAAATTTTTGGGAAAATATTTTCACTTTTAAAGTGGAGTAAAAATTCAGAAAGTACTAAAATATAGTGTGGATTGCAACTATGATATTCATAAAACTTCTTGATATACACAGTTGAGTATATCAGAAGTAGATGCTACAGTGACAGAATCAAAATAACGGACTCTAGATACAACTAACTGTCCATGACTAAACACTGGATTTGATAGGTCTAGACATATTTTGTCAAAAGATCAGCGTTTGTAACAAATGTCGCCACTACACACATACGGTTTTAAACTTCGGACGGGGGCTAATGTTTACATCTGGTAGTTGCAGCCGTTGCCATTCGGAGTGTAGAAATATCGTCGATTTTTGTGCCGCATACCTACGTGTTTTATATATATAGATTGGTGACTAACGTTACTCGGGCCGTATTTAAGGATTGTAAAATTTAATAAGCAATATTTTTAGCAGTTATTGAGTAGCTACTTATAATAATGCGGAATTATAGTAAAACTAATGTAAACTAGCTCATGATAATACGCAATTTATCATTTGGTGTGTCTTAAATTTCAAAAAATCTCAGCATCTCCAAACGGCAAACTATTTGCCTTGCTCATATTTTGGATTTAAAACTAGTTTTGCATTTTGGTTAAATTTTCGGTCCGATTTTTCACAAAAGTAAATACTGGTAGCCCTCCTACAGCACGGCATCTTACAACACGGTTTCGTTCTAACACGATAAGATAAATTGCGGGAACCCTCAACACTGTAACCTGTAACATGGTTTCGTTCTAACACGTTTAAAATATAGCGAAAATCTTTGTACAACACTGTACTTCTATAGCACTAGATAACATGATTTTTGTTTAACACATTTAAAAACTAAATTACCTTAAAATAATGACGGGGAGGAATAATAAACTATAGTGGCTTTACATGAAAATGTATAAACAGATTATAATTTATTCATTTATAACTCTATAAAATTACAAGAAGGCCTAAGCTTAGCTGAAAATCTTGAATCATTTTTCCCGAATGCAGACCCTTCCGCTGGAAGAAGCCGAAAATTCAAAAGGGAGCTGAAAGATTGTCTATCTCCGTACCGTGAATCTATAATGACCTTATAAGAACCAGCAAATAAAATCAAAATTACAGATTTTTTAAAGAGGATAGAAGGTGCAAAAAATCTATAAATAAGGAAAAAGGTTCTGAAAGTGAAGGCGATGTTGTTCAATCGAAAACAACTTTCTCGTTTGATTGTACTGAGGAGTGATAAGGAAGAAATTTATTAAATTAAGGTCGCATTAAATGAAAATAATATGTTTTGTTTCTTTTCGTTTTGTGTTATACATACATTTATATTTTTAATAAAAATTAAGTTTCTTATATGGAATTTTTAAAAAATTTTTGTTTTTAATAAGTTTTCAGAACGTAACCCCCCTTTTTTGAACTGTCTCTGGATCGCATATAACGCGGTTTCACACAACACGACATTTTCTAGGAACCTATCTACCGTGTTATAGGACGGTTACCTGTTATAAGGAATAAGATAAGAATATTATTAAAAACTATCTGAAAAAAAGACTTAGTAAAAAATATAAAATATCTTTCACTGCATAATTAGCAGCAAA
The DNA here is from genome assembly GCA_907164885.2 of Dolomedes plantarius. Classification (NCBI taxonomy): domain Eukaryota; kingdom Metazoa; phylum Arthropoda; class Arachnida; order Araneae; family Dolomedidae; genus Dolomedes; species Dolomedes plantarius. The sequence goes on along the minus strand of OU015494.1, from coordinate 133,797,584 downwards.
ATAATTTGCAAAAAGAAAAGAAAAACTTTCCTGTGACGAGGAAAGTTAAGCCCTTATTCTTCGCAATTTGCAAGGATTCTCATCCGCGTGTGATTTGAATTGTTTTCTCATTAAAAATTCACGCCATTCTGACACCCATGACTTGGATGCCCGGGGAAATACCCTCGGCTTAGAAACTGAACTAAGCTCAGACGATGCATCATTAATAACTTCTTATCAGACGGAGTACCTCACGATCACAAACTCAAGATGGCCAGCTGAACTCTAGATTTAGAATTTTTCTTCCTTTCTTAACGGGCATTTTAGCAGCCAATCAACGGTGGAATGACAAGTTCCTACTTCTCTCTCTCTGTCTCAGATTTTATGACCTAATTTACCGAATATGTAGTGTGTTGTTTCTTCACCTCGGAAAGCCTTTAATTGAGAAACATGAATATAAATGTCTAAGCACCCAATTTATATAGAAGCATATTCCTCTATTATTCGTTGCTTAGATGGGCATTTGTTCGCACATGCACGCAAAAGTTTTAAGTGCTTTGTTGTTGATTGAGGGAAATTATGATAGGGCATAAAGGTCAGCACACCTACAAGATAAGCAGGAAATCCATTCTGATTCCCAAGCGATCCTTATTTTTGTCCTCTTTCGAAACAACATGAGTGAGAAAGTGGAGTAAAGTTTGAGTTATAGACCGTAGATCCGAGGGTCGGAGACCTCCGGTCTTTTACAGTGTGGGAGAAATGAAAAGTTTCAAAGAGAAATGATGACATGGCTCCTTGATCTAATGGTCAGCCAGTATGTCCAATAGACAAAAGTTCCAAGCTTGTTCTTTTCAAAGTGGAGGGAAGAATGAAAGTTGGAATGAGAGGTAGAGTTGTTAAAAAGTGTTGTGGTTGTTGTTGTTTCTGATGCCCCTTGACCGACAGTATATTGTCGGTTGAAGTCCTTAACGGCTATTGGGCGAAAGGGTGCGGCTCCGGTTGTTAATGTCACCACGAGGGTCGGAGTCCGACTTGGCCAAAGGACCGGTCCATAATTTTGAACTGATTCAAGACCGGAATACTTGACCGCGCACCTTCAGAGGTATATTTGAGAGCTTGGAGAACATTGCATCCACGACAGATTTAACGTGCACCAGCTGCCATCAGTGTACACGATGGTGGATTTTGTCAGCGACCGGCATCGAACCAGAGACGTTCAGATCTCTGGCCCACTGCCTTTGCCAACTGGGCCACCGCACCCTTTGTTAAAAAGTACCGACCCTTTATCGATAAATGTTAATTAGTAAAAAATATTAGTCCTCATCATTCTCTTTCTTCTCTCATATGTTTCTTTATCTCAGTAAGTAAAAATAAGCATTTCAGTTACATTTAGATTTATTTGTTTATGTGACCTGTAAAATTACTCTCTACTCATGTTAGACATGTTAGGGTTTTTCGTGCTATACATTTATTTACTTTTCCAGCTTATTTTATTTTCTTGCCTAATATTATTGTTACAATTAATTGCTAAAATTTCTGAGTTGATTCTCTAATTCAGTGATTCCCAATCGGTGTGCCAAAGCCCTTTAGGGTGCCGTGAGATCGGTCAGAGGTGTCACGAGAGTTTTTGGGAGATAAACCAAAAAAATGTTAGTAGGACCCACTTATAATAATTATTAAGTTGAGTCACCCTCACGATTTTGACACAGACTAATGTATTACTTACTATTACATCCACAACTGTTAGGCCTGGTATCAAACATAAGTGGTCTAAGCCTCAATCGCAAGTCTCACATTAATAAAACAAAACCCTTTTTAACGATTTCCACTTTAGTCCTTCTGTATTTCCATACTGAATCCCATGGCTATTTTTGGCACTGTATTAATATATGCTATCCTGGTGTTTGTTACTAATATCCTTAAATAAATAAATAAAATCAGCAATGGAGTAAGTATTTATATGAACTTGAATTTAACATGCTCCTCATATACATTCTACTTTGATTTAATATGCAAAAAAAAACTGAAAAAAAAGTAAAATTCTAACAAGAGTGCCCCAAGTTTCAAATCTTATTCCCAAGTGTGCCGCAAACGTAAAATGGTTAGGGATCCCTGCTCTAACAACTCCAACAACACTTTGACAATCTGCCTGAATGATTGCTTAATCTTAGGGTAAAGGAGTGTACACTCGCAAAATGTTAATTGTTATACTGACAAACCCAGGTCGCTTTGTTTCGACTAGTAACGGGCCACGATTACCTATTGAAACATCTCTGCCCATATAAATATCGTTTCAGAACCCTTTTGCAAGCTCTGTAATCGACGAGAAGACATGGACTTGACCCATATACTGTCTTTCCCCGCTGTACCTCCAGCTCCAGTGAAGAGATATTGGATAGCTAGGCGACTTTTGTGTTCACCGACGTTTTAGTTCTCGTTTGTTTGTTTGTTTGTTTTAATAGTCTTGTAACATGCCATTGCAAATAAATTTTTAAAAACTTACAAACTTTGGAGGGGGCTATTTTTGCGTGCTTAACCACTGGCTATACTCATCCAGCATCGATTCAGTCCAAAATGGTATGAGTCTCGTTTAAAAAAGGTCATCATTTGAGAAAGTGCTGTCCCATGGTTTCTCCTAGAGCAGTGGTTCCCAACCCGTAGAAGTCTGGGGACCACTAAGCCAGAAATTGAACCATGAGCAGACCACCACCACCACCCACCTACTTGAGGGGGGAGAACCCTTCGGGGGGTATGGGAGGTATAGAATATCCCTCAGGCAAAAGATATACAGAACGGCAAAAGGGATAAAGATAATAAAATAATTATGTTAAACGTTTAAGAAATTTTAATTCAACACCTGATAGTCATCGGATATATTCTGCCCATCTAGTTCAATGAACATTGCTTTCAAAATCCCCATTTATTTGGCAACTTTTTTTATATGTAGTGTTGGACCACTCCAGAGGCTCTCGCGGACCACCTGTGGTCCGTGGACCACGGGTTGGGAATCACTGTCCCGGAGAACTGCTGAGTGATGTGTGCACTGACATTCAGTACCAAAGGCCGTAAGTCCCGAGGTTGGTATTGATGTTTGTAGCCTTTCCAAATAGGATTTAAATTGTCGGTCTTGATCTATTTCATCCACTAGTAACACAAAAAAACTAGCTCTTTCAACCAACCAACGTATGATGTTCTCAGTTCAATGAAAATTTTCTGCAAACAATATAAATGGCTGCCTTACGGAGTCTTAGAGTAAATGTCATCAGTTAGAAATTGTCAAAGCATTGAATCGCATAAACGTAAAGTATTAAAATACTGTACACCCCATCTGTCCAAATTTATACGAATCATTTAGCAAAGGAATTTTAACACAGTCATCAAATGGCTATTATTAAATGACGAGTTTGATTTCAAAATATTGTGAACGCATGAACACTTATGACGTTAGTGAATATAAATTCTTAATCAGTGTTTTTAACAAATTATAAGAATTTTTCACATTAATGCTCAATTTAGTTGCATGTATCTTCAGCCTGGACACATGCTACTGAAATAGAAGTCAAATAGAATAAAAATTATGGAAAGAAAGATGTTTTTCTATCCATGTTTGAATGAAAAATAACAAAAATATCGGAATCACAAACCCTGCGTATGAAAATTTTCAAATAAATAAAACATTGTATTATATTATTATTAAAAATGTTGTTAATCTTTATATATAAAACAGTTCCTAACTAACTGACTGACTGACATATAACGCTGGACATAAAGGTCTGAAATTTTGCATGGTGATTCTTCTTATAGTGTAGGGGTGCACTAAAAGAGATTTTTGAAAAATTCTTCTTAGATTTTTTTCAATTAAATTTTTAAGTTGTTTTTGTATCTTTATTTCAAGTTTGCATTTAAAATTATAATCCGAGGGTTATAAAATTTATATCACGAGAAAGATCATAAATATTCCTTAAAAAGGAAATCTTTTTTGAATATTAACCTTCATTTTCTGATTTTTGATGAATTTTTAAAGATTAATTTTTAGAATTTAATTTATTAAATGCTGATCACGTCATTTCTTTTCTTTTAATTTTGCGTCACGTGCATAACATTGAAATAGAGAAAAAAAAATTTTCTTGCTAATGCGGCAGACGATTGGACATTATCCAAAAAAATATCAACATACAGTAAAAAAAATAGTTCCTCAAACTGTACTATATTAACTCTACTATATTCTTTAGTATGTTCTATTAGATTTAATTTCAATATTTTCTTCTACATTATTTTGTCTATAAAAATATCCGTTACGATTTTTTTATAAATAAATTTTTTCGTTTTTTTTTCATTAATCGCATACATTGATCGTTATATTTATTATAAATATGCTATATATATATATATATATACATAATGAATAAATATTTCAACTGAAAATAAGTCTTTAAGCATGATTTATTTTATTTCATTTTCTGCGAGCACCTGTGGTTTATTTTAGTTAAAGCACATATGCAGATGCATGATAATTTAAATAAAAAATAATAAAATTAATGCTTAGTTTATATTTAAAATCATGTTTTGTTCCATGAAATTAATAGCATATTTTCAGTTTGCTTCATTCCTCCAATCTCTACTACTCATTCCATGTTTTTCGTCATGAACTAACAGTTGATAGTTAATAACGCGACTTTGATAACATAATTTTTATAAATATATTTCGAAACAGAGTGATTCTTATGAATATATTTCTTAAATTGACTGTAATGCTAAACGCAAAGTATAAACATTTGATGCTTAAGAAATTAATTTTCTAGTTTCTAATCCTTTTTGTTTATTCCTATGTCTTCTCATTCGTCAACTCTTTCGCAACATCTCGTGCAAATCTACCTTGAAAACGTAGATGACTATCTAGAAACTATCATGTTCATTACTCAGAAGGGAGAAAGTAGATTTTTTGTGGCTGATGTTCGCAGAGACAAGTTGTTTAGATGATTATAATTGACGCCCCGCAATAGACCAGGCAATCAAGTAATGAGCATAGTTGGGTAAAATTTGGGTCTGGATTTCACGGTCATACTAAGTTTCTGATAAATTCTGTGAAAACTTCATTTTTGAAATTGCGAGCAAAAATTTTATCATTAATGTAATTACCCTTATAATTTCAAAACTATATACTTATGACAGCATATATTTGAAATAATTTTGGGAAGTCTGTCTATGCAGGTAGCCCTCTTACAGCACGGCATCTTACAACAAGGTTTCGCTCTGACACGATAAGATAAATTGCGGGAACCCTCGTATAACACTGAAATCTGTAACACGGTTTCGCTCCAACACGATAAAAAAATTGAGGAAATCTTTGTACAACACTGTACTTTTATAGCACTAGATAACATGATTTTTATTTAACACATTTAAAAACTAAATTACCTTAAAATAATGACGGGAAGGAATAATAAACTATAGTGGCTTTAAATGAAAATGTATAGACAAATTATAATTTATTCATTTATAACTCTATAAAATTTCAAGAAGGCCTAAGCTTAGCTGAAAATCTTGAATCATTTTCCTGAATGCAGACCCTTCCGCTGAAAGAAGCCGAAAATACAAAAGGGAGCTGCAAAATTGTGTATCTCCATACCGTGAATCTACAATGACCTTGTAAGAACCAGCAAATAAACCAAAATTACAGATTTTTCAAAGAGGATAGAAGGTGCAAAAAATATCGTAATGAAGAAAGAGGTTCTGAAGGGGAATCTAAATGAAGAAAGAGGTTCTGAAAGTGAAGGTGATATCGTTCAATCGAAAAAACGTTCTCGTTTGATTGTACTGAGCAGTGATAAGGAAGAAATTTTATTAAAGTCGCATTAAATGAAAATAATATTTTTTTGTTTGTTTTCGTTTTGTATTATACATACATTGATATTTTTAATAAAAATTAAGTTTCTTGTATGGAATTTAAAAAAATTTTTTAATAAGTTTTCAGAACGTAACCCCCCTTTTTTGAACTGTCTCTGGGTCTCATATAACACGGTTTCACACAACACGGAATTTTCTATGAACTTATCTACCGTATTATAGGAGGGTTACCTGTATTTATAAAGCTATTAATAATTGTCTTCATGTTGTGATAGTATCCCCTAGCAAAATCAGAATGACTGACAAAATTTAGACTGAAAAATTTTAAATAGAAAGTAACCACCTGCCATTCAGGAGATTTTATGAATCCTAAAATTCGTAGTCATAATGCATCGCTAATTTTATGCTTACGAAGGTAATCATTTTTACCTAGAACTAACTTTTTGCATACATACCTTTGAAAATTCTGCGTTATTCGTAGACATAAAATGAATTGTAACAGATAAAGATCTAAATATTCTACGTCATGGTTTCCGTCAACTGGAAAGATTAAATACATTTATTTTCAGCTCTATATTTTTATTGCTTTAAGCAATTAAAATTTTGACGTAAATTTTTAAACAGGTGAAACTGTTCGAAATTTTCTTGTGTTTATCGCTAATAATATACATTTTAAATGTAATTTTGGATATATTTATTAAACTTTTAAAATATTTTTTATAAATCATTAAAATTTTCAAATATCCCACACGTGTAGATAAGAAATATCAATTTAAATAACCATTTCAAAAAGAAAAAAAATCAACCGAATTAGAATCCAAAATAACCTTTTTTTATACTTATGAGCTTTAAAATCAGGTATTGAGCAAGTGTTTAGCACAACAAAATGGTGAGTTATAATAATTTCAAAAGTGAAAAATGTTCATTTTTTTACTTAAATCTAAAAATTAAGAGTTTGGAAATTAAAAAAACATTTTCCTTCATAACATTTTGCTGTTTTGAAGATGAAATAATATAAGTAAATAATATAGTATAAAATAATTACTATATAATGAACAGCAAAATTAAAATGCAATACCCCTCGCCCCTCGTAAATTTAAGGTAGCAGTATTATCGCCTAGAATACGATATGAACATTCGGAGTTTGTAAAAATAGTTTTTATTTCAAAAACAAAAATTATTTTGTTTCTAGATTCCTCAGTGTATATATCACCATTAGAACACTGCTGCTAGTTTATTCAATAAATAACAAATAAAAGGCTTATAATATTGCTTTTGGTATTACTGTGCTGACATTTTTATAGTAGTTTGGCATGTATTATTGAAAGATGCATCTGATATATATTACACCTCATAACTTGATATTCAGATAATAAATATTCCCAAACAAAATACCAATATATAGCTGGGGATGAAATATTCTATTCCATACTTTTCCTTACTTAGCATTCGCAGTTTACCATGACTTACATCGCCCTCTAAATATTTCGAATATCAAATTAAGTAAGGCAGGGGAAAACAGGAATGCAGCAAACCTCTTTTAAATAATTTTCCTACAAAATATGATGCAATATGCACCTTGAAATCCACGATAAAGTAATTTTGAAAATTCTAGATTCGAGCTACAAAACCTTCATTATTTCTTTTTACAGGATCCCCATCCTCATATTATCCCTTTAGCTCCTCGCTCGATAATTCATTATAAAACACTAGAGATTCCATTGGTCTCGTGATTTACGAAACTAATATAGCTCATTGACGATTCGTAAACTAGAGAATTTCGTGACGGCGGGCCGTGTTTATTGAATTATAACAGCCGTATTATCGCTAAATAGACAGGGTTCGAAATGCGGAATTAGGCTTTTCAAGATTCCGCCGAGGATATGAAAGGAGGACCATTATTTTCGTATCCCAATTCACGAGCGTGAAAAGGTGATTAAGACCAAGTTCCCTTTTGTTTCTGATGCGAACGCTACATGTCATTCTGGTTCGAAAAATTTTCATCATTCTGGACCTTGCAAGTTTTATCCCGGATATGAAATCGGGCTGCGTTTCTTTGAAATAGCCGGCTGTGCATAACTTTCCATAGTGGTTTAGATATTCTAGTTTGTGTAGGCGAGCTTTACTCGGAGATACATTCGTAAATTATATATGAATAACAGAAAAATACTTTAAAGCCTGTCAAAGTTCAATCTCGTGATTTCTCATGGTGGACGTGCTTGATAAATCACACATTTGGTAGAAAATAGGACTTTATTTTAAAGAAAATTCCCAAATCCTTCACCGAACTTTCTCTGTATTGAAACTAGCCTGAACATTTAAAAGTTGTAGAAAAAAATTTATATTACAAGTTTATATGAAGTACATTATACCCTTTTAATATCATATCAGGTAACCATTATCAACATATTCTTTAATTGTGCGAAAAATGAGTTTAAAGGCAAACATTTTTAGCTTTAAAATAATTTTCACTTAGATTATCAGTAGCAAAATTAAATACTCTCTATACAGTACGCTTCATGCTATGGTAGATTTCTTCTTCCCAGATGGATACATTAATTACAAGTTAAAATCTTATTATATAGTTGTACTGTTATTCAATCATTTTTTGAAATATATTACTTCAAATGAACAAATATAGAAATTATCTTATTACAGCGTATAAATCCTATCATAATGCAGCTTGAATAAAAGTGAAATATGTTGCCGCCACTAGCGTCGTGTGAAGAATGTATAGTCTAACTCTCTAGCATCGATACTTTTAAGTATCTCCATCTTTATACGTAAGTAGCATGGGAAGTTTTTCAATTAAAATTTGAATTTAATGTTGGTTAAAAAAATCTATGAAGTTTATGTTTTTCCGAGACATTCTTGATTGCAGTTTATGATTAGAGGGTAAAATTTAGAAAAGATAATGTTTTGCAGTTAAATTATGCTGCAAACTGTTGTTAATCTATCTTCAGTTTTCCGATCACATTTTATCGACCGAAAAGTAGGTCAGTACATTTAGTTCATAAAATGAATATGCACATCTTTAAATATGACAGTCTTCCTTTTGATGTGTTCTAACCCTGTTGGATTCGCTCACCTCAATATTAGCCTATGGATAAAAAAAAAATTTCTATTTACAGCTATATAAATGCTGATAATCCAATGAAAATGGTATTTTCAAATAGCATGAACTTTCTGCACCTTGAAACAGGATTTATTTTGTAAATTTCGTCCACCAAAGGAATTTATGAGCATTTAAAACACACTATACCAGATTTTCCCCCGGATAATTTAAATCTTAATATTTTATTTGCATTTTTAAGCGAAAAATGCCCCAAGGTGTAAAATTTTTTTCTCTATTACGGAGAACATTAAAAAAAATCTTTAAATCCAAGTCTGCAATCCTTCGACAAATTTTCTCCATAAGTTAACATTGAAGTGATCGAATCCAATAGAGTTTGTAAGGTATACACAAGATTCGATTCACAAGAATCGAACTTTTGAGTGAATGAATTAAAGAAGCTGCTTTAGATATGCTAATTTCGGCATACGCGCTTAGTATAAATACCACGCAGCGTCATTAATGAAAGGAGAGGTTGTTAAGGTTGAAAAGGTGTTATCCTGCGCTAGTGCTTAGCGGGCCAGAAGTTTACATGGCAGTACTGCTGGTTTGACTTACTGTTCGTGAGTATAAAAATATATTGTTCTTGAAAGCTGTGTTTATACATTCCGTACAAGTAGTACGCATGCTTATTGCTGTAAAAGCCAATTATATGTGCAACGAATTCAATAAACATTGTTTCATGTATAAACTGTGTTTGCTTCAAATTCAAATAGAGTGCCACTTCAAATTATATACACCCAAGTCTGGGTAGAAGTGAGCATAGATTCTCTATAAGTTTGTACACAGCAGCCTTAAAACTGTAAGAACCATCACCCACGTCAACGACCTTAATATCTAATACAGTGGAATCTCGATCGATCGTTTTCGGATCCATCGTTTTTCCGTATGTATCGTTCATTTTATCCAGTCCCAACGATCATATTGCTTTGTTATGTTTTCGCATCTATCGTTTTCCCGCATTTATCGTTCATTTCAATCGGTCCCTTGAAAAACGATAGATGGAGATTCCACTGTACTTATACCTTAAATCTAATGAAATGTCTGAGAAAGATCAAACATTAGCGTTAAGAATTTAATTTGAAGCATTAATCATCTTAGACATAATTTTTTATCGAGCAAAAATTATAAATACAACACCTTTTCATTACCTCATAGGAATCATCTTGTAAGGGGTTGTAGATGGGTTGCTATCATTAAAGCTGATATTTTATTTTTTCCATTCCTATATTCTCTCAATCTCACGTTCCAAACGGCCAAGAACGAGAATTGGAAGTTTAATCAGCATTGCAATCGGAAAGTTTATGCTAATTTTCTGTCAAATCTGCATGATTAAAAGGTAGCATGCTGAAATGAAGAGAAGACTCGCACAACGTTTACTTATACACGTAGGTGTGTCTGACGCAGTCTTATGTGTATTCCTGCGGAGGAATTTTACCGTGAGTTGTACTTGCAGGAGAGTTCAAGTTCCTGAGAGTTGTGGAGTTGCGCAAGGCCCATTGTTAATTATTTTTGAACTGCTATTCATTAGTTTTTCAAGTTAAATGTTTCCTAATGAGGAACTGTTAATTAAGATTTCAACCCCCTTTAGATGCTAAATGAAATACTGTTATTTGTTAGCTGTTCTAAATTTTCATAAATGAAGAGATATCCCCATAAGGGTTATTTCACAAACTGTCTTTAGAAAGACGGGTAGTTTTCCCCAAATAAAAATTATGATTTTATCCCATTGGAGGAATATTCCCCTTCATTCCGTTTTCTCATCTAAGGTTTATATTTTTAAAATAGACATAAAAATTCGCATGTATTTCGACACGCAGGTGCACATGTGCGTATATGATCTCACGCAATCGGAAACTATGTTCTCTAAAAATATGGCTTTATTTTGCATTTCAGCTGTTCTAAGATGTCATTTCACTTTAAATTCATCTTTAGCAGCTGTGTTCATACTTTAAAAAGGTCTTTCATCTGGTTGTTGTCCAAAGATTCTCTCAAAAGTGGAAACTTCTTGAAGTCTGTAAATTCTTGGGAAATTTGTTTGGGTATATTTAAGAAGGAAAAAAATGAATTCTTTAGTGCAAATCCTTAGTTTAAAGAATATAATATGACACCTTTAATTCCTTCAATAGAATTTCTAGACGCTCGTCTATCCCCTTTCACTGACCATTTAAAATATTTTTATACAAAGAGGTTTGAAAGAGCTTAACATAACCTTTCAGATGTTTAAACTGTGGGCAGCCAAATTTCCCGATTTAAATCCCATAGAAACTTCGTTGAAATTACTTTGAACTAAAATGTAAAAATCTACTATTTCCCAAGAAAATGATGGAATTTTGAGAAATGCCGAAGTAAATAAGCCGAAATCGATCGAAATTAATTAAATATTTGCGAAATCTAATTTTCTTCCAGCTTGAATAAAATTATTTCATGCCCAAGGAGTACAACTGAATATAGAATAAAAGGTTGAACAAATTTTAGTGACTAATATGTGTCTAATGGGCGTATTACGGTGACAGATATGAAGAAACGAGCACAAAAGTCCTCACTTGTAAGTTTTTTATTTAGGCATTCTGATTCCTTTATTGAACAATTTTTTAGTGCTTTTGAAGAATGTTCAGTGGAATTTTTTAATTAGGCTTTCTATTTAGACATATTTTTAGCAACTGCTAATTGTTTAAAAGTCTTTGAAAAAGGTTTTTCTAAAGACGCGTATACATACAGCGAACGAATGATAACGAACCAAGTTGTTCGATAATGTATACATGGCAATGAACACCGCCAAACGCATTTGAGGGCCTTTGCCCCGGTTCGCTCACTAGGCAGTGCATAAAGGAATTTTGCGACTCATCGGTGGATGTCGTTCACTGTATGTATACAGAACCTACAGTTCAGCTTGGAATCTTTACGTTTTGCTTGGTGATTTCATTTCGAGTAAGAAACTTAAGGCTGCTATGTACTAACCCCATTGGACTCGCTCACCTCAATGTTAACCTATGGAGAAAATTTGTCCACGGATTGCTGACTTTGATTCAAAGATTATTTTTAAAAAATTGCACTCCGTCATAGAGAAAGAAATTTTACATTTGTGTACATTTTTCGTTTTTTTTAAATGCAATTAATATTTTAAAATTTAAATTATTCGGGGGGAAAATCTGGTATAGTGTGTTTTAAACGCTCATAAATTCCTTCGGTGGACGAAATTTATAAAATAAATCCTGTAGTGCTTTGCAGAAAAGTTCAGGATATCTGACAATACCAATTTTATTTGATTATCAGCATTTATGTACCAGTAAATAGTTGACAAAAATATATTTTAAATAAACAATTTGGGGGCTGCGCTTAACCCTCCTATAGAGAGAGGGCCATTACAATCCCTCAAAATGTCAATCCTAAGGGGGGTGGAATTCTTGAACTGTCAACTGGACTCCTCCCACCACAAGAGTCTGCAAGAAGAGGAAAAGGTAAATACGATTTTTTCTTAGTACATAGCATCCTTAATTTTGCTGTCCGTTACCGGTAAATGAGTTCCGCACCACTGTATGAATTGGCGTAATTCTCTGTCGTTAGAACTCATTCAGGTGTACCAATTTTATACACGAAAATCAACGGACGGTTGCAGAAGCTTTCGGTTTGTTAATATGGGTGGCCAACTGAATTTCAAACCGAATTTATGAGTTGAAATTTGGCCCAATTAGTTCGTTACCCATCGTTCGTTGTATGTATACTCACCTTTATTTGTGTACTTGTATTTACAAGTATTCGCTTTATGAATGACAATGTTACCACCTTTACCCGAGAGTCCACCACAAAGGGCCCTCAATCTCCCTCCGGATAATAATTTGGTAGGCTTGTTTGAAAGGCGAGTAGCTCGTCTTAGTAATGTTCTTCAGGTCCGTGACCTTCAATCTAACGTACAACTAGCCTGTTTAATAAACCTCAAGTGTACTTGTACCTTGCAATCTTATAAAATTGTCCAAAACTGTTTGTGTTATGAATGCGCATTATTACTATATTTATAAACACTTTTACACAAAAACATTAAAATGTTTAAATATTTTCAGTGACTGTATTTAAAGAATTAGATAAGTATAGAGGAGAATCATTCCTTAAATTAATCTTAAAAGCGTTTATCTCTACGCAGTCTTTTCAGTCAGCCTATACGTTTAACAGATTCTTTTAAAATATACTTCCTTATCTGTTTCTCTAAGGATTTCTTTTTCTGGATTTTTGTATCATTTAACTCTTTTGCCAAACCAGTCTTAAGTTCACAGCATCTACTGGACAAATAGAGAGAAACATTAAAATTGCGATTGTCGGTCTTTTCTTTTGAAATTGATTGAGGAAAACGTTTTTGGACGATTATTTTGGACTTAATGAAAACAGGTCAGGCCAGATGGGGAGGTTGAAAGCTGAAGTTTTTGAAGGAAAGTCGAGAAGTTTCTGCTAAGTTCCTTTCCTTTTGAAACAATAATTTCGAAATTCTGAAGTTTTTTTTTTTCACCAGTCTATACTTAACACCTTAAAAACCCTATAGAGAGAAAAATTAAAACTTTGAAGCTTTCTAAAGAATGTAAATTGATTCCATTCCGAATCTGCATATTTAGTTTAAAAAAAGAAAGATAAACCTAGGTGCGTTTATTTTGATCCCATAATGCCTACAGAGATTCAATAAATATTCCTTCAGAGATTCATGAGAGGTTTTATTTTTAAGCTATATTTCTAAAATCTTTCAAATGAAAAAGAGTAAGGGAGGAATTCCTGCGTACGAAAACTGATGATGTGTTTGCAAGCAAAATCAGGCACAAACTTATTTACTTTTGGAAATGGGGAGGTGGTAAGATGTAGCGTAAAATTTATAACTTTGTTGTCAGGTAATAAATTGTACAAAAATAGCAGTTGCTCTGAGCTAATCTCTTCTCCCTTTTCCTTACAATCGATGATGCTTGTACTCTGTGGGATTCGTGATGAATTATACGATACAAAGAGAATATAGCACAACACCTCCTTGAGATAGTTGATTTAACATAAATCTGACTTACTTTTTGCCATATTTTACATGCTTTTGAATAGATGAGGTTAGACATGCTTGTAAAATCAGAAACTTTGAATTTACATTACAAATTTTTAAAGAATTGTCTAATAAAAACGTTTTTCTACTGTTTGCAACCTCAAATTAAATCTCATTCTATTCCTTTTGTAGTTTATTCACTACCTCTAACTCTGTTTTACCTGAAGGAATAAACCTCAAAATTATGGATCTACAGCCTTCACAATGCTCCCCAAAAACTTAAAAAGTACACATTACTTTTATAAATTTATGTATTCGTGGGTGGAAGGGGTTTACAGACAGACAACTAATCGTCTTATTAATAAATCGACACCACTACGAATGCAAATAAATATATACCATATGGCAAAGTACCATGTGCGCGTGCATGACGTACCAGGTCCTTTTCGCCGGTTTGTTAAATTGCGGTCATTAATCTGCTTTTTGAACTTATTTAACGATGAAAATATTATCTCACATCACTGTGCTGTATTTTCTCAGCATAAACAGATAAAATAAACAGAGAGGGGGAAAATAACTGAGACATCTCGAAAGTAATAATTTCGAAATGAGAGAAAGAGAAAAATAGCTGTTGAATATTTCATAGATTAGCAAGGGATAACTTCAGTTAAAACCCATGATAGAAAAACTTGAACCATCAACCAGTACATTTCATGTGCATTGGATTAATTTGCTTTTTAACAGGAAAAGTTTGTTCAGGGTTTCTGATACTTGCCGGCATAGAATATAAGGTAAAATTAATTAGTTTTGTATTGCTATTAAATGTTGTATTATATATTTTGTTTAAAAGGTTGTGTTAGATTGCTATGGGTTGAGGTCCTGGTATGCATAACACCTAAACACATATTTCATCGTGTCCTTGAACGAACAAATGCAATAACATCCCGGGCATTACAATGAGGGTTCTAATTTCTAGTATATTTAATTTCCGTTACGCAAAACAGCTTGACGTTCACCAGAACAATCATAGTTCCCGATGGATTTGCATACGCACTCATAGAGACATAAAATCATCCCCCTTCTAATGTCACCAATCAAACCCAAGTTATTAGTTAATTTGTGTTATTTACTTTCAAGAAGTTATCTTGATATATATATATATATATATATATATATATATATATATATATATATATATATATATATATATATGACAAAGTTGAAAGTGAAAAACCAGTATAACCTCGAAAACTACTTGCAGCCAGGAACTAAAAACATGAAAAGATATGTATTAAATAGGTTTTAGACAGCATCGCTTCATCAACGGTGCCGATACTGTCTAAAAACCAATGCACTGTTTCTGATAAGTATGATCTAATCAATAAACATACTTAGACACCGTACAATCCATAAGAAACAGAAGAATTGAATAAAAAGTTGCTCAATCAAAGAACACCAAGCCTGGCGCTATACAAAGGGGAAGTTAATAGTAGGAAACCGCAAGAAGACTGACGTCAAAAACCTTGCAACCATGGAGCTGTTTCCATTAGTGCAAAATTCTCAGGGCATGCGAAAATCCTAAAGAGCGTTGGAACGGTACGTGTATCACAAAAAAAACGAACGCGTTATGCACGCACAAAAAAACACCTCCGGGAACGGCCAACAAAAACGCGATCGGGGCGCACGGAGTAAATTTGCATATGACAGAGGCAAGACGCCAATCACTGATGTCAACACAGATTGGACAAAAGAAAACATTTATTTGGATTACATATTTTCCACATGGGTGCCATCATCGTTATTTGTTAGCCGTTCGCAGAGCTGTGTTTTTTGCGTGCATAACGCGTCCGTTTTTTGTGATACACGTACCATTCCAACTCTCTTTTGGGTTTTCGCATGCGCTGAGCATCTTGCGACGGGAAAAGGTGGGTGTTGCCATCCGAAAATGTCGTGTTTCTGTACCTATAGCCGTAACTGTGAGCGCCACTTTGTTGCTGTTCACAGAATCCCGAGCTCATACCTCTGAATAACTATATCTGAAATTTCATATCGATCGGTTGAACGGAACAGCCGCTAAAGGTCCATATATCGGCAAAGTTTTTTATAACCTCCCCCGTATTTTAATGCTTAATAACTAGGATTTCAGTCTAAGCGAATCTTATAACCCTAAAAGTGTCTTTATATATAATTTTTTACTGATATTCAGAAACACGTCAACTCTCTATGATCATGCGAATATGTCGAACTTGTAGATCAGTAATAGCGTGTAAGTGACTTTTATATGCTTTTAAATTAGTGACATACATGAAAAAGGATAACTAAACCAGTATTAACAAACTGATATTCCTCCAGGTATTATTAAAACATTTTTGTAAAGTAATTATTTCTCGCCGCAAATCGAGTGAAGTGTATAGTGTTGCATCATCTACCACTATGTATAAAGGTAAATTGTACCCTTGGCACACCGTTCGGAGTGTTCGAATTTTTTTTTTCGTAACAGATTCATAAAGGTGAAATTTTAATTTGTTCTGAAATTAGAGTTAGAATTCCCTCCTTAGAGGGATAATATTATACGATTACTAATAGATTTGAAATATTCTTATTTTGCAATTTGGTTAGACGCTTTGGGGCCAATCTTTTCTTTAATCGAATCACAGTCCTGTTGCCAGAATGACAATCATGAAGAGATCTCATTTCTGTTTCCAATTAGTTATAACCCCTTTAAGGACCCGAGAAGAAGTGTTTACCTGACTTGCAGGGGATAGTAAATATTGATTTCCACTTTTATTTACCTGATTGTGGCATTAAAAGCAATTATCTTCATAACAGAAAATACTTTCCTTTTTAAGAGAGTTAATTAAATGTTTAATTGATTTAATTCGTTACACTAATTTTAATTTTTCATTTCTTTTCATTTAAAGTTTGAGTGACTTAAAACCTACTATATTTTGTGCAGCTATTAATTACTGTAGTAAAATTTGAAAATAAAAGTATTAAATATCTACATTATTTTCTGTTCATGCCTCAATATGAGAGGTTTTTTATCAGCTTGACTTATTATGTTTGATTATAAGTCAATTTATAAGTCAGTATAATTCAGCTATAATATTGACTTATTATATTTGATTTCCAAGCAAAATTATTTTTAAATATATTTTGAAAAGAGAGGACTTAAAAAGAAAGTCTGGAAGACAAGTTCGCTTTTATATCATTCGTATAGCTTTCTGTTCAGAAATACTATTATGGATGTCAACTCCATAATTTTATTTGCTTTTAATTTTATTTCTGGAAAGCTGATCAGAATTTAACTTTGATGCCTTTGTTTCCATAAATATTTCAAAAACACTAAGCGTTATTGAACGGTGATTGAACTTCCAAGATATTTGGATCCATTTAAATGGGAAATTTACGAGTTACATTTTTCATTGTAAATTCAAAATCACAAAAACTCCCTTTATTTAAAAGGCATAGGTACATTATTATTTCCCTGAACACTGATGGAACTGCTTCCACACTCATTTATATATTTAAGTTGCTAAGCCGACTTTTTGGGCAGTCCATGAGAGAAAACTACTGCATGAATTTACTTCATTTTGGTCTTAAACGAAAGATTGTAATCTGTAGATTTGTCAAATGTGATTTTTTTAACCTCAATTTCTATTAATTAGCGATAATTTACAATTAAAAATTTATTTCTGCGCATGCTCAGTGACATGTTTTAATGATAAACACGTTTATTCGAGGAGTCCTCTCTAGATCTCTCTCTGCCATTTTTAATAGTATGATAATTATGTTTGAGAAATATAAGATTAAACATCGTTGAAATTGTTTATTTCGCGATGTTTAATAAACGATAATTTACAATTTTTAAAAAAATATTGCTTTCGGTGCATGCTCAGTGACATTTTGTAAATCTGGCTTTAGATACTCACTAAGTATGAGTCCGTTTAAACACATTAATTTGTTTCTGCTCATTATTATGATTTTCAACACTTTGCAATGATGTGTTGAGTATAATTTGTGTATTAGTACATTTATTTATTACCTAGCCGTCATGTTTTCACGTGTACCAACTAGTTTAAATTAAACTTGATAAGTTTGCTTTAGCATTTAGTTTCCATCTTGATTTATTTATATGCTTTTTGCTCATGTAATATTGCAAACGCCTTACGCAATCTCCCCGGCACGCGTGAAGGAGCACCAGTTAATGGTCATTAGTAAGGTCATCATGAACAGTACTGTAAGGTCGATAGATAAGAGAAGGAACCAGTAGATGAAAGCCAAATTACCACGTTTTCAGAGACTAGTCAGTCTGTGAAGCAAATGTGATGCCTGGAACAAA
The DNA here is from genome assembly GCA_907164885.2 of Dolomedes plantarius. Classification (NCBI taxonomy): domain Eukaryota; kingdom Metazoa; phylum Arthropoda; class Arachnida; order Araneae; family Dolomedidae; genus Dolomedes; species Dolomedes plantarius. The sequence continues at coordinate 133,779,296 of OU015494.1, read as the reverse complement.
AATGTTTCGATAGGGTAGAGAACCAAGATGTGAGGTATAGAGCTGAGGTATTGAGATTTAGCTTGTGGTGTGATCTCATAAAATGAGTTGTAGTCCGGAGATTTGGTAGTGATTTTAATTTTTCGTTGTAAATCTAGTTTCTCAGCTTCAAACTCAAATGACGTCATTAATAGATTGTTTTGTTCGTTAAACCACAAGCTTTGGATAATCTTACTAATAAATCTCTTCAAGCATCTATTTATTCAATTAAGGATTAGATTAAATACTTCACAAACTCGATAAGGTGAATTTAAACAACTAATGCGCCTTTAATTTTTAAATAGTTATCAGTAAAATTCAGTATGTATTTTCATACATCTTTTCTATGGGAAATCATTCTTTTTTAAGAATGTTTTTTGATACTACTTTACAAGTTGTAAATTTAAAAAAAAAGGAAGGATTTAAAGCTGAACCATCTTATCAGTTTGTGCACTAAGTCAGTCTGTCTACGTTCACTGGCTGATCTTCAAAGGAATCATCTAACAATCTTACTTCAAATAAAAATGGTTACCCAACGCAAAGGAAGTAGCGTGTAGGATAGAAAATCGGTTCATGTATAAGAGACAGTCTTAGAAATATGATAGGTTATATTCCTAACTAGTGTACAAAGCATACACTACATAGTTCAAACCTTCATTCCCTACCTTTTTGTGCTTTGTTTACACTGACTGAAACTCCCCGCCCCTAAAAACATTTGACAGGTTACTACAAAAAATTAGCTAATATTACAGTTTTATTTATTTATTTTCTTTTTTTGGGGGGGAGGAGTGTTTAGAACTTCGAATAAAATTTGTGTCGTCGAATATACTTACAGTACAGCTAGAAGTAAGCATTAATACGGCTGTGGGGATTCTTTAACCAGTTCGCTGTTCAATAATATGTTCAACAAAATAACCTTTTCCCAGGGATATTTGAACTCTTTCATGCTTACATATTTTTATGAATTCATCCAAGAATTCTTTGGCTAAATTCTGAGAACGGGTATCCGATCCAAGAAAACCCATATTAGCAAATGGTAACGAATTAATATATATATATATATAATATTACGTAGATATAATATATATATATATATAGAGAGAGAGAGAGAGAGGAGAGAGAGAGAGAGATATAGAGATATAGAGAGAAATTCCATCGAGATATTATGACGGACAATGAATTTATCTTCGCCTGTCTGGGAATTATTTCTCGGGCCACACATCTCACGTGATCTAACGAATAGCAACTTTACAAAGAAAAGTACAATTGGTCCAAAATAAACCAAGACATTACTTTAAGAAAAAGGACAAGGAAAATTTTGAAATTAATACATCCTGAATTTCAAGAAAAATTTACATACATTGAACATTTGCTTCTCGGATTCAATCTATTTATTTTTACTCGATTATATGCCTCAAATATAGCGTTTATGTATTATAGAACAAAATGACACCTATATATTTAATAAATGTATACTAAATTTAAATCTTCATTCTGCGTTCAATTTTCCTCAAAATCGGCACAACTTTCCGGACCCAAATTTAATACTTTCTCATCTCAGCCAAGATTCTAACCACAAGCGCACCATTTAGAAAGGAATACCCAGTTAAGCTACACAGGTGTTGAAGATTTTGATGAATTTCTCCTCTTATTCCTCCTTCTTTCGAACTAGTGACACAGAATATTGGCCATACATGTTATATTTATTAATTATTTTGATGCTTTTGAATTTTTAATTAAAAAGAAATCTATCATTGTAATTTGTAATTTGTAATTATCTACTATGACGCCCAATATTCGACCTATGATCCTTCCAAACGGCATATGTATTCTGTAAACATTAACCCATCTCAAGAAATTTTCTTTTGAATGGGTTGCTGTTGCTTCTGCCCCCTGGCCCCAAATGTATTCCAGACCAGGTCCATATGGGCTTGTGGGCTGAGGGGTGCGGCTATGGTTTAGAATGGCACCCCAATGGTTGGAATCCGACTTAGCGAGGTGCCACTTTAATTTTGACAGAGCACCCCCTGGGATGACATGTGGGGGGAGGCCATACCTTCCCCAACCACTGCCCTCAAAGAAGGACTCTCCTGTCTATGGATTTAACGTGCTCATGTCCGACTTAGACACGAAGGGAGTTATGGCGCTTGTCGGGATTCGATCCGAGCACCCTCAGTACCAAAAGCCAACACGCTAGCACTAGGAGGCTACCTCTGACCCTTTTTCAATGGCGTTTCCTCCCAGTGTTACTCAAATTTTAAAAATGGCTGATGTAAACTTATCAAAGGTTGATTTTTTAAAAATTTATTTTTAAATTCTTTTTAGTACTGGAAGCTTTAGCTTACTGGAAAAAAATGCGTGAAGATTATATTTGTCTCTTGAATTATAATATTGCATTACTTTTAGAATGTAGGAAATTTTATAAGACGTTACTTTAATCTGTGCCGTCTCAAAAACAGCGAGACAAACCGGAATATCTAAAATTGTGCACTTTCAGATTTAATAGAAGTGCGTTATATAAATACGATTTATCCATTACGATGATTGGGGTAAATAAAGGTGCAGTCGTTTAGCCACTGGTGCAGATCCCCAAAAACGCACAGCCGATCCAATAACAATGACCAAGAATAGAACTAAGCAGCCTGGCATCACGAAAATCATGTCACGGATTTGGCCGTCTCGGGAGACGTCAATATCGACAATCGGATAAAAATTGAGAATCAGAATTCAGCTAACAGCGTGCAATAATTCGTAAAAACTAAAATATCAGAATTTACTCTTTTTTAATAGACACTACTTTCTTTCGATTTTTTTTTGTGTTTATTTATGGTATTGAAAAACCCAAAAAATGCAAATGTTTAAGAAATTGGCAGTATGATTTAAAATTTTATGCGATAACAAATATTCGTTCTTTTTCAATTCCTACTATGAGTTCACACTCTCTATATATATATCTTGTTCAAATTTTCAATCTTTAATAAAAGTACTTTTTATTCATCCACTCAGTTCAAATACATGTTTTAAACTTGTAGGGGAGACACTTGAGTTAATACAGTTTTTTCAAATATTAATTCATTAATTAAATTTAATTAATCAATTTTAGTTTTAGACGAGAGCGTCTCTTGCTCTTTAAATAGTAACTTCCCTCTGTTACTGTGTAACGGTAGCCACTGCGTATCGCGGGCTTCTCCCGTCCTGTAGGTTGCGCGATCGAATACCCAACCTGACAAACTTTTCTCTCTCTTTCCCCCCCCTCCTATCTCGCACAGTAGGCAAGGTTCTTGGCAGGCAATCCTTTTTTCAATTCCCTACTATAGTTTCACACTCAAATGTTCTTTGTTAGACCTAAGTAGGAATTGACTTTAAAAAAAATTTGTATATTACTTGGTTATCTAGAAAATTCAGGATATTACTCTCCTCAGATTAATGAAGTTAATCACATATAACTATTCAGTCACTCACCATATCAAGGATATAAGAAGCCCAATACCTCGCTTTATGTGCCTAGATACATCCGAAAAAGTTGGCCGTAAAGCGAAAAGCCGTATAACGAATCAATTATTTTGATACAAACCCAGACAAATTTAATTGGATCTGTTCCAATTGTTTATAAATAATATAGTTTTTAGTTCATAAAGCATTTTTTTATTTTTATTTCCTATAAAAATGCTTACATAAAAATAAAAGTACAAAACAATGTAATAATAAACAGAAATTCAAAAAATAAACATATAAACAAAATACAAAAGAAATCATATGCACATATGTATACATATAATAAAAACATAAAATAAAATGTTTAAAAACTGTTTTAATGTGATGACGAACATTAACATGAAGAATCACTCACCTATAATATGCTGCCATCATCACTTTCCGCTGTTGAGGCCATATAACGAAACATTGTGGGCTGTAAATCGAAAAAGTGTCATAATTAAAAAGGCCGTTATAGCGAAATGCCGTATAAAGAGCGGCCGTATAGCGAGGTATAGGTGTAGTATTCAATATTCATAGATGTAATGGGGATGAATATCCCCATTCAAGATATACAATCAAAATTAGGATATTATGCTCCTCAGATCAATGAATTTAATCAAATATAACTATTCAGTCAATGAATATCAAATTTAATAATATTCAATATTCATAGATGTAATGGGGATCAATATCCGCATTCAAGATATACAATCAAAATTAGGATGTTATTCTCCTCAGATCAATGAATTTAATCAAATATAACTATTCAGTCAATGAATATCAAATATAATAGTATTCAATATTCATAGATGCAATGGGGATCAATATCCACATTCAAGATATACGATCTTGAATGTGGCGATATCTGCAGCATATCGCTTAATTGGAAGAACCTACCGGTTTAGAATGCCCTGGCGTATAGAGATGGAACTCTATTTAACGACCTCTCAATATAATGAAGTAATGAGTTCAACTGCATTTATCCTTGTAGTGCATCTCGCATATATACTTAAATTTCAATTTAAAGATGTCTCATCGCTCCACTGATAAAAATTTCCGAATAAAAAAATTCGTTAAACTGAAACTTACTTAAGTCGTATGAATTTGATTTTGTAAAATCAAACAGGGTGAAAATAAACTAAACTATCATTTACAATATAAGGAAACATCAGTTGTTAAAGTAAATTTCATAAAAATAAGTTAAAATGGGGGTGACTAAGTGGCCCATTTAGTAAAATAACATATTAATCTCAAAAACTGATTATGATAAATTTCATTAAAGTACATTTCTTAAATTTAAGTAATGAAAAGTTTAGTATAAGTTTCATAAAAGAGACAGAAAAACTAGCACTGATAAAAATGATTTCCGAAATTTCTAACAACAGAAATAGTGAAATTTTAGCTGTTTCGCGTTCCATATACGTTTCTACTCTCTAAATAAATGTAATTTTACAATAAGTTATCTAGAAAAAAAATTTAAGGCAGTCTCTTCTAACGAAACTACCGCGGGTTATTAACGTTGGATTAATTATCGTTGCTTACCTCTTTTGTTTGTATATATGTATGTATGTGTTATGTTTATATGTATCTATATATGTACGTATGTATATATATATAGATATATCTATATATATATATATATATATATAGATATATATATATATATGTGTGTGTGTGTGTGTGTGTGTGTGTGTGTATGTCAAGTTTTGACGAATTTTGGTACCTTTCTGTTTAACTGTTTACTGCTTGTCCAAGCGATACAGACTGGGTTTGGCGCGCTGCCAAATTATAAACTCACGACACAGACATCTAAAATTTTGTTTTCTGGAGGACCGTTTTGGTGGAACGTAATCCTACGTTAAAAGCATTTTGCTGAGAAAAGGGGTTAAAAATTTTATGACGAAAATTGCATTAAGGTCTACAAAATAATGAAACAAAAAAATCTTATAGAAATCTTAAAAAGAGTTATAAAAAATTCAAAATTCTTATCAGTTGGTTAAGTTATTGAATAGAATTTGTTTTCCATAATAGAGGGATTAAATAAGCGTTTCAAACAATCGAAGTACTGGTTTTGAAGTTTACAGAACGTCAAATGAAGACACTTTTATATTAATATTTGATAGGCAATGGGATTTTTAAAAGAACTCATCAGCGTTCTTTCTTCCCTTTTTATGTTATACTATCTGTAGTTACCGAAATGTTAAATTTAGGATTAGAAAATACTGAGTAACATATATCAGTAAGGAGAGAAGTCAAACATATTACTCGTTAAACGCATAACCATTTAAAAGAAACTTACCGATCGGTTGAACGTAAAATTCCTAATTGTATTTGAAATTCTTTAAAGAGGATGAAACGTCTTTACCAGAGTAGCAAGATAAATCAGCGATATTCAGTGTTTAGTTTCATAACTATAAATTAATAAAAAATAGGGTATTTTTTAAATTAAATGGAGGAAAGAACTATGTATGTGTATATGCATACATATATATATATATATATATATATATATATATATATATATATATATATATATAGCAAGAAAGAGGGGGAAAGTTCTCTTTTCTTGTTTTAATTCCCCTTAGAAGCTCTTCACACTACTTTCATCGGTGTCAGATTTACTGTCATAGAACCAATCTTTAACCACTTTTTAACCAATCACAGAGCTTGACAACATCGTGGAAAATCGTGTTAAGCTCCATGAATGCTCAACACCGCATTTACACAGTCGCGATGCGAGGGGGGGGGGCCGAATGTGTAAACGGTGTTCTCGCCGTTTCTCTTCGCCAATCAAGGCGCTCGCTTCGGGAGCGGTTTTCTGGCACGAGCCAAAGGAGCGAATGGCGCCGGGGGAGGGGGGAGAATGGGGACGGGACGTGGCGACGGGAAGTCTTGTTCACAAGAGGTGGGAATATGAGAACGGTCACTCGCGTCGATGCAGGAACGTGACTAATGTCTCGCGAATGTCTTGAGGGGTAGCGCGATCGCGAATGTGTAAATGCGGCATAAAAAAATCTTCTGTGCAAATAAGGTTATCTCTGACGAATGTAGTATAAACAGTCCTTTAGAATGAAAATCGGAGACTTCATATATGTACACACAAAAGTGCATTACTCGATCAGATATACGTAAATGTTTGAATAACTGATATCGGCTTTTTTTTACAATAATTTAATTTTTTATTTACTTTGAAGTTATAGTTTATCACATTAGAATTCTGCTCATTACAACGTTCTCGCATGCCTAATAATAAATTCAAATTCTTTTTAATGACATTTCCTCTTATAATTTAGGAAAAGTTCCTTAATTTTGAAAAATTGATAGCACTTTGTGAACTTGTTTGTAGAGGAACTGTAACGTATTAGATTTAATCTGTGATTTAGCAGGGGGAAAATACTGAATTTAGAATATTCCTAACATCCTATCTGAGAATATTGAAGTACAAAATGAGAAAACAGCAAGCCTTTTAGTAAAATTCAGGAAATCTACATGGTATACTATAATGAGGATTATGACATTTTCGGCACATGTTTCCTAACGTTAACTTCGAAGTACCGGGTGGGCAAAAAATCCGTATAAACTTTAAAAATTCTTAAAAACCGGAAAAATAACCAAAATAAAAATAGGTTTGAAGGGTTAGAATTGCTAGGTCACGGGATTTTTTTTCTTTTTTTTTTTGAGACAGGAAAAAAACTCAAAAAACAGCCGATAGGTGGCGCTGACTTACACAAGTCAAAGAAAAGATACGCAAATAACGAAATGAATGCTTCTAAATCGTTTATTACAGCAGTAGTTGTTTCACATTACCCCCACCACGGGGGAAAAGGCATTGCAGGCTAGTCACAAATCCAGCAACGGCAGAGTGCAGCAAGTCCGGATGTATACATGACACCTCTCGACGGATCGCGGAACAACGGTGAATTGGTTGTGGATTCAACAATCAACAATCAACAGGCTGTGTAGAAGTTCCTGGGTATTAGGATACTCTCTACTTCTAAAAATATCTTTATTTATTCTGGAGCTTATTACATTTGTATGTGGAGTTGTTAGTATAAAAAGAGCTAGTTGTATATGTTTATGATTCTTCGAATTTCTGCGACCAGAGAGAGTTTAAGAGATAGATTAGGAAAATAAAAAACGAAAAAATGTTAGTTAAAGAAAATATTTTTTACCTTGAGCTATATTTCCATAGCTCAAGTATCATTTTGTAATTTTAAAATGTTTTTTACCGTAGACCAGAGTCTACGTTGTAAAGAATTCACCGAATGGTAGCGAAAAGAAATCAGCGATACAATCTAATAACATTTAAAATGAACGATTTATTTACAAGATGATTGAGACGATGAAAATTATGAAAATTACAGGAGCGATGCTCTCTAATGCTGTGCGGATATACAAGTCAGCTACCACACCTCAGTTTATATTAGATGTCTAACTGCACTCAAGTACTAACGGTACTAAAGTTCTTTAGATCGTGCACGGGAACTCAGGATGCGTCACGATCACTTCTGCGAGAATTCAAGTCCACAGAAACTCAACAATTGTCCAAATCCTTCTGGGATCATAAAACAAGCTATGTCAGATACTGGAGGTCGACAGGAAGTCAATAAAACTCTTCGCCTATCACAAGGATTTATCGAGAATTTAAATTCTGGCTGCGAGGCCTGAGTAGCACTTCTTAGCTTGAGATCCTAAACTCAGCCTTCAATATACTTCTGCCCGAAGTAAATCGACGAGGTGTCGAACGATTCTTCTCCGAATCGAAAGTAAAACACTTTGCCTCACCGAGGACTTGAAACGAAGTCACGGCTCCAATTGTCGGAGTAGCAAGTCTCAGCGTGAGAACTCAGAGCTAACTGATTTTTTTTACTCTCGTAGCGACGCACTTTCAATTTGGCGCTGGTATCGCTCTAAATTTAAAAGTGCTCTAATTGGCGCCTTTAAAAGTGACCTCATTTCTCTGGAATTTGATTGGTCTAGCGTCAACAGCTGTTTGGGTCCGCCCGCAGGTTCACTGTTGATTTTTCCTGGAACGTGCATGGAAAGAAGGGGGATCTTCTTCTTTAAGATTGTGAGAATCAATGGATTCTTCACAACCTATAGGTTTTTTAAAATTTATATATATTAAAATATACATAATTTTTTTTATAGAAAGATTAAAAACGGGTGAGCCTGCCAGATCCAAGCCTAAAGTGCAATTATTGTGAAAGGGAGAAAAATTGGAATGTTGGGGATTCGATCCCGCAACCTACACGACTGGGGGAACGCACGCTACCTCTGTGCAAGCGAAGAGACATAAAAGTGAGTGAAATTTCCCATTAAGAGCGAGAGAGGCTCTAGGCCTCTTTCTATTAAAGGGGGTATTATAATCATAGTTTGCTAGGATTATAATACCCCCTTTAATAGAAAGAGGCCTAGGGGTGCGCATGTTCTTATAACCGTCTCATTTGCATATTTCCACAGAATTCGCTCGTACCAGCGCCACCTGTCGGCTGTTTTTTGAGATTTTTTTTCCTGTCTTAAAAAAAAATCCCGTGACCTAGCGATGCTAACATTTTTTTATTTTGGTTATTTTTCTGGTTTTTATGAATTTTTAAAGTTTATACGGACTTTTTGCCCACCCGGTATTTCTCTAATTTCTAATACATCATTCGTTATGAGTTAGCAAAGGTAAAAGGATCTTATAGATATTATGTTTAATTTTCTGATCCAATTTAGCTATACAATGACTGGTGTCTTTTTGAATCCTTGACAGATAGTGAATCAAGCGTATAGAAAGGTGCTACCGAAAAGAAGTAGAACAAAACTCTTTAATCAATCTTAGAACGATAATGCCGAAAGTAAGCTGGTTGAAGAAAGGCTAGATAAGAATGAATAAAAGGTAAAGAATCGGTAAAAGAGAGAAAATGAGGGCAATAAAACTAGTGCAATAGATCATTGGAAAATTAATTATAAATATATTTTTTTTTAATTCTGCGTCATAGAGGATATATGGTAAAATTTATCAAACGATCAACTATCCATCCACATCAGCGTTTTGCATCTATATAAACATCCACTATCTTTTAGATGAATTCTTTTTAAAAAAACATTACAATGTGACATTTAGAGAAGTAAGAAAAACCGAGACTCGGAAAAAAGTTTTTTAAAGATTTACAGATATTTTTTAGATTCATAGAGCATATTTTAAAGACAAAACTCATCAACATCGTATATATATCTTATCATTGCAATACTATTCATTTTCAATAACAGACCAGTATAATAATTTTACATTTTTGCATGCTTAAAATGATTCAGTGCCTAACCACGCAGCAATTGCAGAGAGAATTATCTTGCATTCCATATTTCAATAGAACTGAATGTATAAGCTTAAAGTAACAACCCATTCGCTTAAAACCCAATGTTTTTGTTCCTTTAATAGAAATAAAACATTCAATATTTGCGTGGAACAAAAGTTATAGTTATCGCAAGTCTCTAAGGAAGGAACTTAAACAAAAACTGCTGTTAATTGTATTGAAAAAAAAATTCCTAAACTTAACAAAGAATTATTATGTTAGTTTAACTTTCCAAATAAGTTATTCTAATGCACTCTATAACTGAAAAAATCGAAGCGCCAAGAAGGAGTTGTTCGGTGGCGACAAAAATTGGTGGATGCGAAGAACATGAACAGAAAAAAACGATTAAAATTGCAGAACAATTAAATAATTTATTCCAGAGTTCGACCGTTACAAAGGAAGTCAATACGGCATTGGTCCGCCTCTGGCCTGGATGAAAGCTCTCACCCGGCGTGGCATAGACTAATTAAGTTCCTGGACGGTGTCAAGCGGGATTTCTTTGCCAGATAGTCTTCAACTGTCGAGATAAATAGGCAACAATTCGAGATAGTTGCAATCACCTTCCCATCACGTTCCAAATGTGTTCTATGGGGGAGAGATCAGGCGACTTCGGTGGCCAAGGAAGTGTTCGGTAAGCTTGAAAACAATTTTTTGCCTCTTTTTTTTGCTATAGAGTGTATAATTAATGCTTACTTTGATAGTTTTAAATATGATGAACTTTAAACTGATTTTGAAATCGGAAATAACAGGTAAAATATAAGGAAAGGTTTCTGAGAGCTTTAGCAAACTTAATGTGTTATGCTTCTTCATCTACACAAATGCTTGCAGATTTGCCCATTAGCTTCCGAAAAGTGAGAAGAAAAGGGGAAAGTTTATTATCAAAAGACTTTCGTAATTCTCAGTTTCAATTCTGCACAAAACTCATAAGCTGTTAAATGACTATCTTAAACGCCAGCATAATGAATTTTCAGCCGTAATTTTTGTCCCGCATTTGATCAATTAGATCAATGGAACTTGTTATATGAAGTCTGGGCAATAAAAATAGCATAATTATATTCCAAGACCTTACGTAAATCAGATACACCGATATACTACGTGACAGATGAAACGATACTCTAGAGCAGTGGTTCCTGACCTGTGGGTCGAGAGAACCCAAGAAGTGGTCCACGAAGACAAGAGTGATAAAAAAATGGTCTCATAATTTCAAAACGACTGCGAGTTTAAACAATATTTTAAAACTGGGAGCAAAAAGAAAATTTTTGTTCAATTCCTAAAAATTCCTGTATTCCTGTTAACCGTAGGCGTTTATGTTTGCAATTAAGTTTTCTTTTGCGTTAAATTTATTATTATTATTATTATTATTATTAAGTATTGTTATTATTTGTTATTATTATTAAGTATTATTAAGTATTATTATTAAGTATAATTAATTGTTATTATTACTTGTAACTTTTTATTGAAGTTATTTAATCACAAAAAGTTTGGTTATTGAGAAAATAAAACCCCTTTTTTCCTCTAAAAAGATTGGTTTAGAGGGTCCCAAACGAATATTTTTTTGACAAATGGTTCCTTATCAACAAAAGGTTAGGAACCTCTGCTCTAGAGTGACATATTATTAAACTGTAAAATAGAGACAATGCATTTACAAATTCCTCTTCTTTTGGAGAGATTAATACTGAAGTTGTCAAAAACATTTTAACTAAAAGTCACGAATATTGATTACCGGATTTATCTTGACCCAGTGTTACAGATACTTGTACGATCTTTAAAATGCACAGTAAATACAAGCATGTGCGAAATGTATAAAGACACAGAAACGGCAACAGAAGTGTATAATTTAACTACAGTGCAAAATTTCAAATGCTGATATGCTGGTATTACTGTAAAAGCAAAAATAAACTTTTCACCTTTATAATGTTTAGAAAAAGAGGTCTACACTTTCTATTTACTACTTAAATAGCGTTAGAGAAATACAGTAGTCCCTTTCGACGATCTCTCTCTCTCTGATAGACAACGTTATCGGTAACAAATTTAACACCTCTTGGATGAATATTCAAAATGTTTAATTTGACGAATCACACACAAACACAATACTTAAACTTACTCGCAGAACTTAGTTACAATATTTACATTAACTAATCTCTATCTCAGTCATCTGACTCTGACTAAGAGCAAACAAAACCCAGTGTGTCCTCGGGGTCACCTTCACACGCATTCTCTCTTCATCTCCCCAACACAAACTGACCACCATGAGTTCTCCCCTCATAGGACCCAAGCACTGGGCATGACAAATTCACCTGTCACTCGATTTGCACGGTACTCGATTTACACGGTTTCTAAATTTTATAAATTAAAAAAAGTATCGATGTATTATTTGATTATTTGAAAGTTTTACATTGAACGCACTTATTAATTATCTGCACAGACGTCACAAGTGCATTGCGTCGCGTTGCGTTGCGTTTAGCGTCATTATAGTAGATTTTGTTTCATTTCCCTACTGTCATTCCTAGTTCAGCTCTAGACGAGGAAAGACGTTGATTTTTGAAATGCCTATGTAAATAAATAATTTATCCTTGCATATTCCTTAAACTGCTTTGTTTTCACTTCGACATAAACTCTTTGCATTTTTACACTGTTATTATAAAATAAATATACGGCTTGCCCCTATCCCCTTGTTTAATATGAATGCTGTATCTTGTTTTACACGGTTTCGATTTACACGACTTGTCGTGGAATGCATCTACCGTGTACATCGAGGGATATTTGTACTTTAGAGTATCATTAGCAAGTAATATTTCCAAACTGAATATAAAGATATTTTAACGAAGAATTATTTTAACTCCAAAATTTACTGTTGAATCATCCACTGTTAAAAATACGTTGAAGCAACGTAGTCTGATGCTACAGAGAGGAGCTGCTAGAAAGACAGTTTACATGTTTTCTAGGGCTGCCAGAATCGGTGACCCTGGCTCGGAAGAAAAGGAATATCTTTAATTCGAACAATGTTTTTCAATTCAATTTGCAAGCGAACGCTTGAAAAAAAAAGAGCTTCGCTTTCATTCATAACCGGACATTGGAATCTATTCGTTAATTCATGCTTATAATTCGATGTTAATATTCTGATCCTATTTTCGATGTTAAATATCACCGCATAACAATATTGTATGTTGTACGAATTTGAAACAGGTCCCTGTGATTATAATTTATATTAAATCTACTAAATTAGCAAAGGTTATCTTCATTGTGTTGGCTTTACACCTTGTTTAGGATGGCTGCCCGAGGGAATCTGGGAGAAGGGTAAGTGATTAACTTTCCATTCTTTTGTATTCGAAATCAATAAATTAAATTCTTAATATCAATTCGATTCTAATTCTAATCTAATTCTAATTTAATGAAAAAATATACATCCACTCTTAATCTGTTTTTTTTAAAGCAACATTGAAACAGCTTGAACAGTTTTTTATGAGTATTTTTTTCAGAATGTAAAAATGTGAAATGTCTGTTTGTTCTAAAACACTGTTATCAGTAAAAGCATAATTGAAAGACTTCCATATGAGTCGAACAAAATTTAATCTATGACAATACGATGCTATTACTCTATACATATCCATTTCCTACAACTTAGTAGTTTTTCCTTATCCATTCATCGATTTGTTTATGGAGTGTAGAAATTTATGGCATTTGAGGATACAAAAGTGACACATTTTAATGGAAATCGATTTGTAATGTAGATTTTGATGGCTGAAATATTGATTGTCATCAATAAAATTTTCTTTGCGTCATTAGAGTGTAAACGACAACAGATAAATTCTAAATGATACCAGGAAGATTGGGAAATGAATTACAAAATTCAATCCTGTTTATTTAAGGCGCACATTAAACGAGTAAGAAGAGAAATGCAATTTATGCTCATTAAAAATGCATTAATACTTCAAGAGGGAGAAAAAAAATCAATTGTTGAAAAATACTCTTCTATGGCCTGCGTTTGATTTAACAAAAAGTATTTAAGTGTTTAATTTTTCAAATAAAATTATTTTAAATTTTATAGCTACAAACACTTCAAGAGTATTTACTGTTCCTTTCTACTCGGGTAATAATGCTGTAACGTATTTCTGACAATGGTTGGTTGGTTGTTGTGTCCATGGACAGTCAAGCTAGTAGATGACACCGTGGGCAGTCCACACAGCCTCAGCTATCTGGAGGCAATTGTAAGCATAAAGGTCAAATTGGGGACAATCACTAATCTGCTGAATTGCAGCCATTATTGCAGGGCAAGAGAAAACATGATCAGATCCCAGTTTGGTGTCAGTGCAGTTTCTGCCGTTAGTAAGTCCTGGTTCCATCCTGTTGAATTCTCATCCCTCCGAAGTGCCGAGTTCTCAGTCTTGTTAAGGTTTTTGTAATTTTTCTGTTGGCGTTTAGTTTGAAGATCTGATATTTTAATTCGATGACCCTATTTCTGAATTAAAATATCAGATACAGACAATAACAAGATGAAAAGCCAAACTTTCAATTATTAAGAAGAACTTTGTGGTGCGTATGTTTCAAAGATCAACAATATTCTTGCATATCATGGACGTAATACAAACTACGGCCAGCTGACGAGTGACGCCATTATTCTACTTATGACGTAATAGTCAATTCTTCGAGTAATAGACTTCATTCTCCTCCCGTGTCCAGACTTTCAGATTTGCCTGATGTGCAAAACCGCCTGGAGTTTCCAGCATAAATACAGTGTGCCAGAAGGATGACAAATAGTTCAGCCGAGGCACCAGCCAGTGCACGGGCTAGTTCCGGCATGAGGGATTTGTAACTCACTATTCGTTAACTATTTCGTTTTCTGCATGGGAATGCACTTTGGTTTTGTTAAAGGTTAACATTGTGATTTCTCGTGGAATTATTCACGTGCTGAGTCCCTTATTGAATAAAAGTTTATTTTTAATCACGAATAACTTCATTTACGCCTTCGGCATGCTGAACACCAGAATTATTTAGTATATGTGCCCTATACCAAGGTGGAGTATACAGATAGGTGCACTTCAACTTCATTAATCATTAATTCCCACTGATCATTAATTCATACAAAAATGAGACTGAATTTTTATGGGCCCCTGATAGCTGTGATATATTTCCTTGAAAAATCATTGAAATAGGTCTGTGTATTCAGCATATTTTGTACAGAAATACACAACCATTGAAATATGGTTGTGTATTCTCTTCTGCTTGCGTATTATCTATACTGAATTTTTTTTTATCATTAAATCATCCATACCTTAAACATTTTTGTAATCGCTTATCTGATTCGCAATGTTCAGGTTTTCTATCACAACAAAAACTTAAAGGATTTTGATATTCTAATAATGGAAGGACATATAGAAACAGAAAAAAAATCTGAATAAAATAATCTATATATATAAAACGCGTAGGAATAAGGCACAAAAATCGGCGATATTTCTACACTCCGAATGGCAACGGCTGCAACTATCAGAACCTGATGTAAACATTAGCAGCCGCCTGCAATTTGCTACCGCCTGTCAACATGGATTTACTCACTCAAATCAGGAATACTCGAAAGCGAGCTGCACGATCAAGTGAAAATTGGGGAACAATCTCAAGAAAGAAAGCGAAGAAGAAATAATTCATTAAGGGAGAGGCGTGAAAGAGAGAGCACAAATGATCACGAGGTTAGGCTTAACTGTCACCGGCTTAGCAACCGAAAAAAAACCGACAGCCAGT
Organism: Dolomedes plantarius; assembly: GCA_907164885.2. NCBI lineage: Eukaryota > Metazoa > Arthropoda > Arachnida > Araneae > Dolomedidae > Dolomedes > Dolomedes plantarius. Next base: position 133,763,727 of record OU015494.1, on the reverse strand, counting down.
AATAGTTAATTTTCTACACTTTTTTCAGTACTTGATGAATTTTTACTCCATTTTATAAGAGAAGAAATCTTTCCAACAATTTATTATTTGATATGATTAAGCGTAGATATCTGAACTATGAACAATAGTACATACAGAGTGATGTAATCCACACTATTTTAGTACTTGCTGAATTTTTACTCCATTTTTTAAATGAAAAAAAGTTTCCCCGACAATTTTTTGTTTATTGTAATGATAAAGTGTAAATACCTTAATTTTGAAAAATAGTACATACAGAGAGGGATGTAATTTTTAAAATCATTGGTGTTGGGATTCTCAGTCTTATCATTAACTCTGTTCTGAAGTAATGGAAATTCACATTTTTTAATCACGATGTTTTAGAATCAGTCTTATAGAGAAAACCCCTTAACAAAGTATATTTATGATGACAGGTAATGGTAACATTCCTTACATGTGTTACTTTCAGTTGAGTTGTTTTGCAAAAGAAAATTTGAAACTAAAAGTGACCATGCTGGTCTCGCAGCGGCTAGTTTTTGTAGATATTTTCAACAACAGAAAAATCTGAAACGGTTTCTGTAACTTTTTTCTGAGTTGTTGGTCAGTATTGGAGTTTATTTCATATTTCTCAGTACAAATAAAAGCTTTCAGATCACAAAATACAATTTTCTGGTATTTGTTGAAATATAACACGAAAACGTTTTTGCAAGACAAAACGTGTGCTGTGTAGATCTTTGAATTTCTAAGATATATTCCCACTATCTAAGATCTATGGTCATGTTTTATTCCCCACCGTGAAAACCGGTGAAGCAGAGTTTTTTATCGCAGCGTTCTCAATCTTATTTTAGCGATACAGAAGTTTTCAGTTACCATAGAGACTGAGTAGGTGGGGTAGTAAATAAATTATAGCGCATATACACCAATATTTCGCAGAAAACTTTTCTATAAATTATAAAACCTAAATATATTCCGTATGCATTCATTAAGATTTTCTTAATTCATAAAGTTTAATTTCTTTTCTATGTTCCAAAGAGATTATTCCTAAAATGAGTATATACGGCTTTCCTTTCAGAAAATCCTTTTCAAAATAAACACAAAGAAAAGAAGTATTTTTTAGACACAATATTTCACAAGCTTTTTAAGTTTTGTTTAGTAAGTCTATATGTACAACAGTTTCAACTTCTCATAGTTTTGGTTCCTTCAATCTTTCTGTGTTAGATGCGATAACATAAAAACTTCAAATGCAGTGAAAAAGAGAAGGAACAATCTAAACTTATCAAATTTAAAAGACCCGGGAAAGTCTTATAATATGATTGAAAATATAGACAATAACTTTTTTTAAACAATACTTATGGAAGTTTATAAAATTTATTTTTAAGAGTAAACAGAACATTTTTCGTTTTAAAACTCATGATACGTTTATGTCAAAAATGCTTACTTCTTATACCGATAAAATGCATAGCTAGTATTTTCGCTTTATTTATTACTTTATTCCAGTGATATTATCCATTTTATTTAATACGAAATTCCCTAACGAATTCTGGAATTTTTCAAATTTCATTACTGTCTTAGGAGTTTGAATAATGCATTTCAAATGATAGATAAATATTATCATGCCCGACTGCATTATAAATATTTTTCTGATTACAGCATTCCCTTTATCTGCATTTGAAAAGTAAAATATAATCGATGAGAATGAAGGATATTTTCCGAGATAGCTAAAGTATCGCTTACAGACTCATAAATGCGTTGCAGCATCTATTTATGACATCATGAATCTAGATTCCAGAAACTGCTTTCTTTTCAAAATCTATCTCATGGTGTGAGAGCTATATTCTTTTATCGTGTGTCACGTGAAAATGACTACATTAATGGCCACTTTCGAATGGCAGCATATGCAGTTTAGAAGAAAACACGAGACAGACAGAGAAGGGTGTAAACGTGACTGTTACAAATAACCCGTACATAAACATTAGTAAGTAGGCAGGATCGATATAGAGAGCTTTGTCACTGGAAAATTCCGTAGATTCCCCCTGTCGCCAATATGATGTAATCGGTAGGAAATAATAATAAAACACACTCAGAAACATCGAAATAAACGTAACCTTTTCGACTCTCGGGTATGAAATATAATAAATCTGCTCTTTTCTTATTATTAATTTTACTATCTTTCGTTTATTAGAAGCGTTATTCCGGTCATTATTGTGGTTAAATTGAGGAGAAAAAAAAACTTACAGCTATCTTAAATATCTTTTCAGAGTAAATAAAAAAGTGGCATATATACATATCTCTAAATTTTATTTATCTGCTTAAATTTCTTTAACTGAGAATTTCCTTTTCTTAGATTTGCAATTTTACTAAACTTGCAGGTTAAAAGCTAATAGGTGTGTTCAGCACCATTAATAGTTTCATTTAAGTTTAAAAAGCTGTATTTTACATTAAGTAAGTTCGATTATTTAATTTTTAGCGTAGGATTACGTTCCTCAATAACGGTCCTCCAGAAAGAAAACAGTGTCCGTCGTGCGTCGCGAGTTATAATTTTGGCAGCGCGCCAAATCCAGTAGCAGTAAACCGTTAAACATAAAAGTACCAAAATGCGTCAAAAAAAAGTAAGCAACTATAAATAATCCTAAGTTAATAACCCGTGGTAGTTAAGTTTGAAGAGACTACCTGAAATATTTTTTTTATAATTTTTAAGAATACAGTAAGTTTTTAAAAATAAAGTTTAAAATTTCAAGCAACACACAATAAACGAAAAAGTAGTCAGTTGTATCTGAAATTCATTTCATGTATTATTTATATCACAAATTCCATATACGTTCAAAATTTCACCATTTTTTTTGCAATGATGTTTTGAAAAAATTTCCATCAAATGTATATATACATGAAGGGTTTTTTTAAATGCTCTCAAATTCTAAAAAATTCTTATCATACTAACCAATAAAAATTTATGAAAACAGATTTTTTTTCAATTATTACTCTTGTTTCATTGAAAACACGCATCAAATTATAGAAGAAAAACTCACCAGATTTATAAATAGTCAAATAAGGTAAGTTGGGGTAACTGGGCCATAGATTTTCAACTTTTTTACATGCTATACTTTTAACACATTAAAATTATACTAACATGTATAATTTTCAAAAATCCTTCTGTTACATGCATTTTAGTAAGTTTTAGGAAGTCTGTTTAAGCTACGATATTGATTGTTATTATATATATATATATATATATATATATATATATATATATATATATGTGTGTGTGTGTGTGTGTGTGTGTGTGTGTGTGTGTGTGTGTGTAATGTCTTAAATATGGGGGGCAACCGTGGGAACCTTAAACGGAGGTTTTGCTTAGAGAAAATAGGAATTAGCAATTAAACACTATTAATTTATGAGATATCAGGATAAAAGCATCGCGGAGAAAATAGATTACAGAGTTGGATTTGATTGACAGCTACAACTCCGCCTGGTCCTCATCTTCTGTGCAAACGTAACAAAGCTCTTGTGGGCATGCGCGGTATTTCTAGAAGCTGAAAAAAGGGTTGAAATTTTCAGAGACAATGGGATGATCGACTAGGAAAGACGTGCTGCTCGGCAGGCACGCATTTTGGACAGGGGTGGCACTAAATTAATTTCATTAATGGATCTGAGTTTAGAATGAGATTTAATAAAGTTATTTCAGAGATACATATTTGGTGTGATGTTGTTGCCACTCGCCACATCTGACTGCTTGTTGAAGAAGATGGAGATGTCGGGAGCAGACTGCAGTTGTAAATCTATGAGGAGTTCAGACTACATGGTATAAATTGAGCGTGAAGAACGAGTTCGACATATATATATATATATATATATATATATATATATATATATATATATATATATATATATATATATATATATATATATATATATATATATATATATATATATATATATATATATATATATATATATATATATATATAAAATTTTCGCTTTAAAGAATCAATCCACCGGTTTTAAGAATCAGTTTACACTCTTCGCTTTCCTTTCATTTTTCCAAAAAAGCCACTTAAACCCTCTAAAGGCACGAAGTTCTTTCTTTCTTGTTTTTTAAAGAAAGATTGATAAGATGGGATGGAATATAGTCGTAAAATTCTTCCCTTTCTTTGTTAGATATAACATAATAGTTTCCCCTTAAACGCTTTAGCACAACACTGTCCTATAATCTTGACTCGGGGGCATCTTTGCACGTCCGGGTCCGATTTCCCTTTTCTCCACTGACAAACAAAAACAGGAACTCCTTTTTTCCCACCTCCCACATCCTGGTCGCGGCTTCCTGGACTTTGAAACACATAAATCTTCGGCGAAGTGCCCACTATCACTTAGGCAAACGGAGCATTAGTAGATTCAGCACGTTATCAAATCATGAAACGTAAGCTAGAAGGTGAATCTTCGTCTGAGACTATTAGTATTGAAAGAGGTATAAACAGCCTCCTGAAAACTTCATTACGTCAAACTACCATAGAAAACTTTTTCTTCCTCCCTTCCTTTAGTTGAAATGTTAAAACTGTTTAGCAGGTATGTTGCAACAAATATTGGATTATTTTCTTCTCTTACTATAATGTGTATCTACTTATAGGTCTAGAAATTAAGTTGTATTTTTTAAAATTATAAAAAATAATTTTAATAAAAGATAATTAACGTAAATTAAAGAGTATTTTATGGTAAATTATCTAATATATGTATATATAGGTGTGTGTGTGTGCCTGTCCAATAACCTAAATTTCGGCTATAAGAATCAACCGCTTATAAGAATCAAAATCAGCAATAACAAACGTGATTCTTATAAGCGGAAATCACTGTATATATATATTGTATATATTTTTAAATACAGGTGGGCCCAGTTACCCTGATAAATAGGGTAAGTGGACCACCCATGTCTATTTATCATAAGAAAAAACAGATTTTGTGACTGGTTCCAATGCTTATATATCTAGAAAAAGGGGAAATATTCTACTTCCATTTAAAAATAATTTTTCAAAGCAATTATCAATGTTCTAAGGTATATTGTTGTGTAAGATAGACCAGTGTGTCCACCATATTAGTTGGGAATTCCACAGTGTTAGAGTGGAATTCCCACCTAATATGTAAAGAAAAAATCTAGGAGGGGATGGCCCAGTTACCCCATGGGCCCAGTTACACCAACTTACCTTAGCTATTTTACTTTTAAAAACTTGAAGGCGGGGGATTTTACAATGTCAGTGGCTCCAAGCATACTGACTCGTAAATATATAATTTTTGGGGACAGTATCTTATTATACACGCTTCACAACCTAAAATGTGTCAATAATTTGAAATTTTATCATTAGTTCCATGAACAACTTCAATTCAACAATATCTGTTCAAAAATTAAATGTAAGGATAACGTCAGTCGTAAATGAAGGTAAATCATATATTATAATTACGATTTATGGATGCTACAGAAGCAGCTTCAGTTTCTTTTGTAAAAAAACTCTTGTACAATCCGTGGTCGTAAATAAGTAAATAAGAATCTGAAAATTATATCGGTGAAATTCGGCATGCAAATATGTCTCTCGAGGGGTTTAAATGACTGGAAAGTCAGCACTAATAAATGATTACATTAATAAACGATAGTATCGGCAAATTATTTTTAATAAAAGACCATTTTGTTTAAAAATAATGAATTTATCAGTCTAGTATATTTTTCCAATATAAAGGACAGGGCCTGATTATGAACGCTGGGGGCCCCTGGACAGATGCTATTTGGGGGGGCCCCCCTTACGAACATTTATAAAAATAAGAACTATCTATGGGTTATACATACTATTAGAAGTACTAGGTACATACACCAAGGGGGTTTTGAGGCCCCCTAGCATCAGGGGGCCCTGGGCAAAGTCCCGATTTGCCCATGCGATAAAAAGACCCTGATAAAGGAAGATATTATATTGTATAAAAAAAATTGCGTGTGAGTGTTATTAAATACAAATAATACCACTAAAGATTTCAAGATTTAACATCTAAAATTGACATTTCATTTATAATTGTACGTAAGAGATTTATTTTGTTTTATTTGTATGCTGTACGAATACATTAAAAAAAGGATTATTCTGAACCTCAACACCTAAATATGTCCTATACTTTCAAGATCTCCAAATCAAGTGTTCTAGATTTCTGTTTTTCATTAGAAAATGATATTATTTAAATGAACAGGTTGTTAAAAAAATAATTACATATAACAAACACAGTAACTACTGGATGGTGCTAAAGTTCCTAGCAATTTTAATAATTAAATCTTTTTTTATTTGCCATACATTTTATTTATTTCTCCCAGATATTTAATAAATACTAGTGGTTAGCCCATCAAAAATGACGTGTTAATTTAAATTTTTATCAATTTACATCTGCAAAGTCAATATTATTTGTATACTTAATAGCTTCTCTACTTTCTTTTATTTAAATTATACACATTTTCAATTATTTAAAATTATGCAATATCAGCACTATTATGATCCACTTAAGATGCAATTTTTTAAAACTTAAATAAAATCTGAACTCCACATAATAGCATCACTTTACTTAATTCTATTACATGTATTAATTATGAATTATTAAATTCTGTCTGTTAACAGTCTGCTGCTCGTATTCGGTTTAGCGATTCCTAACTTTGCCTTGAAAGCCATCTACATTTCCGTTCATTGGTCTTATGACGCTTTTTAGCAATGGGACTTTCGTCAACATTCATTTTAACCCTCAAACCGGCCCATGAATTTGTTGCCACTATCAGGCCTATCGGTCAAATGTTGCGGTTATGTTAGGTATTTGCTTTGAAAAGCACGCTTTGAAAGCAGGCGGTTTTGAACATATCACTACGCATGCGTCGAGTTTGCAACTTTCCGAAAATACTAAATTTGACATTATTGTAATATCTGGTTAAAATATATATTATATGGGTAAAATATAAATATATATATTAAAAACAATTTAATGAAAAACTGTTTTACTGTGAAAAAGATCCTCCGATTCAATTTTTCTTAAATTAACGACGATGAATGAATCACGGTGAATGAATGACTCACTCGTGTTTACATTTTCAAGTTCTGGGTATATAAAATGAATACTTCTTACTAATTTAAATGAAACACTATGATAACTCGAAAGGTGGCGGAAAAGAGATAATTTTTTAATGAATATGAATTTCACAACGAAAATGCGTTACAATTAAAGGATATTTTATGCTGAGAACGGTTTTAAACGTTCGCGAGCTGTTTTGAAATTGCCATAACCGTTTACTACAGCCGTCTAAAAATCGAAATAAAGTTGCTTTGTGTCTATATTACGTTGTTTCTAATAAATTATTTGGGTTTAGATAGGAAATAATCTTTTTTAACTTTACTTTTAACTTGTTAAGCCTAACTCATAAAACAAAATGGATGCCATAGGCTGATACATTTACGAAGCGGTCGCTCCGGAAGCGTTCCAGAGGTACAGAACTGGGCTATTATTCGGATAAATTTAAGAACTTTTTCATTGAAAAATCCCATGACTGAGTAAACAGAAATTGCTCAATTTTATTTTGAAAACAGCCATTCTATTTTGTTTACACTAAGAACATGTCGCCGCCATTTTAGTGTCAAAATATAGTGTCTCGAGATCAACTATCCGAGGTATCATTCAACTTTCTTTAAGTAATCAAAAGTTATTAACTAAATTAAGTAATCAAAATTTTTTAACTAAATTTAATTTTCTTACTTTTATTTCGTTACCATTTTTTATTCAAAAGTTATTATTTTAGAATGACGTCTTCCTAGCTACTCGTTACATAAAATTACCGTACCGTACGCATAAACAAAAAATAGTGTTGCAGTATTTATACGAGTTTTAGCTCTTACGGCACTACAAAAATCATATATCATGTAAAACTGTTCATATGAAGTTTTATTCATAATGCCCCCATTTTACAGAAGATAACTGCATGATGGAAATGGGGAATTGTACTAATCGGTTTTTCCTTTCAAACAACCCCACATTAGTATCATTCCACTTCAGAGCATCTTTAGTAATCGTAATATCTGGACGCTTCAACCTCTCCAACACTTCCAGAACCTTCCAGAATGTTCTGATTGATTGCTGCTGCCGATATTTGTTCATCAGTGATAACTTGACAAACTGTGCCCGTGCGTAAATGTCACCTGTCACTGTTATCTGCTCTTCAGTAAAGCGATGCTATGGTATAGGTGGACGACGGAGATACACTTGTACCTGCATTGTATCAGAATTCATGCCATAACTTTAAGTGTTATAATTGAGCTTTTCTGACTTGAAGTATATCATTTTAAATTGCTCATATTTCTATGGTGCCAGGTATAAAGGGCTTAAGTCAAAATAAGGGATTTTTAGATATTTGTTAGTATTGATAAAAAAAAAATCTTTGAACTTGTATATAAAAGGCTTAAGTCTATCAATTTTGTATACAAAATTACATTTCTTTGTACAAAAGACTCAAGTCGAAATCATATTTCTGCGATTGGTATAAAAGCCAATAACTTGGTATATTTAAATCACTGTTTTTGACTTAAGCCCATTATAACAGACTTCAAAGATATACGTATATGTGTGTGATCAGAACCATAAAAGGGGGATAGATTGTTTTGGCTTGGAGCGCTACGGTCAATTTTTTGCTACACGAGGGCTATATTATAAATGGGGATAAGTCTCACATTTTGTTGTTATTGTTGTATGTAATTATGTTGTATGTATTGTTATACGGCTACAGTATATTATTCTTGATATCGACGCATTCGATTTGGTTCTCTTTATTTTCAATGTACTTTTGTCTGACCAAATATCATTATGAATAGACATTTCAGTATGTTTATACGTTTCTATACATTTCTATATCTTTTTGTTCGAGAATCTGAAATGGGATAAGTAGTTGTATAAGTAGTACACTAGCTTTAATTTATTGGCGTTACATAAAGCTTTGTATGTTCGAGAAATCATTTGGTGTAAATGTCGAAGTTAAGAAGAACTTACCCTAATTCATTTTCATATAAAGTTTACAAACTTTTACGTCTGAACGAAGTGATACATTATATTATTTCAGGTGATTATATATAGTATACATATATTGAGCCTAAAGAAATCTGCAATTCAGCTAGCTATTCAGCTTGTATAGGTGCAATTCAGCTTTATTACTTAAGCTGATTATTGAAGTACTTAATAAAGTAATTCATGTATCATTGGAACTGAAAATTTATTGTTCTAATGCTTTACGATTTACAAAATTTTTCGATTTCTCTGCCGCAGCGAAAATTTGGAAATATGTGATTTACACTACAAGATATAGTTAGTTGGATTTCAGTATCTAAGATTGTTAACATCAAATTGTTAGACAGTAGACATTCGTATTTAGGGCTTCAGGAATGTAATGCCGAGAAAACAACGTAAAGGAAAGATGAGAATTTGTAATAAGACGGCCATATAATCCCACGAGAAAGAATCAATGAGGAAAGGGTGAGTTAACAGTCTTTTATCGAAGCCTTTATTTCCGCTGAGTAAATATGCAACTTTAGGTTCAATCCGGTCAATGGGTTTTCGATTGCATAGGGAAAAAAACAGAGAGGCAGAATTTTAACTATACCTAAATATATTCCCATTGTGAATCTTAATTTACAAAATATGCGCTGAAAAGAAAAACTTTCAAATCAATAGAAAACGTGTTTTATTTATACTGTACGGTTATTTTAAGTTTCTGTTAAGATTTTTTTAAATATTTGTAATTATGCAAGTTTTTCACTGACAATGATGATGACAAAGATTAATAGTAATAAAATAAAAACATAACTATCCATTAATTTTTACCAAAAAAAAGGCAAAAAGATTTAGTATTTTTCATTGCCAGTCATAATACTCTTTTAGTAGATTAACATCGCACATAAACTATTAGCTTCACTGAAACAGATTTTCTCTCAAATGCTGTCAAAGTGCGAAATGAAGTGCTAGGTCTAAAATGGTGTGACAAAAACGCGTGAAAATTTCTTTTTACCTCGTAAACTGTCACCCTCTTAACATATTGCAAGGATTCACGAGTCACAAAACCCCATTACTTAAAGTCTTGTCTGAATTGATGGAAATCTAATTTCGGTGTCTAAATATAGCTGTTTCAAGAATAAACCACAATTGATTTTCTTCCGCACTAGCAAACAACTGTCGCAGCTTGCAAGTCAAGTTATTCTTAATATCAGAGAATTCTGTGTTTAGGAACCATCATTTCAGTTTTCAATACTAGGACGGTCGCTATTGAATTTCACGCATTGTAGCCGCGAGCGAAAAGCTCATTACGTGTTTATAATTTGATTATTTTCTGATTTTGTTATAAATTCCCGCGCGTAGTTAATTTATGACGCGAAGAGTAAATGTTAACTGTTTATTTGAAACAGTATATCTAAATTCGGGTTGTTGCACTTTAGTTCTCTAACAAGCTTTTTTTTGTGTTTAGAGTTGTACATATCTATGTTTAAAAAGACTTCAAAGATTAACTAGACGTGTACTTAATGTTCACGTTAAGAATTAACAAATTAGTCTAGCTTGAATTAATTAAAAGCAAATAAAAGCTCTGAAGCTACTTAACTGTTAATACCAAATAACTGTTTTGCTATTAAAGCTTAATTGCTAATTAGCAATTAAAACTTAAAAGCTCTTGAGCAATAAATAATTAATAACGAATAGTCACTAATTAGAATTAATGAATAAAAGCTGGGAAAATAAATTAATTTAGCTTTGATAAATTACTACTAGTAATTTAACGTTTAGTAGCGTTAGATTCCTTTTCAATGCCAGGTGATTTAGGAAAGTTAAAACACTTTCACAAATTGACAAAAAATATTAATATAAAAAAATGTAAACCCATGGGGGAAATAAACACTCCCTTCAGAGGTGTTGGCTCTGAACGTTCTGTTTTAGGTTTTCTCTCTATAATGTTTAACTTTTCTATTTTCGACTGATTGTAAAAGAGTCAAATAATAAATTACCTATTTACCTGATTTGAGAGCACCTTCTCTCAACCGCCAAAATATAAATTTGAAAGAGATTATCTGATTTTGTTGCCAATCTCTTTGAGGAGACTATTCAAATAACAATTGTGAATCTATTATCCTTTTTTTTAATAGAAAAAAATCACAATAAATAAAAATTCTTAAACGATATCAGTTCAGTAAGTGGTGAGAGAGTCGTCGGAAAGTTATATTACCTCATTATGAAATTCCGACGATGTGCTATTTAAAGACCAATAAAATCGTGGTAGTATATCAACATAAATAGGGCTCCATTATACTTTTATTTTTATCGATATTATTGATAAGAGGTACTAAGGGAAATACCAAAATAGTTCAATATCAGGTTTTAAATAAAAGTTGATTATACTTAAAGTAGGAAAGTACGTTTCTTTTTGCTTCTGTTAAAAAGGATTTGGCACAGTTTAATGTCTCTATTCTCATGCATTTCATTAAAATAAAATTCGTATCTCCTTATTAATCGAAATGCTTTCAGTTCTTTAGTATAGCACATGATTTTAGCCTCAGAAATTAATGGTATCACTGAAAACGTTATCATTAAAATGCAAATTTATTGCATTTTATGATTAATTTAATAAGAGATTAGATATTTTGTAAAATAATAGAAGTAGTTGCTTATAGGAATAAAAAGAGATATAGATAAACGTATGACCGTGTAAAGGGAAAAATAGAGATATTTTTTCGACATTTTGGACAAATTTCCTTTTTTATGAGACTTTATGGCTAGAATCCTCCAAGATGTTTCTCAATTCCCCCACTTTTGACAAGAACATATAAAAATTGTGTCTGCAGTAGGAAGAACTTTGCCTCTTATCTACGTCACTTATGTATTGAAAATATATGAAAAAATTATATAGTATCAACACTAAAACATAAAGTTACATATTTATTATAAAGGTAATCGAGAAGTAATAAGCACTTAATAATCGAAGACTTATGAATTAAAATACTCAGTTTATTATATTCTCGCAACATTCTATCCTTTCGTAAGAAAGCAATATTAAGATAATTGTTTTTGAGATCATTTTTAAATTTTAGACATTTATACCCATATATCAAGAAAACCCAAAACAAATGTATAAATGAAAAAGTATATTTTTTCATCCTTAGCGACATCATTTAAAAATTCAAAACATATTACAATCGTGAACATAGTAACAAGGATAATATGCAGTTTCAAACAGTGTCTATCCTTTCGTAAGAAAGCATGATTAAGATAATTGTTTCTGAGATAAATTCCAAGTTTTAGACAGTATAACCCAGATGTCAAAAACCTAAACCAAATGTATAAACGTAAAGGTAAACATTTTCCATTCTTAGCGACATCATTTAAAAAATTCAAAACATATTACAATCGTACATAGTATCAAGGATAAATATGCAGTTTCAAACATTTTATGACTGTTAATTTCCTTCTATATCCCATAAGATAACGGATATTTTTAGAAATAAATTTTGAAAAATATCTTCCTATTAGCGCAGTCAGCGCTTCATTAAATTCTCTTTGCCTTTTGAACTATCGCCATGGATACTCAACTTTGATAGTGCATTGACCTCATTTAGCTATTGTCAAGAAGTAGAAATGTCTCTCTAGAGCAACGCAAAATGTTTAATAATCTACGCTCGGCATAAGAGTGACAATAAATTTCCTAAAAGGACTACAAGACTTCTTGAGATAGAAGCAAGTTTTAACACATTTGTTTATAGCCTTTAGGATCCTTATTCTTGCGTTTTCTTTTCTAAATATCCCACTTATGTGCAATAAATATGCTTTTCGTTATTTAGATCTCTGTTTATTTTAATTTTCCCTTTTAGAAATGAGAATAAAGCCATGAATTCAATGAACAATTTTTTCTATTTAAAATTCACGGGTAGGTTGATTTCATAGGTTCAGATACCTTAGATTTAACTAGTAGTAAAATCAAAATATGGTTTGGTCAAAGGCGTAATATAAAAGCGCGTTTTGAAAAGCAGTGTTTTATAGAAATATAATTTTTAGCTACTGTAACAAACATCAAATTTCAACATTATTTGCGTTTCAAATTTTTTAGCATGTCAGATTCCACAGCATTGTTTTTGGTTTATAACCCTTTCTATTTATATTTGCTTTTCATTCACCATTCTATGGCAAATCCTATTCGCAACGTCTCATGCTATTTTAACCCTTACGTCGGCTTATGTGTGTTTTTACTGTTCCCCAGCTCGTCGGTCTCACAGACCGCTACGCTATAAAATTAGGATATTTTCCTATTTAAAAGAGAAAAGCAGTGTTTTATAGAAATATAATTTTTAGCTACAGTAACAAACATCAAATTTCAACATTATTTGCGTTTCAAATTTTTTAGCATGTCAGATTCCACAGCATTGTTTTTGGTTTATAACCCTTTCTATTTATATTTGCTTTTCAATGCTATTTGCTTTATCTTGCTATTAAAATTAGGATATTTTCCTATTTTTATAAGTTTTTCGCAGTTATAAGTCATTAATGCAAAACTACTGCCACTTCTCATTCTTGAAAAGGGTAAATAAAAAATAGATTATTCAACAAAAATTTCAGAATCCGATTCCTCAATCTGTGATAGTGCGAGAGAGACAAAATGTCTGGTTCGTTGTGAAACAGTAGGAATTCTTCCAGCCATGCTAGCTACAACAATAAAACAAAGATCTTAGAAATTGAAGGCATGCAGACTGGCAGATAATTAATACGGTTCAAGGATTATCGGTCATACAGACCGGCAAAAATTTAAATCAGTTCAAGGCTCATTGGTCCAAAAGACCGACTATGTTTTACAAAGATTAAATTTACCGACAAAATACGAGCGGGCGAAAATCTCCGATGTGTTGTACTTGAAGGTCAGGACCCGACTGACGAACTCACAAACCCTCAACAGTCTGATTACCCCACCCTTCAGAACAGGTGCAATAGCGGTCTCCTAGACCGATGAGCCGACGTAAGGGTTAAACATGTCATAATTCTGGAGACCAGAGGATGGTAATTAGGTGAAAGAGACCTAAAGAACAAACAGGCTTGTGTCTTTAAGCAACACAAAAAGAGGAAAATAAATGAAGCGAAAAGATTTCATTGATCAGCAATAGCAAAGATGACTGTGGGTTGAAGATGTTATTCTCATGTTGAATTTAGAGGACACAGGTTCAGACCATTTAAGTGAGTTAACCATATATGATATCAGGTTCAGTGACGTGACTTCTTCTATGCGTTGCGTTACAGCTATTCGTACTAAGTACAGTTCTGCGTTGTCGCTTGCAGTACTTTAGTTCTAAGAGAAGTTGATTTGAAGATGCACCTTTTGTATGTTAGTACAAAATAAAGATTTAAATCTGAATCGAGGAATTAACAAAGTGTTAGTTAGACAAACTAGTCCTATTTGCCTGTAATGTATTAAACAAAACCTTTCTAGTGCATTATATTAATGCATCGATTAGTTCCAGTCTTTCTGAAATTTGATTCATGTTTAAATATTCCGTCTGGAAAATTATTCAGTTGAAAAAAATATATCATGATACAAAACAGAAAAGCACGTTTGTAGCATTTGCCAAGACATGTATATCTTCCTCCTAGTTAAAATTTTGATAAAATATAATAAACAAAATACTTATTTTCAAAGAGTGCATTTTACACATGGAAAGTGAGAAGGTTTTTATTTTCCCCCCATTTGATACAATTCTCTTCAATAAATTTCTCTCGCCATTGTCTAATCCAGCCTATTCTTCTGAATACCGATCCACTGGGAGGGAAATGTGGAGTCTAAACCTTAAGAACGTGATCGGATTTTGTTCAAACACTGAACAAAGAAACCCCGCAGTTATATCGAGAGATTTCGGCATGCTTACATCCTGATGTAACGAAGTGATCTAAATATTCTAGAAGCGTTTGTTCTTCAGCATAAATACATATGCTTCTTCCATTAGTTTGTTTGTAATTTCCTAAGATGGATTTATCACCTTTTAGCGAATAGGCTATTTTATGAAAAGAGGATTTGAAATGTTCTTTACATTGTAATTTAATATCATTCCAACTATTACTTTATGATTTGGGGTTTTAATAAAATATTTTAAAAGCAGATAGATGTATTTTGGAAAATAATTATTAGGCGCATTTATTAAATTATACCTCTACTCATTATTAAAGACGGGAAATTTACATTTTAAAGTTTTGCTCCACTTCCGTAAAATTCCTTAAATAAATAAATAAATAATATATATATATATATATATATATATATATATATATATATATATATATATATATATATATATATATATATATATATATATATATATATACTAAAATTAAATGGAACATTTATGGTTGAATATGAATATAGTTTTGTAATGTTTAATTTAATTTTAAGTTTCTAAAAGAGATTAGGATATTATACAGCAAGAGTTTAACATGTAGGAGAATTGTAAATGTACTATTAAATTCTAAAGATTAACAAACTATGTATTGAGTAATTATTATAAAGCAAATTTTACACTGTAATTATTATTAAAGCGCAAGTGTTTTCCATTTCCCTGATAGGTCTAATTTAAATTCCTCATTATCATATTTTCAACTTGTATAATCTTCAAGAAAATCTTTACTCTAAATCCTCAACTGAATCTGCTTCAACAATATAAAAAACAAATTTTGATTAAATTGCAGCTAATAATTACTAGTGTATAAAAGAGTAAATAAATTTTAAACACCCTTTTTAACTTATCAATAACTAAAAACTATTAATTATGCCAACTTTTAATGTTCTATTTAATACTAAACCAAAGAATTTTATTTAGCAGCTTCATTGGTAAAATTATATTAGTGAGATAGTACATAAACAAGTACTCAAATACATCTAATCAAACTACAGATTATCATACATTTTCCCAACAAAACAAAGTAAAAATAATTTTTTATTTTTCAACTCAACATGTATAAAATAATATTGTTTGTTTAAAATTATATTTGAGTAAAAAGAATCGAGGTAGTTTAGCCATTCCAATTTCTCTTGAGTATAAATTTGGAACACTGAACAAATCTACTATATATTTGCAAGCTCATCTAAAGTAGAATTCAAAATGGAGGATTTTTTTAAAAGTCTGTCACATATAGGTCTCAAAATTTTCCATTAAAAAATACATTGGAAAAGGGGGGAAAATCATGGTTCAAAATAGTATAAGGTAACTTTAATAAATGCAGATTTTTGTGAAAATGGGTCTGTTTATTATAACGTTTACTTCAATTATTTCATAATATAGCAAGGAAATCGTGAATTCCTTTGGGTCACGTTACCAATTGATCTGGATATTAATCATTCTCATGAAATGGTACATTCCCGCCGTATCCAAGAATGCGCGAAATCGATTAAATAGAATGCAAATGGTAGGCATGTGTTAGATACATTAACTTGAGTGTTTGTTCTTCGTGCTTCTGTTAAAGGTCTCTGAAATGGCTTAGTTATTGTGTAACGGTATAGCGAAATTTACCGTAGTCTTTTCTTGCATAAATAATTTACAATAATTTATGATAAATTGCATATCTACAGTCACGTTGCGATACTAAAATTTCAGTTAGGTATTTTTTTCGAGTATATATACAGAAAAAAAGTAATCATAATATTACACTGCGATGTGTAGCTAATTTACATTTGAAAGACGTCATTAGATTTATTATTTTTAAACAGCTAATATTACAAAATATATAAAATAATTTCTAGGCTGTATTACATTTGTAAGTAAAATATATGACATCAAAATACGTGTCTAGATTAGTTAGGTGTTAAAAATGAGGTGTGCCAGACTAAATTATTTCTAGTTTTTAACACCTGACTGTCTCCCGCTGCAACGTTGTAAAATCTTATCACGTATTTTAAAATATTTATATCTGAGACTGAAACTCATTCTACACGTATCAATACTACACCGTAAAGTAAAAAAAAAAATGCTTCAAAAAACAAAAACAAAATTATATATATATATATATATATATATATATATATATATATATATATATATATATATATATATACACAGTGGAATCTCGATCGATCGTTTTCGGATCCATCGTTTTTCCGTATGTGTCGTCATTTTATCCAGTCCCAAAGATCATATTGCTTTGTTATGTTTCCGCATCTATCGTTTTCCCGCATTTATCGTTCATTTCAATCGGTCCTTGAAAAACGATAGATCGAGATTCCACTGTGTGTATATATATATATATATATATATATATATATATATATATATATATATATATATATATATATATATATATGTATGTATATATATATATATGTATATGTATATATATATATATATATGTATATATATATATATATGTATATATATATATATATGTATATATATATATATATATATATATATATATATATATGTAATGAAATAAGATCAGATTACAGAACTATTAGAAAAAGAAATTTATTTCCGAGTGGCTAAACGGACATCTGATCTAGTTGAAAGCCAACACCCGAGTGATTCCCGGGGTTTGAGTATAGAGGTATCTGCGGTTGAAGAATTTGCTGACCAAAGATGTTTTTTGCAAGCTGCATCAGTTGTGCAGGACGATTGCCTTATTTGGGCATAGAAAAGTAGTCGTACAGTTTCGTGGCTTGCCCAGGGATTGCTGACGCTATGAAAAATATTCCTGGGTTCTTGAAAACAGAATTTGGTAATGCGATCTTAAGCATGGGAAGGGAAGAGAATTTACAGGGGATCAACTTAAATTTTATATCTTTCATATCCCCCCATTTTAAAAACGTTGTCTACCCGGGTGGAGGCTCTCATACATAACATACAAAAATAAAATACAAAATTTTACAATTATACAGAATATAACAGAAGATTACAAAAATATTTGGCAAAGTCCACAATGGTTCCTCCAGATAGCAGGTCCATGCGGTTTCCCTACTATCCTTCATCTTATTTGCTTCGTATGCACTTAACTATAATTACAGTATAAGTTCAAAATATAAGACTGGTATTCAAAATATAAGACGATAACATAAATTCTATGATTACATGACATATTATCTTGATATATTTGATATGAATAAAGCACAATATAAATATTTACACTACCTGGAAACTATCTCTTAACACTGTCCACATATTGTATTATTAGATCTCACATTATATTATATTAATACTGACATTGTTTGTATCACTATCAAAATTCACTGTATTATATTTTTTAACTTCCTTGAGTACTCTCATATTCATTACAATTCTCTATTCGTGCAAAATTACAATATTATAAATTTTTACATTCATTCCATATCAATATCTCTTCTTTTTCTTCAAAGTACTTTTACATTAATAAAACAACTTCATTACATCAAAATTCGTTTCAATAGCAATACACATTTTATACCTTAAACATACCTTACTTCTAACAAACAAATCACATTTCTCTCAAACAACCGTGTATCCTCACGTTTGCTGAGGAATGCTTACTATGAAGTTGGAAAGGAGGTTAAAACAAATTCCTCCCGCCACTTCAAAAGAAAATTTTTGTGGATGAACAAATGTAGATAAATGGATTCAGTTTCTCAACTGTAGTTGCTCTCAAAGAAAAACCCCAAAAACCAAAATAAAATTTTTCCGAATGAAAAAAAAAGTTTCGAGTTGTGTGGCCATCACAACCCGACAATTTTATTAAAAAAATTAGAAAAATAAAAACAAAACAAGAACAACTCAACTGAGGAAAAGAATGCATCATGACATTAAATTAAATATTATAAAATTCAAAATTCACCTTGATAATTACAAAATTCAAAATAAACTTCACATGATCAGTCTATACCATTTTTAGTTGTCCTTAAAAGTAGTTGTAGATTCGGAGACTCACAATATTGGCAGTCCATTGATGGGAGTCCATCAATATCCTCTGGTTTCTGTTCGCTTGGGTTTTTAATATCATTTAACTGAAAATTCTCTCTAGGACGGAAAAATCGAAGGCGAGTAGAATGTACAATCTCAGTGGGAGTTTTATAAAGAGCATTGGGTTTATCAATTTCAAAAAGAACATCTGAACATTTTTTTAGAATAGTATAAGGGCCTGAATACGGTGGGGCAAGTTTTCGGGTATTTGGATATTGAAATTCTTCATATAAAACTAAATCTCCGACTTTAAATATAACTTGTTGAAATCTTCTGTCATATCTTATTTTATTCGACTGATAATATTGTCTAGTTCTTTCTTGTGCAATTTTTCTAGCTTCTTCTATAGGAGGGTATATCTCATTATCTTGGAAAGAAATTTTATAAGGCAATTCGCCATACATTAAATAAATTGGGGGAAATCCGGTTACCGAATGAGGGGTATTATTATATTCTTGGGTGACAGAGTCTAAGATTTTTGTCCATGGCACATTACTAGGGCTATTACTAACTTTACATTTTAATCTAGTTACTATGGTTTGGTTAACTCTCTCGACCTTTCCGTTCGTCTGCGGTCTATGAGCAGATGTCAAGAGCTGTGTAACATTATTATGTCTGAGAAAATGTTTAAACTTTGATGAGGTAAAGGCGGAATTCCTATCACTTAAAATTTTCTCGGGTACATGATTTTGAAAAATAGAATTCAAACAATTTATATAGGTTTCCGTGGTGGCACTTTTAGAGGGAAATGTCCAGATGTACCTAGTGGCATGATCAACTACAATGTGTAAATATTTCTTAGTAGAATTATAATAACTTAAACCACCTACAGTATCAATTGATAATAGTTCAAAAGGTTTTTCACACAGAGGAAGAGATTGCATAAAACCATATTTTTTCTGATGAGACTTCTTGTTTACTTGACAAGTTTCACAATGTTTAACATAATTTCCAACATCATTAATTATCTTAGTCCAATAATATTGAGGTGAAATAATTCTTAACATTGAAGCTATTCCTGGATGACCAAATTTTTCATGTACTTTCTCTATTAATTTAATTCTTAACGCTTTTGGTACTACAATTTTGATTAAACCTTGTCTTTTTACTACTACAATATTATCCTTATTAAAACATCTGGGTGCTGTTATATTTTCTAACATTTGAAAATGGATGATTTCCTTTATATCTAACAAGGGTTCTGGCGGGGTTGTAGTTATATTAAAAGCAATTGGGTTTCTTGTTAACATTTCAGCTTCAACATTAGTTGTACCTTTCTTATATTTTATGTCAAAATCATACATAGAAATTTTTAGAGACCATCTGAAAAGTCTACCTGTAGGATTTTTAAAAGTTTTAAGCCAAACTAAGCTGTGATGATCTGTATGTACAGTAAAATGTGACCCATGAAGGTAGCAATGGAATTTATCAAGACTATCAATTATGGACAAACATTCTAATTCCGTTATCGTATAATTAATTTCATATGGTCTAAGTCGTCGGGAGTGATATGCAATTGGATGTTGATTTCCATCAGGATGTTCTTGTTTTACTATGGAGGCTATGGCTTCTTTTGACGCATCAACATAGACATGGCAATGATAATTTGAATTATAAAGGGCCAAAATGGGTTTTGAGATTAAACTATCTTTAATTTTTTGAAAAGCTTGTTGACATTCAAGCGTCCATGCCCATTTCTGGTCTTTCTTTAAAAGGTTATTTAAGGGAATTCTAATTTTAGCGTAATCAGGAATAAATTTATGATATACGTTAATGGTGCCTAGAAATCTTTGTAAATCTTTAACGTTCCTTGGGGCCAATAATTTTTTTATTGTTTCTACATTAGTATTATTTGGGCTGTATGATCCATGCTTAACTTCATAGCCAAGAAAATCAATAGTATCTTTAGCAAAATGACATTTCGATTTTTTAAGTTTAATATTTTCCTTTTCACAAATTTCAAAAATGGTCTTTAAGTGCTGAATATGTTGTTCTAATGTCTCTGAGAAAATAATTATATCGTCAAAATAATTTAGAGCAAAGTTAACTTGATATTTATGAAGTATACGCCTAATTGTTCTTTGGAATATTGCGGGAGCATTCTTAAATCCAAACGGCAGTCTGGTAAATTGGTACAAGCCATAGTTAGAAGTGAAAGCAAGCTTTTCAGCTTCCCCATCCTCTAATTTCAGGTGCCAATACCCACTACATAGATCTAAGGTAGAAAATACCTTAGCATTGGTCAATTTGTCTAGAACACTGTCTATTCTGGGAATGGGTTCACAATCGGTTTTTGTAATTTGGTTAATTTTCCTATAGTCAATACATAGCCGAGTCCTAGCATTATCTTCTTTCTTAAATGCGAGAGTAATAGGTGAACTATATTGGCTATAACTAGGTTTAATAATTTTAGCTTTTAACAAGGCATCTAATTGTTTCTTTATCTCTGCGTCATCTCTAGGCGACGTTCTGTATGGTCTTTGACTTATAGGAAGTTCTGAGGTTAAGACTACTTTTGGCGATTCTAATTTAATTTCTCCCACATCAAACTTATTCTTAGCAAAACATGATCAAATTTTTGAATTAAATTGTCAATATCACACTTATCATTATTACAAGAAATCACATTACATAAATCATTATTATTACTTAAAAATGCAGATACTTTTTCATTATTTCCCTGACCACTTTTCTTATTAGGATTATTATTATGACAGCTGGTACAATTAAAATGCTTAAGTAATTTATTATCCTGAAAAATTTCTCTAGTTTTAAAATTAATAGTGACATTAAAGAGTCCAATAGCATGACCAGATAATATAACATATGGTAATTGTACATTAGGTAAGTAATAAAATTTTAATGTTTCAATTTTTTCACCCAATTTTAACGGAAGCATTATATACTGACTTACCTGGACGTTTCGTCCCACAGCTGTAATGTTAATGTTGCAATTTTTGAAATTTAGTTGGTGATTTTTATTTAATGTGGATCCCGGTAAAATATTTAGAGTTGAGCCTGAATCGAATAAAATCTGGACTTTCTGTCCACACAACAGGCTCTCTACTACTGGCACTCAGTCACTGTCGTTGGTTCTCACATTAAAGTTTTTATTATGATTCTGCATTGTCATTCTTGGCTGAAAGGAAGGTGCACTGGTGTTGAACCCTGGTCTGGGACGTTGCTGGAAACGGGGCGGATAAAAATTATTCCTCGGTCTCCACTCCTGGTGTTGAAGATCAAAATTTGGCCGAAACTGTCGGTAATTTCCTGGGTGTTGTTGGAAGCGTGGACTCCAGGCTGGAGGTCTATGGAAAACTGGTAGCTTGGGGTTATAAAAAGTCCTTTCCTCTGAATTTTGCTTATCCAATAGTTTTAACATGTTTTTTAGTTCATCACAATTTTTTGTCGAACGAAGTTGGAGATCTACTTCTGGGCGTGCGTTTATTCCTTTTATGATGTAAAATTTTTGCTCTTCCGAGGTCATCGCTGCTTTCGAAGCTATTTGCTGGATAGTGTAGTAATACGCTTCGTAAGTTTCTTCCCTTCCTTTTTTCCGTCTTAACAATTGCTGATGTACTTCGGCCTTACTTATCTCCGTCTTAAATTCTTTAAGCAGTTCTGTTTTTAATTCTTCGAAGTTTTTAAACAGGGGTTTGGATTGAAGAAATAGTTCCACATTTCCGGTACACAGCTTGCGAAAGAATATAATTTTTTGTATAGGATTTAATGTTAACAGTTCAGAAACCTGCTCATATTCTGCGATGTAATTTTCGATTGGCACTTCATTTGAATAGGGCTTAATAAACACATTTACATCGGAAAAGCGGACGTGAGATGGCTCGTTATTTTCACCGGTTAAGTCCACGGTTTGATTCAAAATCGGATTTTCACCTTTCTTCATTGCTACTTCAAAACTAGGTCACCGAACAGCGTAAATCCACCAAGGTCAGTAATACAGTAATCCACTTCTGCTCGCTGCTATTTTCGACGCACGAAAGGGCGAATGAAGTTTTATGACGGGTGCTGGTAAAATTAATTAAAACTCCGTTTACATATTGAAATAAAAATTTTAAAACTGGTATCCTCACTGCAGGAAATCCTGCCGGCTATAAATTCTGTAATGAAATAAGATCAGATTACAGAACTATTAGAAAAAGAAATTTATTTCCGAGTGGCTAAACGGACATCTGATCTAGTTGAAAGCCAACACCCGAGTGATTCCCGGGGTTTGAGTATAGAGGTATCTGCGGTTGAAGAATTTGCTGACCAAAGATGTTTTTTGCAAGCTGCATCACTTGTGCAGGACGATTGCCTTATTTGGGCATAGAAAAGTAGTCGTACAGTTTCGTGGCTTGCCCAGGGATTGCTGACGCTATGAAAAATATTCCTGGGTTCTTGAAAACAGAATTTGGTAATGCGATCTTAAGCATGGGAAGGGAAGAGAATTTACAGGGGATCAACTTAAATTTTATATCTTTCATATATATGTATATATATATATATATGTGTGTGTGATAATATTATTAATAATCTTTAATCGCCCTTTCTGAACTTTCTTTCTCATGTGGTAACCTTTCTGACACCTTGGCGAAATGCTTCGCCTTCCCATATGCTAACTTTCTCCGCCAATTCCTGGCAACCCCTCTTTGACCTAATTCTATTTTCGCGCGCAACTTCAAACGCGGGGCTGGCTCGAAGCGAATAAGATATGTTGCTGCTTTCGTAAAATAAACTTCAACTGTTCGATATGATTTGGAATTCTTTTGTTACGGCCTCGGTTGCATTACTTTCAGGAGAGGACCATTCGAGTCATCACATATAAATATATGTATGTATGTATGTATGTATGTATGTATATGTATGTATATATGTATGTATATATGTATGTATATATATATATGTATGTATGTATATATATATGTATGTATGTATATATATATATATATATATATATATATATGTATATATATATATATATATATATATATATATATATATATATATATATATATATATATATATATATATATTAGATTTTGATTTTGTTCAACATTCATCAAAGGACAAAGGTAAATTTACATTTTTCTTTCTCCTGACAAATAATAGTTATCTTTTTGTATGATATCGTGATTTTTCTGGTTAGCAGTAAAGTTTTTTCTCGATTGTTTTAAATGCTGTTCCCTATTACTGATTTCATTACAAATATGCCGAACAGAAGGAATTTACGCAAAAAGGCAACCAAGAGAAATAAAGAAATATCAACAATAACCACATATTTAACTTTTATGTAATGTTGCCTGTGAATCCAGGACTGTCGTAAGAAATTAACAAATTCCAGATTCCATGCACTCAGGTGGATTAAAAAAAATTAATTTTCTTGAGTGCATGCCTGAAAGAGCTGCAGATGGAATGAAAGATCAGCTTGTGTGCACTACACTTACATTACTTCTGGCGCATATATTCAGTGATATTTATTTTATTGTATTATCCAAAGGAACATTCCTCCCATAAATTTTGACAAAGGTGACATGAAACACTATTATCAAATAAAAGATTTTCCGTTAAACATTAAAAGTATTAGGTTACCCAAGACATTAAAAAAATGATATGCTGGAAAAAAAAAAGATTTATTTACACATTATTCGAGACACTAAGAGCAGCATAAAACTATTTTTCATGCTGCCTCGCCACTCTCAACTGATCTGTAGTTGAAATAAAAGAGTTGTCTCGCGGGAAATTGTATGAAAGAACAAAAATTGTTCCAAACGTGTGTGGAGAGTAGTAATTTATTTCTAAGATTCAAAATTTGCCGTTCGGTTTCTCCTAGTCAGTTGTTATTTATTCCAACAGCGGGAATAACTCTGGGAAGCAAATAGAATAACTTGTTTATTTAGCATTTTGTTCTTTAGGAAGTTTAAGATACTAATTGAGTTTCCACTTGAAAACGAGATATAAATTTCGATATCTTAAGAATTCTGAAAACGATATCCAAAATTAATGAATTAGATGAAATTTAGAGCAGTATACTTAAAAATAGTTTAATTTCTTTATTTTAAATCCAATTATGTTTTTGTTTATTCAAGCTTATCCTCGCTACAGATTTTCAATCTTTTATATCACTATGGAAAATTTTCCTCCTGGCATTTTTCTAATCAGAGATTAGTGAATGAATATTTTTTATTCTGTTTTTATTGCATTTGAAAATGGGCTTCTAAATGTAATGAATGTTTTCTTCAAAAATTTTTCTTTTAAATATTAAATTAAAATAAAATATTAATGTTTTATCGATAGACATTAATAATTTAATTCCTTGTAAAAAGTATACTTCTGAAAAATTTAAAACATACTGTCTATTTATCTAAAATTTTACCTGCTTTATAGCCTACAAAAGCATGCAGTTGCTAGTATAGAAAAATTTCTTATCGCTTAACATTACCACTGAAAATCTACGATGTCATTTGATACCCCTTCTAAGTCCTGTGGACAAAAATTCCAAAATCTTTTGGCAAGGATTTCAATACAAAGAGCTTTAAAAAATCTGATTATATTCCCGCTGCTTTTATCTGAATTGTGAATTATTTTATGAGTGCATATAAAGTATATATTATATCCTGTATATGCATTTTGTATAATATACAGGATATAATTTATCCTGTATATTATACAAAGTGAATGTTCCGAGATTTATAATGGTAAGTGCTCATACGAGCTGACATGGCATTTGTGGGTAGATGTTATACAAGTACTGACAAAAGTCCTTAAAGGAGCGGGAAGAACACCCATTCCATTAAACAGATGGACGTAATCGAGTTTTGCTGTCCTCAAATCTTGATTTTCAAAGGGAGGCTTTTTCCCAAATCAAGCTCTTGTGATAAAATATTGTATTGGAATTGGGTATAGTGATCTATCGCTGATGACAGAGCGTGCTATAATTCCTTTAAAAAAACTTTTATTTTAATGAAAAGCAATACGTTTTAAACTTAAAATTCTAGTTTTAGGAAAATGGAACCTATTTTTCATTTACGGATTTATTTTTCAACAAAATTAAGCTTTTCATAATGCGTACACTCTTCCAACCATATTTTCCAATTATATCTTATTATAGCTATCTTTGAGGGACCAGACATTCGCACTGCTAAATTTTCTCGGAGAGAGGAGGTATGAGCAAATAGCTTAATCAATTGATTCTTTGTATGCAATCCCTTTGATTACTTGAAGGGTGAAACACAGAAAGTTTCGACTTATCATGAGTAAAATAAACTTAGAATTTTTGTGCGCGTTTTAATAAGGAAAAATATATTAATTAAAAGAAGATATAACAGGATAAACGGAAAATATTGCAGTTAAACGAAAGCTTCTGGACTTTATATACTAACAAGATAGTAAGTTCAGAAGCCTAGTTGATTCAAAGGAATTTTCCTTTCGAAAATTCAAGCACATTCAGACCTACTTTCATTTTTTTAGAACTGTTCTACCAACAGTCGTGTCTGGACAATCCTCTTCGAAAGCCTAAAGTGGAAGAATGAAGAAGAATTTGGTGTGTTAGTGTGTGTATAAACAAGAACGAAAAGCATAGTTTTCTTAGTCATTTTATAATTGCCTTTTAATATTGACCTTTAAATTATTATTTAAAAAAATAGAAATGTATGCTAACTGTTTTACTTTTTTTTCAGTTAACAAATTTGGGAGCAACTTTCCATAAGGCCAAAGAGTTCTAAAATTATTAACATTGCGTCTGGTTTTGACAATACTCTGTACAGAATTTTTTCTTAATTAGCTAAAATTGTAATAATACGTTTTATTTGTCAGTTAATTTATTTTTCAAAAGAGAAAAGCAGTTAAATATCACCTACAAGACTATAGCAATATTAAAAGCCAAGAGAAGCATTAGGGTCCTAGGAAAGTTTCATTGGGAGTGCTTAATAAAACACTGATTCGTTGACAGTTGGGTGTGACCGTTACAGTGGTTTGAAACGAGGGAATAGAAAATTTCTATTTAAAGTCGGTTATAAATAGGTATTTTGTGTATTTCCGGTAATCTATAAAAAGAAACCATTTTACTTTAATGCTGTACATGTGCTGCAAATGTTAGTCATTATTCAGTTCTTATCAGGATTACTTAATTTTTTCAGCATCCTTTATTTTTCTAAAATATTTAGTATTAAATAAATGTAACAAACTGTATTGTTTATTTGTAAATGGCTATACCAGAGTAAAGCTTTTCACTAGATTAATTTTTAACTGAAAAAAAGGAGTAATAATCTGACTAAGAAATTCACAACTACATGATGTTACATTTTTGCTTTAGAACATGTTCAAATATGACTTTTTGCTACACGCAAACATGAATTTATTTTCAACTTACAAATCAGTTTTTGCTACTTAAATGAAAACTAGTTGGTACCAGTCAAAACATGACGTCTAGATAGTAAATAAATGTACCAATACACAAATTATACTCCACACATCATTGCCAAATGTTGAAAATCATAATAATGCGCAAAAACAAATTAATGCGTTTAAGGGGCCTCGTGCTTAGTGAGTATCTGAAACCATATTTAAAAATGTCACTGAGCATGCGCAGAAAGCAATTTCTTTAATTGTAAATTATTTCTAATTAAACAGCGCGAAAGAAACAATTTCCATCAGGTTCAGTCTTATATTTCACAAACAATTATCATAAAATAAAAAAGGCAGAGAGAGATCTAGAGAAACTCCTCGGAATAAACGTGTTTTTCATTAAAACATGTCACTGAGCATGCGCAGAAATGAATTTTTAATTGCAAATTATCGCTAAATAATAGAAATTGCGGTTACACAAACCAAATTTGACAAATCTACAGATTGCAATCTTTCGTTTAAGACCAAAATGAAGTAAATTGAAGCTGTAGTTTTCTCTCACGGGCTGCCCAAAAAGTTGGCTTAGCAACTTAAATATATAGATTGAGGCTGTTAAAACATACACTCACACAACTACTTAAAATCCCCAATAAAAATTTTAAATTTTATCTAGTATACTTAATAATTATAGTACTCTTCTGTCCGAGAAGCTTTAGGTTAGATTTTCTTTAGGAGCAATTCACAAATGCCAAATTTGCTGGTTGGTTTGATGCGCTATCTTTTGCAACACGGAAAATGCCAGTATGATTTGTCCACGTCATATTCTCTCCGGTCCTAAGCTCCCTAATCTCCACCAAATAGTCGGCCTGAAGAGCTATATAATTATTAGTTCGAAACTAGAAACAATTTTTTTTTTTAGGTGGAAGGGGATTTTTAGATGCTGTGGGTTGTTTCTAACTTAAGATTTAAAAGAAGAACATCTGTTCTATGGGAGAGGTTTATGATGTTGGATGTAGTAATGAAGAGAGATAAATAATTTCCTTTAAGAAATTTGAATGTCATATTTATTCAGAATAATTATTTACTGTCTGTTTGATCATATGAACCATATAAAAATTCATAATAGTAGTGATTATTCGAATTAGTGTTTATTTCTTCGCTTATTTTCGATTATATATATTTTTAAGTTTCCCTTCCTGCTGACGTGTGTTCTGATACGTTTTAATCGTTGTTGAATTTTGTGCATAAAAAAACTTTGTTTTACTCCATACATTTTAGTTTTAGAGGATGCCGTACGTTAGGCTGGAAAAAGCATGGACAATTGCAATATGTATATACTTACAAATATTTTATATGCATCTTTATATAATTTACATGCGTCAAAGAAATAAAAAAATATTCGTCAAAGAAAGAAAATAAGAATTGCAATACACAATACTGAGAATCGATGAGAAGAGGTAGAATACGAATCAAGAATTTCTACTTTTTTCGTTTTTATCGACAAAACATATTGATCTCAAAGCAATATCTTTTGTAAAAATTGTAGAGACTTCATCTGCTGGCTTCATTTCAAAGGATCTACGACAAAGTAACAGTGTAAGTGAATGTACCAAGTTCCGTTTCGTTATTTCTTTCATTCACAATACCCAGAAAAAAATCCTTTTTTTAACAATATGAAATTGAATTGTACAGTTCTCAAGAAGTGAATTTATTTTGAACCGGTATCGTAGATACATTAATTTCTACATTTTATTCTATAAGAATTTCAGTTGTTTCTTCGTGTCGCTAAATATAGCTAGCCCATTTTTGTTCTGTATTTAGCATTGTATTTCATCTACTACATGTTATTCATCCTAACAAAGAAACTTCAGTGGGAAAGTTTTATATTAATCTTTAAACGATAGATCAATAAATCCCCTCGGAAAAATTGAAATTTAATTTAAAAAATTAGATTTTTTTCTCTGAACACAAGCTTCATCTTAGCAAATGAAGTGACACTTTAGAAAAAGTCTCATTACTATGTAGAGAAAAAAATGTATAGATTAAACATACAAGAGATCCGGAGCTAGAAAATATATCATAATTGATGCATCAATCTATAAAAGGTACTTTAAAGTTATACATTTGTATTCCTAACAAAAGTTAGGAATTATATATTTTTCACTTTCTTAAAAATAAGATTGTTTTCTATACTCTGTATTAATTATATGCGATTTTTATGTGCTAGAACACTTCTTACATAATTATAGAAATAGAATAAAAGCGTCTTATCTATAAACACCCTCCTAAGCATTTGGTTTCCTTTTTGTCTAATAACACTAATGTCATATAAATGTTTAATGCTATTTGTTTGCTTCTGTCTCTTAAAAAAGAGCATTATTTTATTGCATTCATACACATATTAAAAGAAAGCACCAGTGTATTTTTTATGTATTATTCTCACGCTATCATTTTGTTTAAAAAGGAATACCATAATTATCCATAATAAGTTTTGTCCACCAGGAAAATTTAATGCTACCGAAGTATTTATATATGCTGTAGTGTAATTTAAGATTATTTATTCGTTTATGATAATATGCGATGAGATACTTTTAAAACACCTTTTATTATATGCTTAATATTGCCAAAATGCCGTTATTTATTGACTCAGTAACGTTCACTACCCGAAAAATACTACACTATTAACTCTTAACATGTGTTTTCTCTGAGGGAAAATGTTATAAAATGTCGCCATTTAAATATTAAAACAGTATTATTCAAAATAATTGTAATCCACAAAGAACCTCGTAACAAGTATCTTCCTATTTGTGCATCTTTATCTTATCTGCAAGCCACTACATTCAAATGTGTTATCTGTTTGAAACTTCTAAGATCCCCCTTAGCAATTCTCTTCACTGATCTCACAAATGGAGATTTTATCGTACGTTGGATGACCAAGTTGGGTGTATTCAGAGCAGAGAGGAGGTTCAACAATTGCATAAGTGGGGAGTATCATTTTTAAGACGTATTTCCCTTTCAACTAATTGAGGAGCTTTTTTTCTTTTTTTTTTTACTGCCAATAAATTAAAGCTTGATTTCAGATTTATTGCTTGAAAAAAAAATTAGTTTTTTATCCGTAAAGTTTTCAAGAGATAATGAGATTTGGACTGCCATTAAATGGCATTGTAATTTATAGTGAGCGAACAATCAGACATAAATGAACATCCCTTTCTGGATTAAAAATTTATTGCTAATATTTGAATTTCAAACTAATATGAACTAATAAATTATAATAATTTTTAAAATTATTAAAGCTTGAATCTATAATTTAGTTATATGAAATATCTTGAAACCTGTTTTATTCTAAATAATATACATGAATATTTTTAATATTTTTAGTAAAGTCTATTATAAATGACTAAATGACTGTTAACTGTACCCAGTGGCGCACCCAGAATTTTTCTTGGGGGGGGGGGGGGGGCGAGATGAACGGATAAAAATATTTATAAAGCAAAATCAATATTCATAATGCAATTTCTATTTCTTTGGGGGGGGGGCAGGTCTCCTTGGCACACCCCCTGGGTGCACCACTGATTGTACCACATACACTAAATGTATGCTTAATGACTATTTAGTGTAAACCTGGACCTCCTAAACTGTAGGCGACCAACTGAACAATTCCAGCGATGTGCTACTCGAATATTTTAATTTCGTTCTTTAAAAATTCCCTCTCTAATTCTGAGACCAGTGACAAAGTTGATCGGTTTTTCAAATTTTATTTTAGTTAGTCACATGATGACTCTGAATGTTGTTCCACTGGAATTTCATTCATCTGTTTCCTACCTGTCCATACTCTTTCTTCTGTTTCTCTGTCGATACTCTTTTTGCTTAGAGCATCGCCATAACTACCAGGGTAGGATTTGAAATTGCATCTCCAAACATTGCTGCCGGCTTTCTACCAACTGAACTTTCGCAAAAATGTGAGGATATGTTATCTTTTTATTCTATTCGTCCCAACTGAAAAAAAAAATTTTTAAAAGAATAGTTTAAATAAAATAATTTTTGAAAAGAACTCCCACCATAGCTTTCTCCATTAATGCGATCTCAGTACATAAAGATTAAATGTTAAATATGTGGCAGTAATACATTCCATTTAACTTTAAGATTTTCACTGCTTTTCTTTTAATCCTTAATTCAAAATCCCAATATTTTAATCCAATCTTTTAATTCTTGCATTTTCTTTTAACACATGATAATCTTGTTTTCATGAAAAATGCTTTCAAAATTTTATTTCTTCTTACTTTCATTTGTTTTGTGAAAATCCCTTCGTAATTTCTAGGTGGGAAATAGATTTTATATTTCTCAGACAATAATTTATTTACTTCTACTGTAAGACTGAGCCCACAAGTTTGAAATGCGACAACGAAATTCTGCTTATCAAAGTAATAATTTTCATAGATGAGATTCGTGAGCAATTACTGTGACATCCATACTACTCTCTGAACTTCTGCTCTGTATCACGTACAGGCATTTTTCTGCCACAGTAACATCAACAGCCAGATTCCGCAGTTACACTCACAGGATAATATCTAATTATTTTCCCATAAATAAGACGGGGAAGAGCAGATGAAAGATATTGATGTCCTCTAGCAAGAATGTGATGTCTAGTACGTTATTCCTTTTTATTAATTAATAAAAGCAACCAAAAAGAGATTTTGGTGCTTTTTTTCAAAAATATTCTTTCAAATTTCAATTCTATTAAGGTATTACCTTATCTTATTCTAAACATCCAGTATCATAGCTTTATACATCGTATGAGCTTCTAAAATTGAGCTTTATTAATCTCAAAATGCTTATGTAACGCATTAATTATTTGTGTAAACAGTTACATTTTTCAAAAATCCTTAAACAATATGAAATTGTAATGACAACTGCAAAAGTTTGAAAGACTGTACTGATTTAACTTCAACGTAGCTGGGTTTGTTTTTTTACTATAAAACATACATAATATGGATTTGCTATAGTAGTTTTAAATGTTCGGAGAAAGATACAGTTTATTTTACTGAAACGTATTTATTAATTTTTTCAATCAAATTCAGAAAGTAAAATATATTAAAGTGATAATTGCTTAGAGAAAAATGGAAACAAAATATATTTTATATGGTTACAAATTCACTATATCCATTTTGTGAAAGGAATTTAGTGTAAAATCTAAAAGTAACTCTCTACAATTGTTGAAAAATAAAAATTTAACCGTCAATAACGGGGGTTTACTTTTAATGAATAATGCTTCCGCTCTCTGTCATTCCTTATTAAAATGTATCCCCAATCATGCTGAAAATTATCTCTTTAGATCTCGACTAATTAAATAATTAATCCAATTGTTAAGATATAGAAATTCCTTTACAGTAGATATCGTATTTCTATGATATTCTCTTATATCCTTCAGAAACAAATTATCATATACAAGAATACAATTTTTTTTTCGTTTTAGGGGGGGGGGAGAGTACAGATTTATACATCTTATGACAAGTTCATTAAATCCAGATTTGTTAATGTAAAAGTACTTAATAGGCACTAATTAATAAGCCTCAGAGGAATATTTCGTGATAATGTACATATTTGCCTAATAATTAGAAACGAGAATAAAACTAATTACATTTAATTACTTACTGATGTTTTCTATTGTTATTCTTGATTGAGTCATTTACATTTCATTCTTATTGTTACAAGCGAAAATTGAAGACACCATAATTCATATGTTCCTAGACTTATTCTTTATCGCTTTTTCATTAAAAACATTAGCGCGTAGTCAGAAATTTAATCTAAAATATTATTAATACTTTTCCCCTCTATAAGTGTTAGACATACTTTCCTTAGTGAATTTTCTTCTCCTTTTGAAAAATATGATTTAAATTGGAAGAAAAAAACGCACAATTATTTGGAAAGGAACTTAAAAAAAGGGTCGTTATTGACGAGCGCACGAGAATAATAAACAAAAAGAAATATAAATTATCCTCCATTGATCTCCGAACGTAATTTCCGGAGGATAAAAACGTAATCATGGGTTCCTAATAAGGACTGATTGTTATATCCACAATGTGGGCGTATTATGATAAAATTTTGACTCTTAATCCCGCTAGAAATATTTCGCACAATGACTCAGACTAAAGAGAGAGCTGTAATGTTATATTGAGATAATTCTGGAATAATTTTAATTATTACCTTCTGTTATTAGAGATGTTCTTATTTATTAAGACTTCCTTTTAATTAAAAGTTAAAATTTTAACTAAGATCTCACTCCAATAGAATGCATTTATTTATTGCTTGACTCTACCGATAGTACTTTTTTAACTTTCATTTTTAGATACTCTTATACTACGATTATTCCACTAAGTGATAAAAATATTCCTCTTTCTAATCAGTTATTCTAGTATTCCTGCTAGATATGCATGACTTCCAATGATATATCTGCACTCTGGTATAAATGTTTGTAATGGAAATTTGACACAAATATTGTGAAAAAAGACCAGAGCCTACATGGGTAATATTTTTGATAAATGCGAGTTAATAATTGAAAATTATGTATTTCCCTAATCTTAAGAATATTTATTAATTTTCAAGTTATAGTTTCTATTGTTGTTGCTTATGCCAGTGCTCCACAACCTTTTTATCGCCAGGGACCGGTCAACGTTTGATAATTTTACCGCGGCCCGATGAGGGGGGGGGGCGGGGAACGTTGATTGTTTATATTTCAGATTGTTTTGGTTTAATAATTTTAATTTAATTGTACTTAAACATGCCTTCAAAATAAAATACTGTTACACCAAAAAATGAATATAAAGTGGTATAACATTTTAACTCACTAGACTGTAGTATCTCACCAAATGTATTTTAAGTCGAAGTAATTTACGAGTGGCAACGTTAATAAAATATAAAGATCTACTTTTTATGTAAGTTGCGTTGGCAACAAAAAAGAGCAGTTTTACCAGAGATGGAATTAAGTGAGCGGTGAAATAAAGAATTGATGTTCTAACCTTCTGATTGTGGATTATTTTTTGTTACACGCTCCCAAAACACTTCAAGACCACTAAATCAATGAGAACCCTGAGCTTGTGGCCCTAAGCTGGCGGCCCGGTACCATTTGATCCACGGACCGGTACCGGTCCGCGGCCCGGGGGTTGGGGACCACTGGCTTATGCCACTTGACCGAGAACATCAGATCAAGTCCCGAAGGATTTGGACGATGAAGGTTCGGCTCCTGTTTTGACTGGCACCACAAGGGTCGGAGTCCGACTTGGCCAAAGTACCAGTCCCGTAATTTTGAACCGAGTCCAGAACACTGGACCCCGCACCTCCAGAGGTAAATTTAAGAACTTGGATGAGATTTCAACCGTGAAAGATTTTACGTGCAAAAGCCGCCCTTACTGTACATGGCAGTGGATTTGTTAGCGACGAGCATCGAACCAGTGGCTCTCAGATCACTGGCCCGCTGCTCTTGCCAACTGGGCCACTGTACCCGCTAGTTAGTTTCTCACGAAACATACACTTCTTAGTAACCTTGTAAGGTATACATAAGATTCGATTCACAAGAATCGAACTTTTGAGTGAATGAATTAAAGAAGCTGCTTGAGATATGCTAATTTCGGCATACGCGAGCCAAGCAGCTTGATTTACCAAGTTAAATACCAAGCAGCTTGATTAATACAGAGGTTGAAAAAGGTTTTGTTAAGGTTGACAGATAAGCGAGTTAAGGGAGCTACGAGGAAAGCAGCTCCAGGTGCTATCCTGCGCTAGTGCTTAGGGGGCCCAAAGTTTACGTGGCAGTACTGCTGGTTTGACTCTCTGCTGGTTTGTGAGTATTTGCAAAGTGTATTTCTATTGAATGTTAATTTATATTCCGTACAAGTAGTACGTATGCGTATTGCTGTAAAAGCAAATTCTATATGTGCAACGAATTCAATAAATATTGTTTCATGTATAAACTGTGTTTGTATCAAATTCATTTAGAGTGCCACTTTTAATTATATACACCCAAGTCTGGGTAGAAGTGAGCTATTCTCTATAACCTTAATATTTTTTTTAATTTACCGCCCCCATCGTATTAGTGATTAGCGTCGTGATATTCCACAGTGTGGGCTCGAGCTTGAATCCTGGAGAACTCCAGGGTGTTTTAGTGCTGTCCTCTATAGGAATTGGTGCTTATTTACCTATATGCTGCTCCTAGGAAGTTCGCGGAGTTGATGGTCCAATGGCGTACCGCTCAGGAAAAAACTTTATAAATAAATTTAAAAAGTCATTAAGTACCTTTATTGTCGCTTACTCATAGGTGAAATATTTGTTAAGGCTGCTGTGTACTAACACTTCTGGATTCGCTCACCTCAACCTATGGAGAAAATTTGTCCAAGGATTACCTACTATGATTTAATTTTTTGTAATTGTACCCCCTAATAGAGAAAGAAATTTTACATCTTGGGGCATTTTTCGTTTAAAAAAATGCAAATAATATTTTTTAAATTTAAATTATTCAGGGGGATCAGATGTAGTGTGTTTTAAACGCTCATAAATTCCTTTGGTGGACGAAATTTATAAAATGAATCTTGTTGCAAAGTGCAGAAAAGTTCAGGCTATCTGAAAATACCATTTTTATTGGATTATCAGCATTTATGTAGCTGTAAATAGTAGACAAATTTTCTCCATAGGTTAACATTGAGGTGAGCGAATCCAATAGGGTTAGTTCAAAGCAGCCTTAAAGGAAGACGGTCATATTTAAAGATGTGCATATTCATATTATGAACTAAATGTACTGTCCTACTTTTTGGTCGATAAAATGTGGTTCGAAAACTGAAGATAAATAATGTTGCAAACTGCTGTATGTAACTGCAAAACATTTGTTTTTCTAAATTTTACCTTCTAATCATAAAGCGTAATAAAGAACATCTCGGAAAAACGTAACTTCGTAGATTTCTTTCACCAACATAAAATTCAGATTTTATTTTTAAAAATGTCCATGCTACTTATGTATAGAGATGGAGATAGTTAAAAGTATCGATACTAGAGAGTTAGACAATAAATTCTTCATTTTTAAAGTTTTTTTTTAAAAAGTGTTCTCCGTAACAGAGAAAGAAATTTTCCACCTTGGGGGCATTTTTCGTTTAAAAAATGCAAATAATATTTTAAAATTTGAATTATCCGTGGAAAAATCTAGTCAAGTGAGTTTTAAACGCTCATAAATTCCTTCAGTGGACGAAATTTATAAAATGAATCTTATTGCAAGATGCAGAAAAGCGCAGTCTATCTGAAAATACCATTTTTATTGGATTATCAGCATTTATGTAGCTGTAAATAGTAGACAAATTTTCTCCATAGGTTAACATTGAGGTGAGCTAATCCAATAGGGTTAGTACACAGCAGCCTTAAGAGAATATGTCTTAGTTCCAGTCATGTTAAACCTAATAAAAATTTAACAGTCATTTAACTCCTGAATTTTACTTATGTACAACATTAAAGCAAGGCTAAAAACTAGTTTTTTAACCTTTAGCTTACGGGGTCCCTTTTTCAGATTCCCTCTTTAGAACGAGAAATTTCATACCCCCTTTGTAAAAACGGCCATATATATATATATGCATATACATATATATATATATGTATATATATACATATATATATATATATATATATATATATATATATATATATATATATATATATATATGTATGTATGCATATATATAGATATATATATAATATACATATATATATCTGTATATATATGTATGTATATATATGCATATATATATATATATATATATATATATAAAAATATATATGTACACACACACACACACACACACATATATATATATATATATATATATATTATACTTGGGATATATGCTATCCCACCCCGTAAGGGAAAGGTTAATATATATTCATATTTTTATTTATTGATAAATGAATCCATTATAATGCTGCTGTAAGGTTTCTCAAGAGATGTAACAGAAGCATGCTTATTGCAATACATTTCCCGTGAGAAATAAGGAAAAACGGAATGTGAACTAATTGTATCTTTGACCATTGAAAAGCTCTCAAAGAAAACGTTCAAATACTGTTGCTATTATATTAAAGGTTGACAAATTATAAAAACTAGGATGAAAGAAAATCACGAGAGTAAGTATACTATGTACAAAGGATATACTGTTGAAGGCTCAGAGGGTTGAGGCCAAATTAATTTTAGTGGTTGTAAAAAGAAGTGTCACAATTATTCATTCTGGATATAATAGGAGATTGCATGAAAAATGTTTAATTTAAAGGCAAAATATCATGAAAAGAACACATTTTCATTAAATACTCGTTAAAAAAAAACCTTTGAACAGAAAAAGTGAAACAGGAAGTTTAAATCACATTACAAAAAGACTTGAAGTTTTGAACCAACAACTGGCTTTTCAGCTAAAATCGTTGAACTCGTTTAAGTTCAAATAATTACTTACAAACTCTGAAGCTTATTTTTGAATGAAAAATATCTTTTAGGTCAAAGCCCACCGTACTTAAAGATTTATTGATGTTTTCTTTTCCTTTTAATAACACTTTTAAAGAAAAGTTTTTACATCGCTAGGCACTGAATTTTACTTTATTCAGATGTAAGATATGATTTGAGATAAAAATTATATAAATGAAAACTGATTGTGTTTTTTTAAAGTAGTTTTGCCGTTAAGAAAAGTTATCTTTCATTATAATTGTACAAACTAAATTTAAACAATGCAAAATCTCTTGATATTTTTCCTTCAAAAATGTTCCCTTTGTAGAATATTTAGCAAAGGAAAAAATGCGAATGCATTCTGTAATTTTATTATACATATTCTAGGGCCTTGTTATTGGAAAAAAATCTAAGTGAAGAGAAGAGTGATCAATAAATCGCAGTCGAGAGACTCTAAAGACTTCAAGGTTCAAGGATCAAGGTTCATTGTAAATCCCCTCAGAAGTTCGGTCCCGACACACTTTAAAAATCCTTTTTACATTATATTCCATTCAAGAACACATTGATATTTCCACCGTTGTTTACAATACAAAAATTTCGTATACTTGTCTCCTTTTACTGGAAATTCCTTTTAATTTCATTTTTTGGTAGTAGTTTAAATATTAATGTTTTGTAATAAAAGAGAAAAATTTAATAATTTTAAAGATTTTTTGAAATGCCTTTTTAAAGCATCCTTAAAAGGGAACTTACATATATTATACATATTCAAAACTTTCCGAAATTTTATCTTTAAAATTTCAAGCATCTAAGGCTTAAAGAAAGAACATAAAATTGTGAAGTAGCTTATACTGAGAATAAACTACTTAAAATATGTCATTATTCCATTCACAAATTAATTTTTCATTGGGCCGGAGGTAGTCTAGTGGTAGCGCGTTGGGCTTGAAACTGGGGCTGCTCTGTTGGAATCCCGATGAACGCCATTAAATACCTTTACGTCTAGGTCGGAAATGGGTATGTTAAATCCGTATACCGAAAAGTCATTCTATGATGTCACAGAAGATGGAAGAAGGTATGAGCCCTCAGATGTCACCGCTGAGGTGCTCTATCAAAAGTGAGGTGGAACCAGGTGGTGGTGTTGGTTCACCTATACGGTGCCCCCCTTGAAAGCAACCAATTCTCACAGATAATATTCGAATATCTTCATTGACAAGTGCCTTGCACTGGCAAACAACATCAACACTTTGTTTTACATTTGCGTGATAAGGATAAATAATCTTACAATGTTAAATATGTGAGTAAAAATAGCATTTTGAATTATCCCGGTTACAAAGAGTAAAACAATCTGACAGACTTAGTTGTCACTATAATAATAATTTTTTTATGAAATATCAACTTATAGTCTAAACAGTTTGGCTGACAAAGATTTCAGTGGGAAATTTTAATGAACTGTTTTCAATGCAAAAATTTTATTTACTTGTACTATTGAACAAGGATTATTTTGGAATATTTTATCATAGTCTTCGACTCAACTCTGATTAATCTGGATCAAACGTAATGTCACTGGTCTCAGTACCAAAATCTGCAGGTTCGAGTCTTGTGGTTGGTCTAGGTTTTTGTAGCAGGAATCGGCTTTAAACTGTAGGTGCCCGTCTAATTAGCTCTCCTTTTTGAAAAAAATGTTCGTTGTGCTTCAGACAAACCAACAAAATAACATAACATAATGGAAATTGTTTGTTAATAACGTTACCCCCCCCCCCCTCTCTGGCTTTATAAATTGTATACATCTTAAATTTTGATATATTTGAAGGGACAAAAAGAATTAAAATATTATTAAACCTCAACATTGTCATATTATTAACTTTATAATTAAAATAATATAATTAATATTCCAAACAATCAAGTATTTTAAATAACAATTATACTTATTTCAAAAGTTCTTTGGTCTGCAAAGTTTAGCAACGTTCTAAAAAATATGAGTCAGAATTACACTGTAAAATATTTATTTCATTTCTTTTCAAAAGGATTCATGTTTCTATCCAGTTATGCGTCAAATATTAAACTGTCAGAATAAATGAAGTTCTTATTGATGCCGAAAATCCCACCCTTTACGAAAAAAAATTAACCTAAAGCAGATGTCGGAGATTAATTCTTGACCTTAGGTCACAAAATGCTATAATCAACTTCCAATGAAAATCTTACTTAAAACAGCCACCTTGGGAAAAGAAAATTCCGCCTTTTGACGAGCCGGAAACGTATTGATTTTTTCTACCTAGGTGGTAAAAATAGGTTTGACAGGATACTTTTCGCATATGTTTGAAAGTAACATAATAGATTCATGGCTTTTGCTTTCAGAATATTTCATGCAGACTTCCAGTTTTTCTTTTCCGCATTTTGTGCCTTATTTGTTGATAAAATTTTAAATCAAATTATCATCGTACATAAAGCTTTCGCAACAGCTGAATATCGTGTAACTAAAATAAACTACTGTCTAAAGTAGGAGTTTTTAGTCGTTCCCTCAAATACTTATTTTAAAATTAAAGTGTTAAATAAAGCTGAATTTAGCCATATTTTTTCTCGTAATTATAATTTGGTAACTTTGGGGAATGATTCTTATTTTTGCTTGAAATATGTTATGTATTTCTTATTGAAAAATTTTCAGTTGTATTATTCTCTCACATTACAAGTAGTGTGGATGACGGTTATTTATTCAAATGGAAACTCTAAGTTAAGCGTATCTATCTCCCTATCCCATAAAGAGATTCCTTTCTAAAGAGAAAATTTTCAGAGAAAATTTGATTTATTAACGCTTAGTGATAGAAAATCTTCAAAGAATTGATACATTTTGTTATCTTGTAAGCATAAAAGTTTTTTTTTTAAGTTTGAAATATGTTCACGTCAAAAACTTGTAACTGTAATAGATCAACATCGCTATGCAATTCTTTTCCATCAGTGTTTATGACTGTAGAACTTAATCAACGATATCCATAAAATTCAGCTTGTAGAATTCATGTGAGTGGCTAATTTATTTTTATTTACTCTCCATTTATTCTTATCTAGTTTAAAATCATAAAAAAATTTAATTTAATTTAATGCTATTAACGCTGTAAACGGTCATATTCTTTAAAACTAAAACAAAATAGGCTTGAATACTAGATGCGAATAAACAAAATTAAGTTACTCATGCACAGGAAATTCTACTTGCTAAATTTTGAGTTTCTCATTTGACAATTAAATCAGTTACTTTAATATGATTACAGCTTTATACAATTCCTAACCAAAGTTAAACTTATCTAAATGTTATGAAATAACATGTAATTTTTGTAAAATTATCTTTTTATATAAATTTAATATTCTGAAGTTAGTCTAATTATCTGACATCTGTACATTATGCCACCACTTATTAATGGAATATGAAACCTTGTTTATATAACATGGCTGGACAATGGCCTAATAACTAGGGCTTTGACAGTCGGTATTCGAGTGTGTTTGGTTGAGTACGGCTGATAGCATGGATATTTGTAGCCGTTCGGAATCAACTTTAAAAAGTAGGTCCAGATTTAATTAGACCTTGACTACCATACGATAACCGTAGCACTCTCAATAAACCTAATTATGTGACTCTTTTACAACCATTGGGCTTATTCCTATCGCTACGGATTTAGAATTGATTTGCCCTTTTTAAATTATTTTTTTTTTGCTAAAAGTGTGCTTCATTAATTAATATATTATCACAATTTCAATCAAAATGAATCAGTCAAAAAAGAATGAATATAAGAATTTAGTCTGCATTTATCAAGAGTTTGAGGTTCATATCTTTAGAGATGAAGCTTTTCGCTTTAACAATCTTGTTTAACAATATAAGTTCTGTGTAAGTCAGTTGTAGCTTTTAGAACTAATCAGTCAGGAAAATATAGCTCAAGATACTTTGTATTATAAGAACTTTCTTCATAAAAGTATCATAAGAGAATCCTTTTCCATTAACTTACCTTGCTCATTACACTGCATAGCAATGACATCACCGTGGGAAGCATCAATTCTCGAATGTGTAGCTATACTGAAAATCAGTATTTATTTCACGTCATAAGTGTATAATTTGATTAGTCTAATTCACAGTCTAAATATAGATAAAGTATTTTAATTATGGGAATGAGTTTTTACAAAGATATTTTTAATATCCTTTTCCTTTATTTCAAAAACTTCTGATTTGGTCCAATAGAAATAACAGTCAACGTGTTTCCTTACTTTTCAAATCCAAAAACGCTGCAAATCAACCCCAAATAAAAAGAGGTTGACTTGAGTATCCGTTCTTGATTATTTTAAGTACCTTTACATTTTAAACAAAGATTAATTTAATAATCATAAATACTTGTAAAAAACATAGTTAAATAAAATATCCTTTTCATATTTTTTAATATCCTTCCTCCTTTATTTCAAATATTTCTGACTTGGTCCAATAGAAAAAACAGTCAACCTGTTTCCTTACTTTTCAAATCCAAAAACGCTGCAAATCAACCCCAAATAAAACGAGGTTTACTTGAGTATCCGTTCTTGATTATTTTAAGTACCTTTACATTTTAAACAAAAATTAATTTAAT
The DNA here is from genome assembly GCA_907164885.2 of Dolomedes plantarius. Taxonomy (NCBI): domain Eukaryota; kingdom Metazoa; phylum Arthropoda; class Arachnida; order Araneae; family Dolomedidae; genus Dolomedes; species Dolomedes plantarius. Next base: position 133,721,362 of record OU015494.1, on the reverse strand, counting down.
ATTCATAAATACTTATAAAAAAACATAATTAAATAAAATATCCTTTTCATAATTATGTCGCTAAACATTAATCCTTCAGAAAAATTTTCCCACCAATATCTGACAACATCCACTCCTATCCCAACAATCAGTTTTTTTTGTTATTGACATTGTAGAGTAATAATTTATCACAAAATAACAGCTGGAACTAACACTTTTAAGCATGTGTGATTTTTCGTTGAGATTGATGCTCCTGATAAACACGGGAAACTATTTTTTAGATGAAAAGCTAACAGTCTAACCCTTGAAAACAAACACCAAATAATTCTACTCCATATTAATTCTACCTCTGAAGTGAAAGTTTGGAGACAAAAATTTCAGTTCAATTCCAAAAGCAATTCGTAAAATAAATTTTTATATCTTTCAACCGAAGAATGAAAATCTTTATATCTTCCCTTCAAGAAATGCAAGTAACTTTTCTCAATTCCCTTTACATAAAAGGTTTCAAGCTGAAGTAAAGAGGAGTACCTCTAATATTTCAATTAGTTTTTAATTTTTCTTCATTTTTACAATGAATTTTCCCTTTTACATTTAACGGAGAGCAACAGCATTAGTAATTCATATAGATTTAAATAATTATTTTAATTCTATGCCTTCAATCAGCTCAAAATTGTTCAGCTCAAAAACGCTGACGATATATACCAATCCGTAAGGTAAATTTTTAATCTATTCCTAAATTTTTAACACGCAACCTTCCTATATTACAGGAAAACACAAATTCTTCTGTTCCACAATGTAATTAAAGGGGTGGCTGCATGTTTCGAACTAATTAATGGTTCATCGTCATTAGGTGTGATTGGGATTATGAACAATTCAAAAATACAATAGTGCTCATAGTGATAATGAACTATTAATTAGTTCGAAACATGTCGCCTCGCCTTTTATCACATTGGGGAATATAAGTTGTGTTATCCTGTTTGTATTTTCCACAAATTTCCTGTAAAGTTAAAACTTCCTCTATTGCATTTTCGTAAAAGATGTCTATATGGAATAGGAAGTACTTCATATATTTTAATTAGTTTTCGTATTTCTTTCTCAGTATCGATAAGTAATCCCTCGCCTTTTCAAAACAGCACTATTCGCTTACGTGATTTATTGAAAGTTTAAGATTAGAACTACTCTGATCTCAAAACTAAAGAGTAAATGCATACTATTACTTCATTAACTAATCTCGTAGGGGGAAAAAATACTTAAGAATTTTTTTTTCTGATGCGGAGGCACTTTAGTCATGAGACATTCACCTTTTGTTATTCACCGTGATTTGCCGGCTACTTCATTATGGAAGCACCATATAGGTGAACCAGCATTGCTCCCTATGAGCGGGAACAACAAAGCCGTAGGGATACGTAAATTTCACAGAAAAAATATCGAAATTTCACAACAAAAAATATACAATATATAAACTTTCGCATTTATTCGCAAAAAAAATATATAAATTAAAAAATTTTGGATTTATTTAAAAAAATTACAATTTTACTTACTTGGATAGGTTAGTATTAAAATTCTTAGTTAAAAGCTAACATTGTAGTAGTCTCCACATAATGATCTTTAAGTCTTTGACTTCTATCATTAGTTACTATGTTGTACATACTAAAATATCTTAGCATCTGCTCTGTTAAAGGGACTATAGAGGCTGTATCCTGTGTGCCTTTGTGGAGTCAAGGAAGGAAAATTTCGTTGCAATTAAAATCTGTATAACATCAACAGGAGCCCCTTGGTTGACTACTGTAAGAAGCTGAAATGCCCTTGACTTTGGCGCTCAAGAGACGTTCTTAAATCTACTAAATTGTTCCACAAATCTTGATGGTTCATTTTTACAGTTAGATTTTTAGGTTCGACTGCGGTGCGGAAAAATTGTCAGATTGAAAATCGGAGCAATGTAGCATCATGCCTCCGATTGGAGCAATTTTTGGAGGCATGTAGCATCTTCGAGGAAAACTTAAGAAAAAACTATTTCCCTAAAAATTTCGGTAATTTAAAAGTTTTAAAAAAATGGCATTTAGACTCAGGAATTTTTAAAGATGTTTAGAATAGTATTTGTGTTTTCATTTGGTTAGTTGTAATGGGGGGTGGAGCTATAGTAATGTTACAATGACGTAACCTTTAGAATAGAACTGGCTGCTGTTTCGCCATAACCGTCACTTACGGAATTGGGGTGTGTGGGCACCGATTATTTTGCATTAGGATTTTTGTGTGCTTGCTTGTAAGGTGCGTTGAGCCCATACAGTAAGTTGTGTTTGTCTTTTCATTTTCTTCTTGACTAATTGCTTCTTTGGGGGACTCGGGTCCTTGGGATGTCTTTTGGGCTTACCTGCATCCTATTCAGAAAGTTCCCCTTGAGGTAATTGACATGGTTAGGCTCCCTGATGACGAGACCTGTCGATTACCTCTGTCGTTTTATGGTTCAGTTCGGGCACTTATACAGAATCTTGCCGTTGGTGCGTGGATGCCCAGAGTGCTTGATTTCTGTTTGTTTTTTGTCTATTTTAGTATAATTTTTTTATCTATACCTGCTGGATTATTTATTTGTTTTTTCATTATGGGGATATGAAGCTTCTGCGCTATCCTTTATTGAAAATGTTTTCTTTGTAGGATATGTTTTATGTTATAGTGATTTAGCAGTCTATGCTTGAATTTTAATTTTGTTTATTTCTAGTGTTTACTTTTCAAATCCGAAGGAGATTGAGATCTCTCGGTCAAAGACCGTGGATGGTCTTAATGAAGCAATTATGTTAATAAATTATTACTATAATTACCTAATTTCGCTTAAAAAACCATTTATCGCCGAGTTTTCTCCTAAAAGTAGTAAAAAAATAACTTTTGCATTTATTCGCTCATATTGGCAAATTTCGCATTTATTTCGTAAATACGAAAATTACGTATCCTTACTTATGCGGGATTTGAACCCAAGGCCACTGCGTGGCAGTTCAGAACGATAACTACAACACCAAGTGGGTGGCTAACTAAGAAATATTGACAAACTAAAAGCACATGAGCATTGACTCTGCTTATTAAACAATTAGAAGTCGCACTCTACTCCTTCATTAGGTTGCGAACTCCAAAAATCAATTAAAGAAGGGATAATACAGCTCAGCTACGAACTCGCTTCAGTGGTCGGTATTTTTCTCCATTCAACTGCTTTTTCTTATTTATTAGACTCCCTCCCCCTCTTTGTTGCGATGGTTTCGAGGCACTTGCATATTCACCAAATGTAAAAGGAGTAATTGCATTAATCAGACAGGGAAGGTCAGCTTTAATGTTAGTAGACTCCTAGAGGACGAATTGAAAGGTACAACCACAGAACTGATGATGACAATGGCACAACACGCTGCAAATTGTCCCATTCAGCTTTAGCCGCACATCGTAGTTCACAGAAAGTTAGCTGCAAATAAGAATTTCAACAGAATTATTCTTTACTATAAATCTCAGGTACGTTCAAAGCATTGTGAACATAAAAAGATCTGTATTTAACTTAATAAAGTTCCGTTTAGAGTGGTGTAACATGTCAATATTAAATACTTTAGTTTAAGTTTCCCAGATTTCAAATCATAATAACATAAATGTAAGATATCACCATAGAGAGTTATTGGTTCCAAAATTTAAAAGGTACCGACTTGTTTGATGTCGTTTTAATTGGCATAAGAACTTATAAGTGCAATATTTTGAATATCATAGCGAATTTAATATAAAAATAGGGGTGAAATGATAAAATATGCAATATAATATGCATACTCCACCATGTCGAATGCCAAAATTTTTATAGGTTTCTTATTTTCAAAAAATGAGCAATACTTACCGAATTTATGCATCCAATTTCCTTTGCTCGAAAGTTATGCTCATTAGTCGAGGAAATACATATAACAACCCAAAAAGACAGAAATTATGTAATAACATTTATTTTCATCCAAATTCAGGGATAAATTTACTATTCAGATTTTTTTTTATGAGGGAATGATATATATTCACTTGAATCTAACATGCACCCTAGTTTAAAAAATAGGCTTTACCCCCAGGTCCGCCCTGAAGTTATGAACTAGTCATTAAAAAAAGAACCGCCTCTAAACATAAGCTATTCATTCCAAAAAACAGTGAAAGAAATCTAAAAATATTACCTATTTCAGACACATGGATAACATAGCATTTTAAATAAAAATAATTTGTTATATGTTAATGCCAGTATAAAAGAACGCAGTTTATTGTGAAATGAACCATTGGTCTTTAACAGCATGCAAAAGTTGAATCGTTCCCCTTAAGAGAGATCTCCATGACAGTTAAACTGAACTGTGAAAACTTTGTAGATTTAGTGGACAAAAAATTCAATAACCTCAATGTCAGTAATTCAATGCTATCTCATTATTATACATTTTATTGTCTAAGAGAAGTTTAAAACACCGCACGACTAAATTATGCATTTAAGTAAGTAAATAGATCTAAAAATATTTTACTGCCTAGTTAACTTTAATCCTAATTTTAATTTTAAAAAATTGATAAATACACTATTAGTGATAATTTTGTCATGATAACCTCTCATTAAAAATCGTTTTTAATACTGCTATACTTTTAACCTTTGCAAACTTTCTGTTAAGCCTAAAAATTATTTATAACAGCGGGATTGATTGAAAAATTTGCTGTCGCTGGCAATTCCACTCGCACAAGCCTTATTCCTATTACAATTCGAAATGCTATCTTTTCCTTTCAGCAGCGGAAACAACTACGTTGAGTTTCTTTTTTTCCTTTTATAAAATTTATATCATCCCACTACCCGGATTTATTCATTTTTATGCATATCAAAATGCAATGAAATTTTTGAAGATAAGAGACAGTATATGGCTTTGGTATTGATTTTTGAATTATAAAGAGATGCGAGAGGTTAATTCAAAGCAGTCGAATTCCAAAATGCTGCGATCAGCTTTTGGTGAAAATCTGCGTAAAAAAAAGCAACTGTGCGCACAGAAAGAAACATTTTTATTCCAACAAGGCATATTGATTTTCTGCAACCTCTGTTGACAAAAATAGAATAGGTTAAATACTCCTTACGTTTTTTAATCTTGATGGGATACTTAAGTTTCTTTAATACTGCTAGTGACTTTTTAATACCTCTCGTTACATTTTGCGTCAGTAGGAAGCATCATTATCTGTCTTCAAGCTTATAATATGTAGATGAGAATTTTCTTGCGCATTCCACAAATTTTTTCCGATTTTAAACTTTATTTTAGAATACTTTTCATCATTAAAAGGTAATAAAGTTCTAAATTTTATTTTACTTAACACCAATAAAGTAGAATACTTAATATAATAAAACACTGAAGTTTTAAATTATATTTTACGCAACAGAACCGATGGGTTCTCAAAGTTCAAAGTATAGAAAATAGGAAAAATTTATAAGCCGAAAGAAAGTATCTTAAGGGAACGGTGAACCTTTATTTGAGCTAATCTTTTCATTGTAATATTGATTATTTTACTGTAAAAAAATATATATTTCTGCAGATTAATAATACCAAAATAGTTTTTTTTCAAGTAAAAAATCCTTTATGAAGCTTCTACGAAGCAATTTATAAAGGGTAAGTGTAATAATAAACTTTAAATCTGTTTTTTCTTAAAACAGATTTTTCAAGGTTTTGAGATTTTTTAAATGCTCCATGCTACTTAATTTTTGTTCAAATTCAGGACATTGTTAAGGAAGAATCCTGATACAATTTACAAAAAATCTGAGTATTCATTTTACAATTCGACTTCCTTAAGGAAATTAAATTTGATTTTTAACTTATTAAAAGGCAAAATTTTGATGAAAATCGGGATGGAATTCAGAAAAAAAATCTCTCGAAAATTAACTATTCAATGGATTAAATAATTGATAGATTATACAGTTGACTTCCAGATTTGTTTGTTATACAGTTTAAAGGGATTAAAATGCAAATTCGAGGAAATATCTCAAAAATTAAGTAGCAAGGAGCATTTTAAAATTTTGTTTATGAATTTCAAGTTTTTAAAAAATCTTAAAATTATAGCGAGTTTGGAAATTTCTTTTAAGGTATTCTATATGTTTATAGTGAAATGTATATATGTACAAAATTTCATATCTCTATGATGAAAAGTTAAAAAAAATAAATTTTAACGTCCACCGTTCCCTTAAGTTCGTTATTAGGCACAAATTCAGCAGATCTTGTTTTTTACTGAAGTACACAACGCAGCAAGATATAAATGCAAAATATTGATAAACCCCAAAGATTAAGTAACTTCCCTATTTGAAGTTTACCACAAATATTAATTTTAAAACTACATTCATTAGTTCTCTGATTTTTTTTTTTTTTTGAGCTTGTATACGGCATTTATCTATCATACTGCAGTACAATGCTCATCATAAAAGAATCATGCAAATAATTAGGATCAGCAGGTCTGAAGTTTTATCGTCCGTAGATCAATCATGAGCTTCAATAACATGTTGTCAATCCAAAGAACAAAATCTTTGCTTGAATGGGTTGATGAACCTCGTTAGAACATTATGAAACATCCCTCAGTCAAAGGTCTGTAAAAGCAGGAATAGAATCTCGATAAAAATAATGCACATACTGCATTGGGCTCAAATGTGCTTTAACCAACTGCTTGGAGACCTTTTTGGAAGTGCGATAAACGCGACAAATATGGCAATGTTGATATTTTGAAGCCGTGGAACGATTATGCATTTCGCGCAGGCGCTAATGCCATTTTTGTAATCTAGCAATTTTATTGGCTAAGTGATGTCACTAGCGGTTGATTTGAAATTAATTGTTAATTTAAACGGTTAAGGTAGTTGTGATTAAATTTTCAGACGAGGTGGTTGTGTTTTTCCGTGAGATTTTTGGATAACGTGGTGGTTGTTTTTGATATATTTCGTTTTATAAACAGTGGGATTTATCGGTGATGTTGCAAAAGGTGAGTGAATGTACGTCGACATTTATTACATCATTGGAAGTGTAAGGGAAACGTGTTGTGATTTAATGATGTATTGCCGTTTACGCCTACAAGTTTCATACATCCAGCGGTAGGTGTGTTTTACTGACCGCTACAAGCCCGCATATTCATGGCGAAGCCGGCGGCTGGGGATTTCACTGATGTTTTTGGACTGGTGCGTAATGGAGCGAAGCTGTGCGGAGCAGGGATATCTGAGTGAAGCGAAGATCCCGTGTGCGCCTACGATTTTCTTACAGCCATCGGTAAGTTTGTACAAAATTATTTATTCTTCCTAGGTCGCCATTTTGTTTACGTTTATGCGGAGCGTCTCTGGGAGGTTTAATTGCCTTGGGAGGTTGCAATCCCAGAGACGCTCCGTAGAAACGTACCAATTTGGCGATTTTTTTTCAAAATTGCCAAGCAGTGGGTTAAAGCACATTTTCACCCCGTATTGTTTCAGAATTGTAAAACTCTCCTCTAAACAAAAATTGCTTCATTCCGTTGGGCAAACTACAACAGTAATGCCAAAAGTGACAACGCATAGTAATGAAAGACAAACTGACAATTATAATTTGCGTACTGCACGTAGTGAGTAACCACAATTTTCATTTACCACCAAATAAAGGTGGTAGATTTCAAACGAACTGAGTTTGCGCTTTGAATGAAACTTTTTCCTTAAAAAAAAATCACTGCCTTGCAGTTTAGTGGTTAAATAAATATTGACATTTTTTTTAGGGAAATTAACTAAAATGTTATTTTAATAGAATAAAACCATACCAACAACTCAGAAAACACTTCGAGATCGCCAAAGGGTTCTTTACCCACAGGTTGGGAACCCCTGCTCTAGTATAATGCATCTTGACCGGTCAATAAAATTGACCGTCAGTTTTACTTACCGGTCACGACCATTAGCTTTCCCGCTAAACACGAGTTAACTCGAGCAAGCTTTCAGCTGAACAACGTATTACTAGTCATCTGCGTTTGTGCATGAGAACACGAGTTTACTCGTGACCGGTCAAGAATGTGTTAATGAGACACTATTGTATCATTTAAGATACGCTGCTATAGATTATTGTATCGTTTACTATGATTATATTGTATCTTTTACTATTATTATATTGTATCTTTTACTATTATTATACCGTATCTTTTACTATTATTATATTGTATCTTTTACTATGAACCATATGTAGAGGGCTGGACCAGTTCGATTTACTCGGCCGACAATTTCCTTTTTCCACCATGCATTGAAATTCATCCGTAGCAACTTTTAACTTTCCTGGGTGTAAACGCTTAGGGCGTGCAAAATCAGGCTGACCATTGGTTATAATTCTATGCACCGTACTGTGTTTAACTTTTGGATTAGCAAGGTAAGGTTCTGTAACTAGATGTGTTAAATTGTCATGTAAAATGTCCTTTGTAAATCTATAGAGAGACCGGAATGTCTAAGAAAATCAGTACCAATAATATGGCTAGTGACATCAGCTACAACGAAAGGCCATTGAAATGAGGGACGGAGGGAAAGATTGACATTCAGTACTTTTATTCCATACGCCTTAATAGGCGAACCATCTGCAGAGTAAAGTTTGATATTTTCAGAATCAGCAAGCCTGTATTTGTCAGAACAGGAGAAGACACATAAATCTCTACCCGTGTCAATTAAGCAATTAATTCCATACTTCCGATATTTTATAAAGCCTAAGTCACATCGCCGAATAATGCGACTTGCGAATTAATTTTCCTGACTGTTAAATTTACATGGCGTGGAACATTTTCGAGCCCTTTATGAAAAATTATCTGTGGTACCAACAAGTTTCCCTTGAAGTTGCTGGGGGAATTATGACCGATTCCTTTTTCTGAATCTGCTTAAACTATGACTAAGAGCTTGTTCTCCAACATTCATAAACTGTGCGACCTTTCTAGTGAGTTCGGAATCTTGATTACGCAGTTTCTGTAAAGTAAAATCCGTTGATGTTTGAAGAGATTGTACTCAGTTAAGGGAATTGCCTGTTATTTCTATAACCTTATCTGTTAACAGGGATAGTTTCTAAAGCACCGTCCGAAACAGATAAGATAGCCTGAATGTCTTTAGGCATACATTGAAGCCGTCGGGCTTTTAAAAACTCGTTCCCTAGTTTATAGGAAGCTAGTTGTCGCATTTTCCTTAAAAGATGTGATGATTTGTTATCAGCTAGTGTTGATTCTGATAGCAAAGTTTTAATCCTAGTGTGCTCAGTCTAAAGTCTGAGATTAGTCAGCTTTAGAAGTTCATTACCGGAAGCAGGCGGATTATTCACAGTATCACTAATAAAATTTAAGACCTCCTAGTCAAGTACTGAAACTACTTAATAATACTTTGTAGTATCATCATTTACGTTAGATACATGAAATTGACATTCAATACTCGTAAACCATAGTTCTGTATATTTTCTCCAGAGAGTAGGTCATTTTAATGCTACTCTACTAATTTCAGCATAAGGGACAACTTTCCTGTTTTTTAAATTTGCACCAGTATCCATTGTTATGTAATGAAATTTTAAAATAAATATATATATATATATATATATATATATATATATATATATATATATATATATATATATATATACGATTAACCAGCCTGACTGAACCGAAAGACATCTTACCTACACCACGTAAATTGAATCTTGCCTGCCCAACGCCTAAGGGTCACCAATTGCATCTTACAAACACGGCACAGCTGTACTGGAATGATGATAGAATTACATTGGTGGTGTGTGCGTGTGTGTTACTCTCTGTTTACGCTGAATTTGTCAGCTGTAAATTAGCATCCAATTGTGTTAAGCTAGGAGTAATTTTTTTTAAACGTTAATGAAAGAACCTCGATTTAATGAATATTTTATTTGTCACTAAGCATTTCTTCAATAAATTATTGTTAAATAAAATATATTTTAGTATATCAGGGTTTTTTTATGTGAAGTTTGGTCTCAGTTCTGCCAAAACGGTAAATTGTTTTCTAAAATTGCAATGCTATATACTATTTCCTTTTCAACAATGGTGAAGAAGCTTAGATTTAACGAATATTGTTTTTATAGTCACTTGACATTTCTTAAATAAGTTTCTGTGTAATTATATGGCAAAATATATTGACAGCTATCAGGTTTCGATAGAGATTTCATTGTCTAGTTTGTTTTCTGTCTAAACAAACAGTAGATTATCTTCTAAGAATGTTATGCCATTACGGCTTTTTCTAGCATTAAAGAAAGAAACAAAGTTTAATGTGTATTTTTACAAGTCATTATAGGAATTTTTTCAGTTCTTTATAATTAAGTGGAAAAAGTATATTTTCATACATTAGGTTTAGATTTTATTTATACTGTCTACTTTTCTTTCATTTCAGAGTCAAAGGTAGATTCAAATATAACTTGGTGACGTGCAGATTTTAATAAGGGTATGATAATTTGCATACCTGTATTTACTGCACAAATTTTAAAAATTTCAGTAAACTTCCTAAAAATATATCTTTCATCTTTTTTTTTATCATTCCTATAATATTCTTCTAGAAAGAAATTCGTAACAATAAATATTTTCTGAATAACTCTGAAAAGAAAAAAAGGCACGGATTCTAAATATTCATTTGCGATTAAATCCATTCGGAGACTTTTTCTATCTTTAAAATATTTCTGACTTCAAGATATTTTCAGAGTGCAAATCAAATAAGAGCAAATTTTTCTCCCGAATTCTGTTCCGCATGTGTTTTTAATCATGGGTTTTCGCTTTATTTGCATTTGTTTTATTCTGAATCAGGATATATTTCTACGATGCGGTTGTATGCTTATAATTTATGAGCTTATGAAATGCATATAAAATTCTAAAAACGAATGAACGAAGAAAGTCGGTATTTGGATTTATGGATGGTAAAAAAAAAGTACTTGCATGGTTCATGATAGATTATACCATAACACGGCTCCTTGAATTAATGTTCGGAACACTTATCCGGCGAGTAGAAGGAGCAGGTTCAATTCCGAGACAATTTTTGCTTTTAAGGGGAAATAAAAAGAGGGAGGTACAGTACTCCACATAGCTAAAAACTAACTAATCTCATGGTGCAACTGTCCGCTCTGGACCAAGGCCAGCGGTGCCCATCTCCGCTTTCTTGACCGCTAGCTTGGGCTTGGGGTTCCATCAGCATATGTCTCAGTCAGGTGGTCAACCTGACGTGGGACCCCCAAGAGTTTAGTTCCCAAGCATTCTTGGTCCTCATTTTATCGACCCACTCAAGGGATGAAAGCCACATAGCTAAAGGTAACACAATACAGCTCCACATAGTTTTAGTAGGTCTCGAGTTTTAGTAGGTCCTAGAGGTAGCGCGCCAGCTTTCGGTTCTGATGTGATGTGATCGAATCCCGACAAGTGCCGTTAAAAACACTCGTGTCTACGACGGATATTTGCACGTTAAATCCGTAGACCGGTAAATCCCTCTATGAGGGTTAGAAAGGGTGGGAGAGGGTACGATCCCCGCAGGTACCGTTCCTGGGGATTCTCCGTCAAAATTGCTGTGGCACCTGGCTAAATCGGTCTCCGACCCATGTAGTGCCCTTATAAAACCGGAGCCGCACCCTCTCAGTCATCTACCCTATACGGACCTGGTCTGGAACAAATTCCTGCCAGGGGGGTATTATAAACAACAACAACAACAACAACAGTTAAAGTAGCTCTAACAAAACGATTAGTAATTTCAACCACGGGTCTTTCTCAGCATAGGAAAATTTTAGGTTTGCTCTGGGAGAATATGTATGGTATAATTCTCTGATGCAAAGGTCTGCCCACATGTCCGGTAAACAGGAAATCCGTATAATAATACCAAGATAGTGAAGTTGTTCTTAAGGTGAATTTGAAAATACAAAAAAGAGAGCTGAGTTTGAGCGGTCATTCATTAAGTTTGAAGAAATGTTTATAATTTAATATTTTGACCATTACCTTTCATTTTTAAATTCTCGACCTCAAAACATGAATTTAATTCATTATAGGCTCTAAAAGGTACTCTGTATCCTACTGAGCGTTGCGAATATCTAAAGTATTTATAATGGGATAGTTTATTTCATGTTTGGCGTGAAATAATCATTGTAAATAGTAATTTTCGACTTCCCAAACATAGATAAAGTGACAAAGAGCCACTAACAAATATATAATTTAAACGATTTTTATATAATTTAAGAACTTTTTTCTTTCAAAATAATGATACTACATATTTCTCACAAAGCACAAATTATTTCGAAATTTTGAATGAAAATAAACTCCTTCACACTCTATTTTGAAGTTTTAATGACTTTGCTCAGACTCTTTCCTTACGCACACATTTCCGGGTTGATGTACTCTGTATTGTAGACTGTTTTGAGCTGAACCTTCCATTAGTAGTCTTCATCGTCAGAGGGTACTGAGTGAATGGAACAATAAAATTTTTTTCAAAATGTCTGTAAACGTTTATAAAAGAACCAAAATTCCTTTCTTGATTTAAACATCTTCTAAACTGAAAACTCATCAAAGCAGGCAGAATTCCGAGTGACAAAGAATTTCAGCAAAACGCGAGTGTAAAGAATAAAATTATCTACCCTTAAAAACTTAGCTCTAAAATGAATTTATTTTGAAAAGGCTTAAAGATTGTTTTATTACTTAAAGTGGAATGAAAGGGCTGATTAAGAAGGGCATTATAAATTTCTTGTACAGTACGTAGCACTCTTGAATTATAAGCTGATACAAGTTCATTTGTGTGTTTTTTTAATTTCTTTTCTCCCTATTATATTGCTCTCTCGGTGATAAAATTAGAAAAAAAGAGAAACAAGTTATCTGTAATATGACGGCAATATGCATTTAAATCCCGTGTATAGTTAAGAGATTGATTTTGTCTAAGACTAGAGAAAAACATAATGAATATTCACGCTTTGATAAGTACACTGGTGTAAGAAATTAAGAGAATTCCCAGACTTGGTCGATTATCTCTAGAACTACTGTACCGATTTTAATGAAATTTGATATGTACATACATTGATACAATACAAAACAAATAACCATTCAGTAATTGTAATACACACACATGATCGTGAGTAACACTCGTTGAAGTCAGAAGGTATGAAACAGCGGTTGCAGAATAAACAAAAAAATGGGTTATTAGATGGGTTAATAGTGGGTATGGTCCCCTCTTACATATATACAGGTCTCGCAGCGTGATTTCATACTTGAAATAAGGCAGTTTATCATTTCCTGTGGCAATTGGTCCCATTCGTTCAGCAACGCTGTTTTCATTCCCTGGATGGTTCTCGGAGGGGGTTGCGAGTTGCAATTTCCCTCCCCAGAGCATCCCAGACATGCTCTATAGGGTTAAGGTCTGGAGATATGGCTGGCCAATCCCTCCGGCGAATATCCTCACTCTCTAGAAATTCGCTGACCAGAAGAACTCTATGTGGCCTCACGTTATCGTCCATTAAAATGAACTCAGGGCCAACTGCATCCCTGAAAAGGCGAACATAGGGCTCCAAGGCCTCATCTCTATACCTCACACCAGTCACAGTGCCTCTTTCAAAGACATGGAGAGGTGTGCGGCCATCTAACATGATGCCTGCCCAGACCATTAAACCTCCTCCGTCATAATGGTCGATTTCGCGGACATTGGAGGGTAGGTAGCGGGTCCCTGGTTCTCTCCATATGAACGTACGGCGAGAATCGGTGTTTAGGCTGAACAGGGATTCCTCAGTGAAGAGAACGGTCACCCATTGATCCATACTCCAATCTCTATGCTCTCTGCACCATGATAAACGGATTCTCCTGTTCGTAGAAGTGGGCGGGACGCAAATAGCAGGTCTTCTTGCAAACAACCCTCTCTCATGAAGTCTTTTGGAAACAGTCACCCTTGATACACAGGTTCCTTTGGCTGCATACAAGTCACGAGAGAGCTGAGAAGCTGTAGCACTCCTGTTACGCCTCGCTATAATCGACAAATGGCGATCTTCTCTGGCCGTCGTGGCTCTTGGACGACCTTACCCAGTCTCTCTCTCGATGGATCCGGTATCCTGGAACTGTTTCCATAAGTTACACACGACGCTGGGCATTAAATTAAACTCTCTACAAATTTGGACTTCAGATTGGCCTGCTTCTAGCCTCCCCACAATTCGCCACCTCGTTCCATCCTCTAAACGTTGGTGGTTACTCATTTTTATTGTTACAATTATTATTTTATTGTTAAATTAACCGATTGCTGCAAAATAACACCAAGAAATTCGCCGAGGTGTGCTAGCAAACGAAATGCGTCTTAACTTACGCTCGCCTATAAAGCCTGTTTCTCTACTGGCTCCGCCTACACACACGTGTACGCTTACGTATTTGACGTACAAGATTTGCATTTTTGTCTAGAAGCAGTGGTTTTACATTCATTTCAGTTCTTTTCATGAAATTCGATAAAATATGCAAATTCTCTTAATTTATTTCACCAGTGTATTTCAGCGACTATTAGGACTATCTTTCTATTAACAGCTGAAGGTAAACAAACGTATGCGTGTTAGTGAGCAGAAACGGGGACGGGCTAATCTCGCGGACCGAGCATAGCAGGATATCGCGATTGGTACCAATGGACGAGGACGGACAAGACGCGTGCACTGGTGCCATCCTCAACTTTCAAAACTTTAAACTTTTTATTATTAAATTAAAACCTCCGAACTTAAAAGAAGCGGACAAGAGAAACGGCTGACATTCCGGGTGGGCCAGCTCCTTTCCGTTTCGTAAATTTCCACTATTTTTATGCATTCAAAATTCTACTTTTCCTCCACCAATCGACAAATTTTTTATTTCCACGTGTTCTACAACTCTTCATCTTTAAGGATAGACATTTTTATAAAGTTAAAAATGTTTTTCATTGCAAACTAAGCTTTTTCCCCAAAGCAGTTTTCTGAATTTCACGAAATCGACAATTTTGATGGACAAATATTTCGGTTTTCTGCACTTATTAATGTCAATTTTACGATTTATCGGCATTTGCTAGATGTTCAGCTTCCAAAATATACCAAATACATTTATTAAAAAAATGTTATCATTCTATAAAAGCGTACTTACAAAACTCACTTTTGAAATTTCCTGCGCTGATCGCCATAGTATCTTAATGTAACTGAATACCAAGTTCGTAATTTTTAGACTTATTATTTTACTCGCTAATAATTCCAGCAAGTTCGTAAAATTTGTTTCTAATTAATGATCAACTTATGAGGATTCTTCCGCCACTAATTTTGAATTCATCAGAACTTTCTTTCTATTTTTTTAAGCACTTTTTCCCCCATGAGATTTAATATATACATTTGGCCATGTTGCCAAAAGGAAAAATAATTAGTTGAAAATGAGTCTGAGAACGAGTCATTTAATAATTGAAATCCAGAAATAAGTTTATAGTACCAGAAATAGTTTCAGTTTTAGGAGAGGAGAAGTTAAAACCTTTAGAATTTTTTTCTAATTGAACGAGCTTCTTTTTGTTTAAAAAGCAAAATTTGAAAACGGAAATTTGAAATAATTATTTCAAAAGCCAAAAACCAAAATTTAAAAAAGAGTATTTTAAATAATTATTTCGTTTTTTTTTAATTCTAATTTTAAAAGTGATTAAACAGTTTTTAATCTTTAAGAAATAAAACCATTTCATTTTAAATCGAAAAAGCAACACATCGGCTTGCCACTCAGCTAGTACTTTATAATATTCTAGCTTTTCATCTCCCTATTACTGTAAATCTCACACCGCATTTACACAGTCACGGTAGCGGCGAGTCGAATCGCGAGTGGCGAATGTGTAAACGGTGTTCTCGCCGTTTCTCCCCGTCAATCGGGGCGCTCGCTTCTGGAGCGGTTTTCTGGCACAATTCAAAAGGGGCAAATGGCGCCGTTGCGCACGGCAAGCCATGTCACGGCAAGAGGCGAGAATGTGAGAACGGTCACTCGCGTCAATGCAGGAACGTGACTAATGTCTCGCGAATGTCTTGCGGGTGGCGCGATCGCGAATGTGTAAATGCTGCATAAGAATACCTGAAACTGTTTGTAAATCCGGGGCTAAACAAACTCTGCACTTTGAAAAAGGAAAAAATGATTGCTTAACCTGTCATTCTAATTTCACAGTATACTTCTTTGCTAAAATCGTATATCACACCTTATTCCTTAACAGTCGCAAGGGGGTTTGACCTCAATGCGCTAACCCTGAAGTACAACGCAGCTGACTTAAATGCAGAGAAGCTAAAGAGAATGTTAAGTCTTAAGACTGTTATGTACTAACCCTATTGGATTCGCTCACCTCAGTGTTAACCTATGAAGAAAATTTGTCTACTATTTACAGCTACATAAATGCTGATAATCCAATAAAAAAGGTATTTTCAGATTGCCTGAACTTTACTGCATCTTGCAACAGGACGGAAAGTGACGGTTATGGCTGTTTCGCCATAACCGTCACTTACGGTATTGGGGTTGTACGCATCTTTTACTTTGCATTAGGATTGTGTGCTTGCATGTAAGGTGCGTTGAGCCCATACTGTAAGTTGTGTTTGTCTTTTCATTTTCTTTTTGACTTATTGCTTCCTTGGGGGACTTGGGGCCTTGGGATGTCTTTTGGGCTTACCTGCATCCTATTCAGAAAGTTCCCCTTGAGGTAACTGATATGGTTAGGCTCCCTGATGACGAGACCTGTCGGTTACCTCTGTTGTTTTATGGTTCAGTTCCGGCACTTATACAGAATCTTTCCGTTGTTGAGTGGATGCCCAGAGTGCTTGATTTCTGTTTGTTTCTTGTCTATATTCGTATTATTTTTATCTATCTCTGTTGGATTATTTATTTGTTTTTTTCATTATGGGGGTATGCAGCTTCTGCGCTATCCTCTATTGAAAATGTTTTCTTTGCAGGATATGTTTTATGTTAAAGTGATTTAGCAGTCTATGCTTGATTTTTAATTTTTGTTTATTTCTATTGTTTTTATTTTACATTGCAACAGGATTCTTTTTATAAATTTCTCCCCCCCCCCAGAGGAATTTATAAGCGTTCAAAACACTCTACACCAGATTTTTCCTCCGAATAATTGAAATTAAAAAATATTATTTGTATTTTTTATACGAAAAATGCCTCAAGGTATAAAATTTCTTTCTCTATTACGGAGTGCAATTTTTAAAAAAATCTTTAAATCTAAGATTTAAACATTTTCTTTAATATTTAAAGAAATATTAATACTATTTAAAGAAAATAGTATACTTTTTTTAATAGTTAAGAAATACTGTACTATTTCCAATATTGTATAATATGCTAATATCTAATAGAGTATATTATATTATTATAATCTATATATATAAAACAGTTCCGTAACTGACTCATTCATTCACTGACTGACTGACTGACATACAACGCACAGACCAAACCGCTGAACCTAAAGGGCTAACATTTTGCATGGCGATTCTTCTAATAGTGTAGGGGTGCACTATGAAAGACTTTTCAAAAATTCTTCTTAGATTTTTTTAAATTAAATTTTTAAGCTGTTTTTTAAACTTTTTTTACGTTTGCATTTAAAATAATACATTGAGGGTTATAAAATTTATATCACGAGAAAGATCATAAAAATTCCTTCAAAATGAAATCTTTTTCGAATTTTTACCTCCATTTCCTGATTTTTGGTGAATTTTTAAAGATTAATTTTTAGAATTTAATTTATTAAATGCTGATCACGTGATTTCTTTTTCTGGTACTTTCAATAAATTTATCGTCACGTGCGTAACAACTAAATAGACAAAAAAATATTTTTTTCTCTTTCTAATGCAGCAGACGATTGGATATTATCCAAAAAAAATGCATATCCCTTACGATTTTTTTATAAATATATACATATAGATAGATATATATTTTACATCAATTGTATACATTGATCGTCGCATTTATTATATATATATATATATATATATATATATTGGCATTAATTGCATACATTGACCGTTGTATTTAATTTGAATGTACTCCGTAGCGAAGCGCGGGTTTTCAGCTAGTATACTATAATAGTATAATATACTACATCATACTGTATATTATACTATTATAATATACGGTATTATAATAGTATAATAGTATAATAGTATAATATCCAAATGGCTATATTTCTTCATAGACAATTTTTCTTCATAGGTTAGCAATTAGGTGAGCGAATCCAATAGGGTTAATACACAGCAGCCCTAACACTTCGCTGAATTATTCACTTTTCCCCTTTTCCTCTTTTTTTCACACTAATCTGATTGCATCGTTAATTTGGGTTATCAGGTATGAGTCCAGTCTGAAAGGGATAACACGAGGATGATCAGAGAGATGGAATAGAGAGAGCAAACAAAGATAAAATGTGCTCGCTCCACCCTAACTTATATTCCCCGTAAAAAAAAATTAAATAAATAAAAAATTAACTAAAAAAATAAATAAATAATAATAATAATAATTAAGTGTGGCTTGGTAATTCAAACAATTACAACTGAAGTTGGAATTACTTAATTTAATCAGACTGTAAAGTTGAAGGAATAAGAATGTTTTTCACAAAACATAGTTACAATATTTCATACGCCAAATTTCTGACACTGAACTAAAATTAGCAGAAGTATAGGAGCAAAGTTAAATTTACCTATACGTATTAGAAAAAATCTTTACTTAAAATGCAGTCAGAAAATTGCTTTTCATTGCTAATACATTATGTCAATTTAACTGTTTTAAAGCAATTTTTGAGACAACTTTTTTAAGAAAAAGGTTTCCCGAGTTCACATTTAATGCATTTGATGATGAGAAAAGAACATTTTTTTAGATACATTGCAGATATATTTCAACCCAATTTCCCTAAAAGAATTTTACTACACGCACTGAAATTGCTACTTAAGTTCTGTACGAAGTTCTATACGAAGTTCTTCACCAATAACGTGTATTTGAACTTTTCAGTGAAGCATAAGTTTCAGGATTTGTTCTGACGCACTGCAAATATTTTCAAATTATTTTTCATAAACGCGTATTCCGAAACCTCTAGATTGTGGATTGATATCCTATCTACGTACTATCATCTGTTACAATGACTGACATGAAAGATAATCAAAAAATTAACAAAGTTTGCCTTTTTAATCGGCTTTGTAAGCCAGCTAAACATTCTAATTTCCTTCTTTTAAGAAAAGCAATTCTTGATAAATAATTCAAATTTTAGAGAAATTCAAATTTTAAGCTCTTATCTGTATCTAAGAAAATTATTTGGCATATTTTCTCTTCTAACTCACTATGAATAATTTTTTTTTTCACACGGAATAACATATCTTTAAGGCTTTGCCTTATAGCGCAATTCTAAACTTTAATCCGTGGGACTAGTACTTACGTAAAGACAGAAATTATCTATAAAAAGTTTATTAACAAGCTATATAATATTTAATGAAAAATAGATAGTATGTTAATATTTTTAAAATGCCTTATTCGAGTTTTCAATATAAACTGCTGGAAGACGATAACTCTGTTAGATATATCTCTCATATTTTCTTTTACCCTGAGACAACCTTGCTGACTAACAGTGCATCCATACTCCTGCTTTTCGGAAATTGGTTCTCACAACCCTCTTTAACAAACTTCAGAGTATATATTTTAGTTCCATTATTAGTTATAATTTATTTAATACACAAATCCTTATCACTTGCATTGAAGACTTTATAACGTTACTTTCAATTTATTTAATTATATTTAATTTATGTACAATTTAATTTATATTTTAATTAATTTATCATTATATAACTGAACATATAAATATATATATATATATATAATATTGGAACATCGACCGACCGTTCCTTGACTCATCGTTTTCCCCATGTGTCGTTTACGTCATCCTGTCCCAACGATCATAATACTTTGTAATGTTCCCGCATCAACAGTTTTCCGGCATTGATCGTTCAGTGCAATAGGTCCCGTTAAAAAGGTTCGATCGAAGTTTGTTTTACATAAGTTTGCTTTCTTCAGTTGAGCAGAAATATTGGATATGTTTCATCCGTAGATAGAAAGTTGTAGTTAATGCAAACTATCACCATTTTATCAAAAGCCAATTACTGCTATCATACTATTATTACGGAAAGGAAAGTTTGGATTGTAATAAAGGAATGGTTTCAATTGCAAAGGTTTATAAATAATTTGGTAGAGAAATAATTGTGTAAATGTATATTCGTCGCATGAGAGAAAATCTGGAGTGATCGTGCTTAATCAATGTAAAGTGAGAATTTTTTTTATTTAAAATATTTTACTAAAATATGCCTCTTTATGGCTATTGCGTTATTTTTGATTATGACAACCATTTTTTGAATGACTTCCCTTTGCTCATCGCAAATTTTATGAACTTTTCACAGAGCATCGCATGTTCTACCCACTAATGAATAAAGTAGTGCAGAAACTTTTACACATATTAAGATTTTGTGCGCAAAGAGTTTGTTAATGAAAGTGTTCTAGTGAGAGATGGAGGCTCTTGTATAACCGAAACAAACCATGAACGCAACTATGCTTTAAGGACAATATTGTGGCAGACGAGTGCTCTCTGGTTGATTAAATTGTTAGTTTAATCAACTAGTGTAAAAATGAGCTAAGGCGAGTCAAATTTAGATAAAGCTTTAAAGTATGATATATGCTACGTTTGCCTACGAAATACACGTCGCGTTCCCCCATCTTATTACTAATTATAGCTAGTTTTGCTTCTACTGTCAAATCAAGTCGAGTCTTGACAAATCGTTGTATTTTAGCAATGACTTTGCTTTATTCTTCCTATCGAAGCCTTAACGCAATTAAAAACAAATCAGCCATTCTGTACTCTTATATAGTAAATAGTTATGGTTTTAATTACTCACGGATATAATGAAGCAATCTTTTACACTCTTTAGATCCTTCTAAAGTTTTTTTTATTTGAAAACATTTTTAATTAAAAAAAACCAACGGGAAAACATCTAAATCGTATATACTAACACTTTTGCTGGATGGCGAAATTTTTAAAGCATCTTCCATTATTAAATTTTTGCATAGTTTTTAGTAGACTCATGTCAAATTTTAAAAGCAACCTTATCATGGAATTGATGAGTCGAAGAATCGATAGGCCATGTTTCAACTAAAAAACCAACTTACTTTACAATTTACATTAAATAAATTCTGCAAGAAACCAAATTTTTAAAAAATGAAATGACCATAATGTTCTGTGTAAAGGAGTATATATTATGAAGTATGCCTTTCTTTAAAGATTAGAGTTGTTATGAGGGGATAAATTAGATTAGTTTCGAGGTTTAAGATATGCTCCGTTGAATTAAACAAGCTTCAGTGACGTACAATGATAGATACTTGTACTTATTTGTAAATGATGATAGGAAGTGTAGATTCATAACGTTTATTCTAGTTACAACACTACCTACCCTTTCAGTTATTCTGGGGTTCAGTATGAAGAGTAAAATAAAGCCTCAGCTAAAAAATAGTTATCTATTTAGACTCGACTTGAGTTAGACATGACAGGTAAAGTCATATTCACCATAAGGCGAGAGACACGACGTGTATTTCTTAGGGAAATACAACTCGAATCTCAATTTAAATACTATTCAAAATCTCAACCGCCTGGGCTCACTTTTTCCTTTGTCAACTTACTCAGTTGGGGCACACACGTCTAGCACAATATTATACGCCAATCATAGTTCAGTCTAAGAAAGTTTATTTTGTTTTATTTGGCTATTGTAGAGTCTTCTTCTCCACTAGAACCCAATTTTATATCCTCCCTGCGTTTTGCATACTCCTTCTTAATTTGCCTGAAACTTTCTACTTTGGAATTGTTTTTATGTGCATAGGCGAGAAGAGTAGGAAGTTTTGGGAAATGTTTTTGTAACACTTCCCTACTGGTATCGTCATCTACAATAGATCTTTTATGTTGTCAATATGTCTATCGGTTGACAGATAAATGTTCAATATAAATGAGTGCAAGAAGTAAAGCTTAAAGATTCCCTTAAACACATGTCATGCGAATTATTTGCCAAGTTCACTCGTGCCCTAGTTGTATTATCGTGCATTCTAATTTATGTCATTTAAATATATCCGTCAGGTTATAAATAAATATAAAGATTTTTTAATAATTAAAAACACATTTCAGTGTTGCTCTAAGGTGAAAAAAAATGGAAGTTTAGTAGGCCTTTCGGATAATTGTATATATTTCAATATCAAATGTCACATAAATGCGGAATTTCGAGGAAAATAACATAAAGGGGAAGTTTATTTAAATGATACGAGACAGATTTTTCCTTGAAAACACCTTTCCGTGCAAATGATTTCTGAAATTTGGCGATGATTAACTGATTGGATCGTGATTATCGAGGCACCTACAAATAACGAACCTTACAATCACCACTGAAGGCAGCAATAAATAAAACAAAAGGAGAACCACGAAATGCTTCCTAATTGCCATCAGGAAGAAATTGAACAGCACGAAAATCGCTTTCCATTCGCTGGTGTCTAGTTGTTCACCTTCAACACCTTCATGTCTCGAATTGTGGGAGGTATTTTCGAGCACCAATGTGGGACATCGATGATAGCTAAAAGGCAGGATAGGAATACTCCCCCGAGCTATCAAAAATCTTCTAACTTCTCCGCCATTTATCTACCCTTGAAGGGGGTGGAGTTTTCCATCGGATACTCCGTGTTTTTCCTCAGCCTCCATAACCCGCTGGTCAAACAACCTTTTTACTCTTGTGGATGGTTACATCATACAGCGCGCTATTGCTAAAAGATACATGAGGTGGGGAGATCGAGCGCACGGGAAAGCTCTTCGGGACGTTCCTACGGCTATATCAGTACTTTTGGCCTTATAATCCGGTCATGTTTTCCTATTGCGCACAAGTATATGAAAAAATACTCATTTACGGATATAATAACTGAAATGTTTCCACGATAAGAGGGTTTATGGTTTCCAGAAATTAAATTGAAAACATTTCGTGTGCGACGACACTGTGTGTTTCGGAGAGCAGCTGACTGTTCTGCAGAATTTTATTTCACCATCGCCGATATACAGATGAAATTATTTTGCTGGTATTCAGATAATCTCAGAATGATTTAGTGAAATATCATTTGAAAAGATTTTTTATTTTTGTGTTTTCCGAAGATATCCAAAGAGGAACTACTGCAATATAATGTGAAAAAAGTGAAATTTGGGAACAGAAAGTATTGAGAGGGACAGTACTAAACATCAATCGAGGTATTTATTTAAACCCGTTTTTTCTCCTTTTTATGAAAGAAAACTAAGTTGTTCTTCATTTTAGTAATTTAGTAATTGCTTTAAATGAATCATTATTCAACGTTTCTGTTAATAAATTCCTTTTCCGCGATGGTGCACAGATTGCATTAGAAACTATTTCATTCTTTTCTAAAGAAATATAATAAATACGATTGCATTCTTTGTAACATTACGGAGAATATTCTGAAACTTTGGAGAGAAAAAATTGAAGGGATGGATTCAGAAAATATAAGAAAATTATGATATTAATCAAACTTTTCGTAAAGTAATCAATGCGAATTATTTTCTGAATACGTATAATCAGAATCAGATGTATAATAAAATAGCAATTAAATGTATGTAGATACATATATATATATATATATCTAAAATCTATTCAAAAGAATTGTGTTATTTTAATATAAACTCTGGGAAAGTTATTACGAGCGACAGCTTTGCAAATTTTCTTTTGCGGTAAAATTTAGCAAAACTTTCAGAATAACTAGTGTTATTCGGAAAGAAGAAATTCATTATCATTGTTATGATAACTAGAACTCTTCACAAGAATTATTCTTTCTTACAATGCTAAACTACAAAGATCTTTTGTGCTAAGATTCGACAAAAAGATAAATTTTACTTTTCCCTGTTTCGTTTTGATTACAAACGTGCATAATTTGAAAGGCAAATTAAATACGTCATTGTTCGATTACAATTCAACCTTTAAAAAAAAAAATCGAACTCCTCTTAAAAGCCTGTCGAAAAATCCGACAAAGCAATCTCAGCCTAAACACCGGAGAGATATTCCTCGCACTTGCTGTATTTCTTCAAAAAGGATTACAATAAGCTCCGTGGCAAAAGAAAAATTTTAAAAGGATTTCCCTCTGTCCACGAAGAGAACGCAAAGTTTTTGTCGAAAGCCTAATGTAATGACTTTGGACGAAATATTTTTTATAATGCTAAAATACAGCATTACATGGACTTTTCTCAGAAAATAAAGGATAACGCTACGGTATAAGATAATTACGAGATAAAAGAAAAAATTATTCTTCGCCTTCAGAGCGTCATTTTTGGCGAAGAAAGCATTTCAAGTAGCACCCGCGGGGGATTTTAAATGAACAGTATATCGAGTAAAAAGCACTAAGAATACATTTCGTTTCTCGTGGCGAGTACTTTGATTATATGTTTCTCGGTAGGAACTTGTTTCTAACTGTCGTCATATTTTTCTTTTTGTGTAAAAGGAGAGTAATTTTAAACGAGTACAAAAAGACAAATGATTTTAGAAAGAAAAATTCAGTTGGGAGCGTGTGATAAAGAATACACTTAAAAAACTCTTTGAGCTAAAAAAAATTGAAATCAAGAATCAATTTTATAAACATTTTTTATGCTATGAAGGCACACTTTTTGCCTCCTACGGGTTTCTTGGAATATATGCCTGCTGTGTATCGGGGAATAAGTGTGTTCATCTTGTCAAACCACGTTGCTCAGGAAATAATATCATGAACTTTTCACGAAATATTTAATTTTGTTATGTGAATTAAAATAGAAAATGTCCTCAGATTTCAGTGATACCGGAAATACATTGACTTTCAACCCTCACGACGACGCAAATAGTTATACTCTGAGTGATGTGGAGCATCTGGAAACGCGATCAAATATTGATTATAACAACCCATTCAGAGTCAATGCATCGTCCAACAAGCCTGTCATATCTGTTGCACGACGTAATGAAAGGGAACGCAAACGCGTACGCCTTGTAAATCAAGGTTTTGCAATTTTACGTGATCGTGTTCCAAGAGACCGGTGCAGTCGAGGAAGACGTTCCAGTAAAGTTGAGACCTTGCGAGCTGCCATCATGTATATTAGACAGCTTCAGCAACTGTTGTTAGAAAGTCAGATGCGTTACCAGGAGCAAGATATGACTTCCTGTTATACTTGTGCAGGTGAGGATTCCTATCTGAATTCTCCAGTGCCTTCAGTTTGTGATACCTATAGCCTGAATAATGGCTACCCACAAGGAATAATTCAATCATCGCCTTATTCTCATTTAAGTAATGGCATCCAGCATACAAATCAAGTGTGTGATCGGCATTTATCAGTTCCCTGGTTTACGTGAAGGAATCGTCAACTGAATGTAGCGAACTTAAGACGCTGTAACGTGAAAGAATCGACGCTTATAAGTAATGATCTAGAGTAGCTAGAAATTTCCAAATGTGACAAGAACATTGAAAAACATGCAACTATGATATGGTGCTAAATAATTGAAAGTCAAGATTTCAGTTAAATGCCAAAAGTTCCTACGTAAATGATCCTGCGTTTTCAGAAAGTGAACATTAAGTGAAAAGGTATTAAAACTTTTTTTAAACATTTTTCAAGATTACATAAGTGTGTGTATGTAAAACATATAGTATGGGTATTAAAACTGTGTGTAATTGGACTTAAATGAGTTCTAATTATATCTTATATGTTATTAATTAAATCAGAAACTCGGGAGTTTTGATAATTCTGTTAATAGACGATACTTGAATATTGATACTGCTGTCAATTAATATTACTCATGTTTTATTATGATTTTTAGGTGCTATGACTCGAGTTTTAACATTTGATTTTCCTTTTAAGACCAGTTTATCATATCTGAAGCTGTCTGTAACAGATTCATTTAAATGACATATAAAATGTGATTATCTAGTGTAGAAAGGGTCAGTCAGTGATTTTGTAATGTAGTGCTTATAAAAATGTGCCATATTTTTTTTTCCTAGCAAAAGAGTTTGAACATAATATGTGTCTTCACTAATGATTTTTCCACTTAAGGAAGATGATATTTTTTATAATTAAATCATGAATTTAAGCTGAATATTATTTTTGTAGAAATGTGAAAATACAACTGTTTATAAATATGTGTCTTTTGTCTGTTTATACCATTATTGTGATAGAAAATATATGTTACAGGCAAATGTAGTTTGAATAATTGTATCACACGGGAATGTTCAGTTGTACATTCAAGTGAAGTAGAAATAATAAAAACTAAGGAAAAAACTAATTTTGTTAAAGGTTGTTTCAATGAAATGTTTTATTGCATTTATGATTACCGTGTCATAACAAACTGTGTTACAAAATATGATAGTTGAAATAGTACAGTTGTATTCAGAAAATAGTTTTGAATTTTCTGCCTTATTGATTCGATGTATAAGGCTAAAGGAAATTGATATTTTTGCTATTGAGCTTTCCGTGTGCTTTGATAAATTAAGTAAAGAAATATTTTTCTATGTTAGTCTCTTTTTCTTCAATTTATTTTACATACATTTTCTGTCTTATGAATTCTCTCTTGCTACAGTAAAATGGATAGATATGAAAGAAATTATAGTAAAAATAAATACTAGAAATTACATAAGGTAAGTATAAAAAGTTTTCCTGGACATTTTCCTGAAGTATTGCATGTTTATATTATAGTATAATGTTATACATATGTATGTTAGAAAATATTTATCTTTGGGGAATGTTTATATTATAAAGCATAGAAACTTTTATCACATATGTCCACGCGGGAAGTTAAGAAATGATAAATTTCTATTTATTTGATGAGAGTTTCTAAAGTAATGTTATGACACTTGCTCCATAAAAAAAGACAAAAAAATTATTACAAAAATCTTTGTGTGTGTGTATATATATATATATATATATATATATATATATATATATATATATGCTGAAGTAATTATTATAATATAAAGTATGGCAATGACTTTCATAAACTCAGACAGTAAAAACTATACACGGAGCAATTTCTATTATTTTTGTGATTTTCTGTAAAAAAAGTCCCTATCCAACCTGTATTCTTACTCCCAAAACTACTTTCTTTATTTCCTTTCAGTGTGCATCTGCATGTTATTTACGTAAGCAAAGGATTAATGAATAATAGGTAACTCTGATAACAATTATTTAATAATTTATATTTCACAACTTTACTGTGTAATGTAATAAAGTGCTTGTAGAAATGTTGACTTAGCAAAAGAAAACTTTTATTGTAACTAATACACATCTCGACGTTTTAATTTGAATTTCAAAATGTTCATTCGTAAAGAGAGTGTGGAATTTCCCATAGTATAACATGGTATAATGGTCAGTGGGGCAGGCCACAAGTGCGCCTGCCCCACTGACAGGAGGTTCCATGCAGCAGCTAAGATTTTTCCAATCGTTAGTTAATATCACATAAGACGTTATAAAGAGAAAAATGAAGGGCAGCTATAACTTATCCTCTTTTTTTTTTTAAACGTTTTGTCTAAATAATTGTAACTAACATAATAATACCATTTCTAACTTCGCTAAACGTGTTAAAACGGGAATTTGGGGGAAAACTGTTCTTACAAGTTTTCGAAAGAACTTTCTAAAGCAAATAAGACAGTGGTATAAAATAAACAGTCTTATAATCTTAAATAAATATATTTTTTAATGAAAAAAGTATCATTAAAACATATAGTACTCGGGTAATAACTACGATGGAATAGAATGAATATTTTAATTGCTGTAAGCCCTCAATGTTTTTGTTTTAGCCTTAAACATTATGAAAAACAAAATTTCTCCTAAGGAAAAAAATCTGTGTTTTTATTTTCCATACTTAAAATGAATACAAAATTCCTTCTAATGAAAAGAAAATATATATTTACTATGATGGGTATGATAAGATTATTCGTTGTACATCTAGCTTCAAAAATAATTCAATAAACAACTTTCACATCTTGCTAAATTGCTGCATTTTCTGACGAGTAAAATGAAAGCTGGATTAACTTGTTTAAAGTCATGGTTTGATGGATCTTAAAAGCAAGTTGCGGTATAATCAGTTATGCATTATTATAAAATCGAAATATTCTCAAACTTTTTCGTAGGTTTTGTGAATTAATTTTAGAGAAAAAAAATTTTTATTTCAATGAATTCATGTGATGTGGGATAAAAGAATCATTAGATCGACCATAAAACAAGCGTGGAGAAAGTTAATTTGGCGGCAGAGAATTTTCTGCATATTAGGAAGATGTCATTTACTGTGCAGACAAATTTGCTAGATTACTCACTCATCCACAGATATTAGAGTCAAAAAGCCGCACACTGTCAAATAAGTCTTCGAAATTTTTCTTTTTCATAATTACGGACTTCAGACCTGCAACTGGCCTTGAGATAACAAGCCCGGAAGACGAACCCCCTTTAACCTCAAGTCGGCATTTATCCGACTGAGCTATCCCAGCAGTAAGAAAATACACTCGTGTTGAATACTTTCTCCTCATTTCTTGACTGAAAAAGTTTACAATTTTTTTTTAAATTAGTAAACTCTTTCAGAGTATTAGAATTTAGAAAGACGGGGAATGGGGAGAAAACATTCAGCTTGAGAATATTAGAATTTAGAAAGACAAGGTATTTTAAATTCTAATACATTTAGAATACCTTGTCTTTTCAAATTTTGGCTCACACTTTAGATGAAACCTGATACTACTGTATCGTCGTTAATATAAATAATTACACTTCGATTTATAATTCAAAAAGTCTTGGATTTTTTTAAAAACTTAGTACTGTTAAAGGCGAACTATTTTTACTGAAACAATCTGATTTACCTTATTCTAATCAAGCAAATTTCAGTAAGAAACATATAAGCCTCACTAAGTTTTACTCTATACTGAAATCCGTCTGCTACGTCAACAAATCAATTACTACATGAAGTAGTAGTCTATCACAAACCGTTTTCTACTTCTTAGTTTCACTCCTCTATCTATAATTGCTTAGAGAGAGGGTATTTTAAGAAAAGCAAGAGTAACAGAGAGAAATTATAACTTGTTTAACATAAAAATAGTGCGACTGAAAAACCAAGAAGTAAATATTAATAAAGTGTTCTCTTGCCGTTACTTGATTTATATTTGACTTCTATGATGTTTTCACAAACTACATTCATCTCTTTATCTCTCTCTTTCTCGGGTAGTTATGAATACTTAAGATAAAGTTAAAGGTGGGAGAACTAGTTCTAAAATTTATTTAATCTTAATCCATAAAACGAATTGCTAAGATTTCTAAATTGACAACATTTAATGGTTTGAATGGGGTCAAATTAAAGTATTTTCAAGTACCTAAAGTGCCAGTTTTCCTACAGTGAATTCCTCCTGTGTGTTTCTTTGTTTGCAAAGCATTCTAGGTATTCTTTCGGTGGATCTGCATTTCAAACTTTTCTTACTGGAATTGCATAGACAATGAGTTTAAGGAAAAATTTTGGAAATAATTAAATGGGGGCTTAAATTTTTGATGAATTTTGATGAAAGGGAATACTTTATTTAGAGATAGTACAGTTATCTATAGATTAAAATATTCCATCAAAAAGACGTTCATCTGAAAAATATTTCATGTGGTAGACCTTTTGAATGAAGCATTATCGTGTTGTTATCCTCCTTTCTTCCGTCCTCTGGCTTGTAATAACAGTTTATCTCACCATCATCTCAAATTTCTATAAATAGTTATCCAATCCTCTCTTTTTATAATACCGTATACATGGCTGAATACATTTTTGTTAGAAAAACTTAAATTACGCTAAAACCTACAAATTTCTAAAAATACATACGTCATTCATAGCAGTACATATAGATATGTTGCATTTTTAATATTTCTTTTTCCAATGCGGCAGGCATCGGCATTTTTAATTTAAATTTAAGTGAAATATTGGTATTTCCACCGATTCAATGAAATGCAGCTTAATGTTAATAATATAAGGGTCTATGTGTTCAGTCATAAAGTCATTTATTTCCTTTTAGTAATTGAATCAGGATACGATAACGAAGAGCTCAAATATTACATAATCTGTAGAATAATCTAAAACCTCAAATGACACATAAACTTATATGCTATATTTTCTTCATTTATCAGTCTACTTTGCAGTGCAAATTGCATAGAGTCTGTATTTCAGATTAACGACGAAGCCTTGGATATTTATTACCTGGGTATTCAAATTACTACTTAATAATCTGGACTTCATCTATGAGACAAATAGAAATATTGAACTATAATAATTAGCTAAGAGAATTACTCAGAAAATTAATATGCTAAAAAAAAATAATTTGCAATTTACACAATTTTCCTAATACAACGTCTTTGTAAAACTTGGAAATTATTCCTTTTTTAGTAAAACGTCAGAGAAATGGTAACAAGCCGAAAATTTTAAGCCTTTATTTCACCAATGTGTTTATCATAAATAAGGCAATATAAAGAAGGTAAGTTTCATTGGTGTCTGTTTACAGTGAGAATTTAAGAAATATAAATAATCCATAAGTTCCTTCTTCCACTAGCCATAAGGCTGTGGAAAACACATACTATCACACTTAAATTTTGCCAACTTCCTGTTCTTTCTCGATTTTTAATGGTTATTTCATGCATTCGTACGTATCTGTGAAAGATTTAGAATTAAGGTGTCAATATCACATAACACGAGTATTATACTTCAAAGAGCGACATCATTAACTATATCCAGTATATAGAACTTATTAAAAATTTGATTCATTAAAAAGCAAAGATGGCAAAACTCATACGAAATACACCTTAGTTTCTTGATGTTCAAACAGAATAAATAATACAAGTGCCAAGAGATGAAGAGACATCGCTGGGAAGAAACATACCTTAAGACCTCTATGAAATTTAAAAGCACTCAAATACTTTATTTTTGTGTCCAACATACTAAGTACTACAGGAGATTTAACAAATCATATCATTTATTCTTATTATTTAACAATAATATCATTCTAAATCTCGTGTAGTCAACTGCAAAAAATCTGATGAACAGGTAAGATTTTCTATATCAATCCTTTTTCAGACCTAGTCCACAATTAGCCGCAGGATTTTTTTACTTGACTCAAGAAAGATAAAAAAAATTAACAAGAGTGAAGATAATTATTGATTGAATATTGATAGAAGATTTGCGATGATTGTTGAGAATGAACAAGTTGAAAAGGCTGGTCTCTAAAGAGCTTTTCTGTTTTGGCTTTGTATCAGGGAAAGGGAATGATTGCTTTTTGAAAGTAATAAAGAATATTGTCTATTTGAAAAGAGACTATCTTTAAAACCAAGAGTTTAATGGGGTCCGAGACACATTTAAAAAAATTTTTTATTTGTTGAGTTAAAATTTTGAATTTTTTGTGATGGTTAACCATACAATTTGTAAACAAAATCACATCATAAAACTTCTCATAATTTTTTTTAAAAATTTTAAAATTTAAAATTTTTTTTAAAAGTGGGGTATTTTAAAATCGTTATAACTCGAAATATTATTTGTCGAATTTCAAATTTTTTTCATTTAATTAAACATAAATATATAAGTTTTAATTTTGATTCAGCTTTTTTTTAAATATTACTTTAAAAAAAGTTTAAAATAATTAAAGAAAAAATTTCAAAAAAAAAATTATGCAAGTTTTAAAAGTAAATATTTTTTAATTTGTGGTATCGAAATTAAAGTAAAATAAGTGAAAAAGACATGTTTCAAGTTTGAACCATTTATTTTTAACGGTTCTTGACTTAAAACAATTTAAAGACGAGAAATGGTGAAAAAAACCCTCACGCATTTACAGGTTTAAACAAAGATTGGCTGCTATTAGAATGTTGCAAAAAAAATTAATATCTCCTGTTCTAATTAAGATATAAACATGATTTAAACATCATTTTAAGCGAAAAAGAATGCAAAAAAATTTAATGCAATAAAAGTTTTTCGAAAATTTGAAGAACTTTGTGTTCTGGACCCCCTTAAAGATGAATTCTTCAGGAAGATTGTTTCTCAAGATATTTATTTTTGAGTTTGTTCGGTTAGAAATTTGTACGTTACTATGCAAAACCACGGTACAAATGGGTTACACACACACACATATATATATACACTACCTACCAATAATTATCCGGGCACCTATGTATTTCACTTGTTGTGCATATTCTGCAATCGTCGCTAGATAGACTACCGGGATAGAAAAATAAAATGTAATGTTTGAGTTTTGTAGTCGATTAGAAGCAGCACAGAAACTCGTAGGGAGCTCAGTGATTTTGAAAGGGGAGTTATCGTAAGATACGATATAAGTGGAGAGTCTATACGTGTAATTAGTGTTGAGTTGGAGAATCCAAAAGGAACACTGGCCGATGTTATTAGTATGAGGAGACATTTCTGTAATACTAGCGTCAGAAAGCATCCAGGTAGAAAGCATGAACTGACGGATGGAGATGGGCACGTGTTAAAACACATAACCAGATAAACTGAAATAAAATGCAAAAAAAATTAGTAAAAAAATTAATTGCAGGAAGGAAGCATAGTAAAAAAAATTAATTACAGGAAGAATGCACAAGTAAAAAAATTAATTACAGGAAGAATGCACAAGTAAAAAATTAATTACAGGAAGAGGGCACTAACTTACTATGTACTTTATACTTTGATTTCTATTATAACCAGATAAGTCCATAGAACCTCCG
The DNA here is from genome assembly GCA_907164885.2 of Dolomedes plantarius. Lineage (NCBI taxonomy): Eukaryota > Metazoa > Arthropoda > Arachnida > Araneae > Dolomedidae > Dolomedes > Dolomedes plantarius. Next base: position 133,688,667 of record OU015494.1, on the reverse strand, counting down.
TCGAAAACATCCAGAAAGAATTCCACAGCAGCACAGATACTTCTGTCTGTATCAGTACAGTCCTAAAGAACTTCATGCACTTGGATATCGAGGCATGCTAGCCGCTTATAAGCCGCTTATAAGCCGCTTATCACAAAATTCAATTCGAAGATACGATGCATAGTGTAAAGAGTGTCAAAACTTGGCGATCGACCAGTGGAAAACAATCTTATAGAGTAACGGATCAAGATTCACGTGTGTCCAGTCAGATGGTAGAGTGTGGGTCTGGGGACAGCATGGAGGACCAACTGCGATGTTCGGCTGTGGTGGAGTTTTGGTCTGGGTCTCTTTCTGCTGGTACGTCTTAGACTACTGGTTGCTGTTTCTACTACCATGACGCGAGATCGGTATATTGACATACTAGACAATCCCGCCCTTCCTACCCTGTGGCAGTACTACGGAACTGATCATCGTCTCTACCAGGATAACAATGTCCTATGCCCCACAAGTGCAGCTGTTATGCAGTGGTACAGAGACTTGGATGTAAAACGATTGTTGTGGCCCGCTCAGAGTTTCGCTATCAGAATTCAGCTATCAATCGAGCATTTCTGGGAGGAATTGGAACGACAATTGGGGTTTAAACTAACACGTCAAAGTTCAGTTACTTAACTCACCACGGCTTTGAAGGAGGAATGGAGAAAACTTTCACTTGATGTAATCCTGAAATTGGTCGACAGTCTTCCTAAGAGGGTAAATATATATATTATCGCTGTAATCACGTCCAAAGATGGACCTCCCCTTACTCAAATAATGAAACTCTCTTCACGTGTTTTTTTCTCAAGTGTCCAAGTGTTCGGACAATTTTTGGCATATATATACGTGTGTGTGCGTGTAAGTAAATATTCTAACACTACCACACTACTTTGTCCTACTTTTAGTAAGTTTAAAAAGTTTATAGATCCTTTTATTCGGGTGGATCAACGATCAGTTTTAATGCGCAGACTATGATCTGTAAATTATTAGATCTAATGCCATCATGATAGATACTTCAACTGATTTTAAAAATTCTCTCAGACAAAACATTTTTAGCATAAACAGCATTGCCTGTTTCACAAGCGACATAAAGGTGAAATGCTTATAATTACAGTGTTCTTCAGGGCTGGTTATAATCTTGTTATCCGACTTTCGGAGATAGAGAAGCGAGAGAAATTGTTATTTATTGTAAGATTATATAATTCCCTGATATGACAAATAACATCACTTAACTGGTTTTGCTGGCATCACACTGCAGCAAATTTTAATTTTTAAATAAGCGTAAGCCATAGCGGATCTATATCAAAATTATGGTAAATCCTAGAAACATAAGAACGGAGAGGTATAATATTTTATGAACATTTAACAAATATCAGCAACGTATGTTTGTTGAGATTTTTTAAAAACATTTCAGGTCTTAAACTTGCATTTTTTTTATTTCATGGGGAATACTAATTTATTAATATTTAAAAGAAAGCATTTCCTACAAAACATAATTTTTTCAAACAAACTTTGTGAAAAATTTTAAACAGTTACTGCAGCAACGAAAGGAAATTTTTTTTAATAATCTTCATGTGAAAAATTTTATGTAATCATTAATAAGACGAAATTTATTACAGTAAATTGAATAATTATCGATTATTATCATATTTTCATTATTATTTTTAAATTAATTTAATATTTTTACATTAATTAATTGTCTCTTGATAAATAGAAAATCTATACTCAGGTATATCTCTTTTTTTCCAGCTTTAAGGGAACGTATAATAAAAATTTGTTGTTATATTTTTGCATGAATTTGTAGCAAAAGAAAATGTCTTCATGTATTAATTAAAATTTTTAATCTCTCGCCCAACGTTAAAATTTTTAACAATGTGATAATGAAGGGGAGGATATTTATTTCTGTGCTTCAACGGCATTAGCATAGCGTAAACATTATTATAGATCTTTATTAGCATTTCACACATTTTTTCAGAAATCAGAAACTAGTTTCACTTTTATAGTTAGTTCAGGTAGAAATAAACAATGAACAGCCGTATATTTAATCTTTCAACAGGAAACTGAATAATATTCAATAAATATTTATAAGTCTACACAAATTTAGTACACTTGCTTCTAAAAAATTTCAATCATTATATGTAAACTATTTTTTAATGATATACATACCTACATACATACACACACACACACACACACACACACATATATATATATATATATATATATATATATATATATATATATATATGTATATATGTATGTATATATATTGTAGAGTATTGCATTTCAACCTCTCCGTTAACAAAAGAAATTCTTCTATCTCGGCCTGAGACTCATCAAAAGAATCCCGACAACTTAGGTGGCAAAATGCTGACGGCAATTTTCCTTTTGTTCATCCGATAGACTTGTTCCACAGAACGTTAAGGGACATCGGTCATTTTTCTTGATTTAGTCATCGCCGCCGGTTGACACCGCTGATGTCAGTTATAAATGACAGGAGACCCCAGGTGCTTTCATTCATGAACTATCAATTTTTAAGCAGCATCCTGGAGGCGTCGCGTGCCTAAACAAAAGGACACTCGTGCCCTTCGCATTTTACCGAAGCGGCCCTTTGAGACTCTTTGAAGTGGCTTGGAGGACAAACTAAAAAGGCGGCCGCTTTAGACCCGGGGAAAATATTTCATTATCGCCCCAGGAAACCCATTTCCGTTGCTCACTTGTTCTGGATCGTTCGACTTTCCGGAGAGTGGTACAATATCCGGTGGAGGCTCTGATATAAAAGAGAATGGACCCCTCAGTCGTGGCTTGCGTGTTTTAGTTCCTGACACGTAGCGGATCCAGTTTTAAGAGCAGCCGGGTTTGCCGCCCTTAGAGGTTGAGTCCCTTGTGACTGTTTGCAGCGACGATTTAGTTCCTGCAGGAGTAAACATACTCCGCTAATTTGTCGGAGACCAGTCTTCGTGGAAGGAGCCTTTGCTACCTTATTTTCCAGTGAGGAGTCCTTTCTCCTTAATTTAATATTTTCATCGCTACCGGGTGCGTGCAGTGGTCACCGCCGTTGATATTATTCGGGAGCCCTTTCCCATCAGGACGAAGTGCCTTTTCTTCATCATTGAAGCAGAGCCAGTTCTGCTAGCCTAGCGGACTTCTGTGTTCTTACTCCGCCCCACGCCGATTAAATCGAGTGTGATTACCTAAGTTACGAAGTTCATCTTATATCTGTGCAGTGTACATATCTCATCATCATCAATTTTATTAATAAATTGCATTTGTTTTGTGTATGTAATGAGTGATGTATACCTGGTGTGTTTAAATCATCTACTGGTTGACACTACGAACCTCAGTTCGCTACAATATACACTCTGTAACAAAAAAATCTATGCACCCAGAAGAAATCGAGCTACTATCACGAAACTTGGTAGGAATGTAGTCTGGTAAGAGATATGCAAATGATTAAAATTTCGATGCCAATGAGACAAGCGCGCTATGCGCATAGGAGATGCGCAGCTGGGAGAGTTTAAAAAATATGTTTGCTCGTGCCATACGGTTATTCAAACAAATCTGTCGACTTGAATGGACGCTATTGTGACTAGAGATGCCGCTGAGACGTAACCGGCGACAATACGAACAATTGTCGGACTTCGAGAGGGGGCGTATAGTAGGCCTCAGAGGAGCAGTTTGGTCGAACAGGCGTATCGGCCACCACCTCAGTCGGAGCGATATGGTAGTTCCTCTGTGTGGGCAACAATGGATCACGGAAGGGATAGTCTACCGTCGCGGAGGGTCAGGGCGTCCCAGGAACACAAATGCGCGCGAGGATCGCGCAATCATAAGAGCGGCCACGTCCGCACCAACAACGTCGCTAGAATCGGTACGACGCTGTCACGAAGAGTGACAATATAAGAGCACGCACTGGTCTGGCATGGGATGTGTTTAGAAATCAGCAAGACTTAAGTTAAAATAATTAAGTTTATTCGGAACTTCAATAAACATTTAAAAGTATTAAAAGCAATAACTTAAAAACATTTGTATAATCAAAATAATATCACACAGAGACTTCTAACATACGAATCTCACTAGCTCGTGAGTTCAACTGTGTCTGCAAGCGGCCACCTTTGCAAGCGGCCACCTTTGCTCTAACTCGAGCAGTATTTATACAAGCCAGTAACATAACATTGACATAGTAGCATGAAATACACTGGAAAGGAAAAATAACAAACCATGGGGAAAATAAACGAAAAACAACATTTCTCAGATGTATGACGTCAAAGTTGCTGTGACGTCATTACTTGTTAGATAATAAGTGCTACGTCAGTCTAAAACGATAGCATGAATGTCGGAAAGTAATACAAGTAAATGATCTAATAAACTGAAGTTTAGATAGCCCTTTTAAGGTTTATTTTCGTAACAAACGCCATTTACCACCTTCCAGACATCCGGTGGTATCAAGGGAAACCATTTGAAAACGACTGGCCGACGCAGGTATGAGGAGTCGACGTCCATTAAGACGCCTACCACATGACCCCATATCATAGGCAGTGTCTATTGGATTTTTGCCGACCTCGGGCAAGCTGGAGAGTGACCGACTGGAGGCGTGTGATCTTCAGCGATGAATCCCGATTCAGTCTCAATGCTGATGGCCAGTGCATACGCGTGTGGAGGCGACCAGGCCACCGGTCCGATCCGACATTTGTTGTCTAGAGGCATACGACGATTACACAAGGTGGACAATGTGGGGAGCGATTTGTTGGAACACACGATCACCTCTAGTCGTCCTTCAACGCACTTTGAAGGCACGCAGTTACGTGGACGACATTTTAACGCCAGTTGTACTGCCTATGCTATCAAGTCGCCCAGGTGCCATTTATCAGCAAGACAACGCTCGTCCACATAGTGCGCAACTCTCCCAACAATGTCTTCAAGCATATGACGTACTCCCATGGCCTTCCAGGTCACCAGACCTCTCGCCAATAGAGCACGTCTGGGATGTGCTTGGAAGGCAACTGCACCCGGCCCGGAATACTGGGGAATTAACTGCCCAGTTGCAAAGATTATGGCATGATCTTCTGAAGGAGGTCATAGGTGACCTCACTGATTCGATACCACACCGTCTTTCGACTTGTATAACAGCCAGAGGTGGATTTACTACTTACTGATTTGTAACCTTTTTCATGCCATATCTTCTTAATAAAACGGTCTGTTCTTCTGAATTTGTAACCATTTGCTTATCTCCTCATACACTACATACATGTTAAGTTTCGTGATAGTAGCTCGTTTCCTTCTGGGTGCATATATTATTTTTTGTGACAGAGTGTATATATATGTATATATATATATGTGTGTGTGTGTGTGTGTGTGTGTAGTATGTATATAAAGCCGGGATACTCTGAAGATCTCATTAAAAAAATAGAACCAGCCAGTGACCGTTGAATGAAGTTTTTAGTGGTAAATATTTAAAAGAAAGAATTTCTACAAAACATAATTTTTTCAAACAAGCCTTCATAGAAAGACGACATTGTGTTTAACTGCGTATCCACATAAGCATAACAATAGAATACTTGCCAGTTTACTGTTAAAATGAAAGAAAAGTAAAATTTCTAATCCTCACAGAAGCTGTTATTTCCTTCTTTTCAAAAAGAAATATATTTCCTTGTACATGGTAACTGATAAATATTTTCAAACCCTTTCACTGAATCTTTCAGGGCAGTGTCAAGTAGATGTGACAGCAAAGATTCTCCTCCAAGACCCAACGTCATGAATTGGTATCAAGGAAATAGCGGAGTTATGGTGGTGTCACACGAAATTTTTCTCGGGACCCGACCATTAGCAACTCAGTCAGACAGGAAAAATCCTCCAATCGAATAGATAGTTTTGCTTAAGCGAGATATTTTCGAACTTGAAGGAGAAAATCTTATTCAAATTCCAGTACGTCTCTTTTCCTCAACAGTATGCAAGCATGATGTCATATAATGTTCGGTTTACCACCGTTATCCTAACATTAAAATGAAACCCCAGTTAGCACGTAGATCCAGGAAATATAGAGCAATCATAAACTCAGCTGACTGACCAGTTTAGGCATCTGTGTCCCGAGAAATCGCCGGAGAATGTGATACCGTCTGTACCTACGACTTCCTAAGAATCACTGGTTTGGAACGGGTTAAAAGAGTTACTGTTTCATTTGCTTTAGCTGATGCAGTCTAATCATTTTGTTTCAATTGATAGTGCTACAGGACCTATCTGCGACCAGTACGGGAGCTATAAAATATGCCTTAAGTAGAATTTTTTCCTGCAAAATAATTGTATGTGTGTCATTATTTAGCACTACAGTAGGAAAATTACGAAAAATTCTACGAACTAGTGCACGTTTAATGCCCTGAAAGTTACTATCTCCCCGGATATAGTGTTTCAATTGCAATTCTCAAAAGTAAAAGGATAGATGACAAAAAATTTTCCTGAATTAATGCATGATTACGAAGGTCTGCCTATTTTTTACGAGTGAAGATGTTAAATAATTTTTGATGAGATAGCTTCGCGTTGCACATTTTAATTGATTTTAAACTTTGGGGGATTTCCCTTATTAAATTGCTCCGTGTAAATTCTTGTCGTTTTAACAAGAATCTTGTCGTTTTGTATTTTACAAGCACAAAATGTGACATTATCAACTTGGAAATTTGATTAATTAATCCCCTTAGAATGATCCTCAAAATTTTTAAGTGTAAGAAAATTATAATCAGATGTATCCGTCACATTTTTTTGCTACGTATCTCAAATTCATAATCCTTTTGTTGATTATACTGTGGAAATTTGAGAAACTTTCTTGCTTATTACCTCTTTGCAATCTCATTTCTCAGCTCATCAAATTGCATCTTACTATTTTCTTGCCAACTTTTATTCTAAACCGTTTAGCGTAATTTTAGATCTTAAGGCTACTGTGTACTAACCCTATTGGATTTACTCACCTCAGTGTTAACCTATGGAGAAAATGTGTCGACTATTTACAGCTGCATAAATACTGGTAATCAAATAAAAAGGATATTTTCAGACAGCCTGAACTTTTCTGCACTTTGCAACAGGATTCATTTTATAAATGTCGTCCACCAAAGGAATTTATGAGTGTTTAAAACAAATTATACCAGATTTTTCCCCCGAATAATTTAAATTTTAAAATATTTTTTGCATTTTTCAAAAAAATTAAAAATGCCCCGAGGTGTAAAATTTTTTCTCTATTACAAAGTATAATTTTTTTTAAAAAAATCTTTAAATGCAAGTCGGCAATCCGTCGACAAATTTTCTCCATAAGTTAACATTGAGGTGAGCGAATCCAATTAGGTTAGTACACAGCAGCCTTAAGAATGTTTACTCGTTTTTGCCTCCTGAATAAACAGCCCTTCATATAATAACATAAAAACCTTGTACACTAACATTTAGTTGTTACGATAAAATTTCCAAATAAAACAAATGCATTATTTTTTTTATTTCCAATGCAGCAGGCGATTGTACATACACATTATCCTACGCCATATACACCGCAGAATTGCTGGCCATTTGTTTAAGGGAGCATCTAATGCTGCGTTTGCATTCATGCACTCTGCTCTGCTGTGCCTTGGGGAATCCAGTGATTGATGTTCACTCCGTACTCTGTATATGCTTGGATCGCCTCCTCTTTCGGTCCTGATGCAGAGCATCAAAGAACCCGGGGTCCCGGGGGTCAAATGGTGACAATGGGGGCGGGGGACACTAGATCAAGAAACACGAGGGACCTTGGGGGCTTACCGTGACTAATGTGACTAATGTTACCGTGACTAATGTGATGACAGGAGTCGGGGGTCTGCATGCAGAGAACTCTGCACGAATGCATATGCACCATTAAAGGCAGACCAGCATTGACCCCTACAAACCGGTCCCGTAATTTTGACCGAGTCAAGTGGCGAGACGGGAACACTTGACCCCACACTTCCAGAGGTATTTTGGGAACTTGGAGGACATTGCAGCTACGACAGATTTTTTTCTGTGTACCGGCCACCATTAGTATACATGTCGATGGTTTTGTCAGCGACGGGCATCGAACCAGCAACTTGCAGATTACTGGCTCGCTGCCTTTGTCAGCCGGGCCACCGCGCCCAAGAAAAGCATTCTTCTTTTAATTGCATTCTTCTTTTAATAAATATTTATGTAATTTAGAACATCAGTGGAAAAAAAATAAGTCATTTTTGTCGTTAACGGTCCAGATACGATTTCAATCCTTCTGGATATGCGTTATAGTTATATTTGAGGGCAATTTAACAGAACCGATAACTACTATAATGATCCTTTTGTGTAGTTTTCGATGTCCTAGATTGTGAAAAGTTTTTCTTTTTGTTTAAAGGTATTTAAAAAGCGCAATAATAAAGTTGTCAAGGATTTCTCAACGTTCTATGTGGTTAAAACCATAGTAAAATACTTTGATGACAGTAGAGAATCTCTGTACGTCCGTAAAATATTAGAATTCGAAAGGACCGATGAACATTTCCATCTGATGCCGTACTGGGTATTTAATATGCTTTGGAAAAGAATGCGTTTATAATCGCTGAAGTACTATCATTCATCATTCGTGTGTCACTAGATATTGAAAATATATTAGACATATGAGACATCTTTTAGAATCGTAATACGAAATCGTCGATGTCCCTCTACCCTCGGGGATTAATGTTCGCTTCTAAACACCAGCTGATGCCAAAACGGGCTATCAGCGTTCTTAATCTTTTTGTTTTACGTGTAATATTCTATTTAATATTCTATTAGACATAATTTCTCTATTTTGGGGGATATTTTCTATGATAAAAACCTTTTTACTCTTGCGATACTAAGACACAGAAAATTTTATAGTAGCGCAGCATGTTTTCTTCTTTGCTATTGTTTACCTTTCGCGCATATAACATATTTTATGCCTCACAGGGATTGCAAGAAAAGTAATTTTATTTAATTCAATGCATTCTGTTTTTCAACTTATGGCTTATAAGATTCAAATTGCTAAAGATAGTGCAACACACTTCTACTATCATGTTACCGTGATGAAACCTATAACAATATATCCAAAAGTGTGACTTTTTTTGGTTGAATTTATGAGTATATATATATATATATATATATATATATATATATATATATATATATATATATATATATATAGAGAGAGAGAGAGAGAGAGAGAGAGAGAGAGAGAGAACATGGACCCCGAATTACACCAGTCTATTGTTAACCAAAATCAGAGCTGAAAGAAGTGGATTTTTAGTAAAAATACTTCTATAAAAGGCGTAAAACCGAGAATTTTCCCATAAAGGTTAAAAATTTATGTAAGAAGAATTTAAACTGGAATATACTCTAATACAGGGTCGATTGCTTTGTAAACTTTCAAGAGGATTTTTTTCACACTGATAAATTTAATAGACGTGCACAGGCAAAATCCTTTTGGAGTGGATTTTGAACATGTAATAATCGTATACATGCCCCGCAAGATTTCACCTCACTAATAATGATGTGTTTTGATTAGTGTCCCTCGCTAAGCCCCATCTATAAACAGAATGTAACTTTATAAATAAGTAACTCTACACGAGAGCGGGTTGGCCGCTTAAAATGATTGATGCTTTGGATGATGGGGAAGTAGACCATAATATGCTAGTTTAATTTTAGAGTATAACCTTCGTGTGTCGCAAATCATATAACCTTTAACCTTACTTAATTATAAAAGTATATTCTATATACAGTAGAACGTTCTTTTTTACTTTTCAAAGTATGTTTTATCAGTTATATATTAATTTCATAATGTTTCTTAACGCTTCAGTTCAATTGAATGCTAAACAACTTAGGCTATAACTTACGTTTTTGGAAACTGAGCTCTGTTTAAATTTCATTTATACGTATTTTTCCTAGGCTTGAAGATAGAAAAATTTAACCTCCTCGTTGATTAACCATTTTCGCTGGAGGAAAACAGTGTCCTTTATTTTATATAAAAATTAAAGTTCACACTAACACTGGATGGCAGTATATTTGAATAGCATATTGTGTACGATTCACAACTTCTATTGTCATTACTGGTGACTGCCGTCTAAATGAAACAAGAGACTCAGAGAACACTAGTGAAGAGGAAGAGAAAGCGCAATATAACTTTGTGGGAAGGGGGCAGCAACCTACTCTCCTCCTTTAATTTTGTAAAATGATGTTATACTAAAGATAATTTTTTGAAACCGTAAATATGGCCAAATGTTAACACCTGAGAGTTTATGAGGGCTAAGAAAAGTGGTGTGCCCTTTGAGTTAGCTATGGAGCCTAAAGATTGGTTTAAAACAGTATTAGGCATATCACCGTGTTTCGAATCAACAGATAAATGTCTTTATGGCCTAAGTACAAGTGGCTCACTTACTAATTAGTCCATTTGCTTTTAGAGTTAAAACGTTTAGAGGATTTCAGATGGAGATGCAAAGGTATTCCAATATGTCAAGGGTTCTAGGTTAGTAAAGGACTCCTAAAGAGACAATATAACTTTAAAGACCTTTTTCTGTTAATTGTTCTTAGCGTCATCAATGAAATTTTACTATGAGTTGATCATTCTTATTTACAACCTTTGTCCAGAAAGCACTGTCCCACGACGATCCTTGGCCAACAATTCCTTCACATTCTGTACGTTGTCCGGGGTGCGTGCAGTTGCAGGCCGACCACTTCGGGAGGAGTCTTCAATGGTGTCCCGCCCTTTTCAGAAGTGTTTAAACTACTCATACACGCACTTCAAGGTGACACCACGTTCTTCGTAAACTTTTAGCAGCATTTCATGAGTCTATTTCGCTGATTTTCTAAGTTTGAAACAGAAGAGCATATTTGTTCGCTGATCCATTTTGAATTTCGACCGAGCGCACAACACCTTCACTCTACAATGAACTGTTTCCACACGATAAGCTAACTCGCAGCGCTGCCACTCAGGAACTGGCTCAGACCAGTCTTCACCTGTCTGGTACGGTAAGCCCCGGTTGCACACTCTTACGACCGTGAGCACTATGACGTCATTCACCGAACTTTCTGGACAAAGGTTGTATCAATTATGCAGTAATGAAGAGTTCTGTGAACTGATGTAAGTCTATGACAGCTTTTAAATTTGGTAAAATGAAGCATTTTTCGCAATAAATTTATAGGTGAGATTCAGAACTTTCTAGACCACAGACATTTACATAACTATAACTTTAATAGAGCTTCTTCTATTCAATATTATTAAAATAATTTAATAATGCTAATTCTGGGTTTATCAAGCTAGTCTTTTTTGTCAACTTTAGAGTGAGGAAGAAATCTTTAGGGTTGAATATGGCGTTGGGCTGCATTTAATAGCGCATTTTCGGGCCTGAATCTGTAGGAGAGATTCAAGTGCATTTGACGGTGTGTTTGTTCAAGGAATTTCTCATATTTTTCCTTTCTTTAATAGTTAATACGATATTTTTTATGAATTCTGGAGCTGTTTATTCGGTTAATCGCATTTCTTTTGTTTATCCGTAACAGATACGTCATCAAATATGATGCAAATGAAGACAAAAGTTTTGATCATCTCGTAGAACATGAGGTCAGTGCAGGAATTAGCAAGGCAAACCCTTTCAGCGGAATCCCTTTTGCAGGAAACAAAATTTGAGACTGATCTTTTATTAGCCAAAGATCAGTCTCAACTCCGTATGCAGTACGTACGCTCCGTATGCAGTACGTACGCTTTGTAATGGTTCTTTTGAAACTCTCTTCTGACATGAAAATAATACAATGATTTTTTAAGCGAGGGATGATAATGCTAAACTTAGTCTGAGCTTATTTAGGATATATTTTTCCAGGCCACTTTGGGCAGGAGGTGGAAATTTGAACCTTATTAAGAGATACATTGGATTGCCGTATTTTTCGAACCATAAGACGCACCTCAAATTTATAGGAGGATTTTTAGAAGAAAATATTTTGTATTTCGTTAGGTACCGTCAACTGGGGTAACTTTGGCCTTTGCGGGTAACTTTGGCTCAACAAACCTATTCTAATATACCTATATACCTATATACTTACTTTACCTATTATATTTTACCCAACTATTTGTCCTTGCAATAAATAAGTTATTATCACTCTCCTTTGCCTAGATACAGCACATACAATCTTTTTCGTTTGTTGAGCCAAATCTCGTTACCCGCAAAGGCCAAAGTTACTCCAGTTGACGGTATATAAAGATATTTTCAATTTATTACTTAATAAAGATAAAAAAATATACATAATAAATAAAACAAATAATATATATAAAATATATATAATATTTATAATAAATATAATAAATGTACCGTAAAATCTTGAGTATAATACGCACTTTTTTTCCCATTTAAGTCTCCAAAAATGAGGGTGCGTATTATACTCGTATACAAAAGAAAACGCATTTTTAAACATTGAATAAACGACAAACAGTAGATGATCTTTATTCTTGTGAAAGTGATTAAGACTGATAATATGAGAGTATTGTTTGTTTTGAATTAAAAATTTAAGTTTTTTTTCTACCGAATTTGACGTTTTCGTTTTTTTATTATAAATTTTATTTATGTTAATAAGTATTTGTGAAATTTTCAAATAAAATATTGAAAAGTTATGGGTGCGTATTATAGTCGAATTTTAATTTTTTCCGAAAATTTCGCGCAAAATCAAACATGCGTATTATACACGTGTGCGTATTATAGTCAAGATTTTACGGTACATTAAATATATATAATAAATATATATAATATATATAATAAAATATTCATTTTATTTTAATGTTTCCTTCGAACCATAAAAACACCTCAATTTTAAATCGATTTTTTATGTAAAAAGTTGCGTTTTATGGTAACGAAAAATTCGGTATATTCAAGCCCTGCGAATTTACGTACATTAGCGAGCATCGAGTGGCTTACTTTACGCTGTTTATTTTAAAGGGAGTTTTTTTTTCATAAATTGCAATGCTATGTGGCATACAGGATAGCTTTTAATATTTGATAAAGAAATATCTTACGGCTATTAACTCTCAGGCCAGACTGAAGTTTGCTTAAGTAAAGTTAAATCTCATTGACCGCTGCAGATAAATATGCTAAAGTTTCATTTTTCTTTCATACTAAGGATCTTGACAAGGATCGAGTTATCCAGATACTATATCAAAATTACAATCATTTCAATCTTTGGAACCTTTGCATGATCCGTAATTCGAATTCAGGACGTCAAGGGTTGGAGTAAATGGAAACACTTCAAAGTTAGAGCTAAAAAGACCGTATATGCGGAAGGGGAAAAGGACCATCTAGAATTCGTCTTCATCATAAGGTGTGAAATATCTCTATGCAGTGGAATCATATAGACATAAGTGGACTAGCTGAAAACCCGCACTTCGCTACGGAGTACATTCAAATTAAATACAACGGTCAATATATGCAATTAATGCCAAAATAAATATATAAATATATAAATATATATATATATATATATATATATATATATATATATATATATATATATATATATATATATATATATATATTTATAATAAATACGACGATCAATGTATATAATTGATGTAAAAAAAATTATATACAGTAACCACCGCTTATAGTGATCAGTGGTTATAAGAATCAACAGTTTATAAGAATCAATAACGCAAAAACAAAAGCAAATGTATTATTTCCATGTTAAAATTTTCGCTTTAAAGAATCAATCCATCGGTTTTAAGAATCAGCTTACACTCTTCGCTTTCCTTTCATTTTTCCAAAAAAGCCACTTAAACACTCAAAAGGCACGAAGTTCTTTCTTTATTTTTTTTTAAAAGAAAGAGTGATAAGATGGGATGGAATACACTTGTAAAATGCATCTCTTTCTTTGTTAGACATAACATAATAGCTTCCCCTTAAACGCTTTAGCACAACACTGTCCTATTAGTTAGACCTGGGGGCTTCTTTACCCGTCCGGGTCCGAATTCATGTCTTTCTTTGTCACTTTTCTCCAGTGACAAAGAAAGACAGGGACTCTTTTTTCCCACCTCCCACATCCTGGTTGCGGATTCCTGGACCCTGAAACACATAAATCTTCGGCGAAGTGTTCACTGTCATTCAGGCAAACGTGACATTAGTAGATTCATCACGTTATCAAACCGTGAAACGTAAGCTAGATGGTGAATCTTCGTCTGAAGCTATTGGTATTGATAGAGGTATAAACAGCTCCTGAATACTTCATTACGTCAAACTACCATAGAAAACTTTTTCTTGCTCCCCTCCTGTAGTTGTAATGTTAAAACTGTTAAGCAAGTATATTGTAACAAATATTGGAGTTTTTTCTTCTCTTACTATAATCATGTGTAACTACTTTTAGGTCTAGAAATTAAGTTGTATTTTTAAAATTATAAAAAATAATTTTAATAAAAGATAATTAACGTAAATTAAAGAGTATTTTATGGTAAATTATCTAATATATGGGAATATAAGTGTGTGTGTGCCTGTCCCAAAACCTAAATCTCGGCTATAAGAATCAACCGCTTATAAGAATCAAAAACAGTAATAACAAACGTGATTCTTATAAGCGGAAATCACTGTATATATAAAAAAAGTTGTGAGGGATATTTTTATAGACAAAATAATTTAGAAGAAAATATTCAAATTAAATCTAACAGGACATTCTAAAGAATATAGTACAGTTAATATAGTGCAGTTCGAAGAACATATCTTTTACTCTATTTTAATATTTTTTGGGATAATGTCCAATCGTCTGCCGCATTAGCAAGAAAAAAAATATTTTTTTTGTCTATTACGTTGTTATGTACGTGACGATAAATTTATTTAAAGTTCCAGAAAAGAAATCACGTGATCAACATTTAATAAATTAAATTCTAAAAATTAAGCTTTAAAAACTCACCAAAAATCAGAAAATGAAGGTAAAGATTCGAAAAATATTTCATTTTAAAAGAATTTTTATCATCTTCCTAGTGACATAAATTTTATAACCCTCAAATTATTATTTTAAATGCAAACTTAAAAGAAGTTACTAAAACAGCTTAAAAATTTAATTTAAAAAAATCTAAGAAGAATTTTTCAAAAATCTTTCTTAGTGCACCCCTACACTATAAGAAGAATCGCTATGCAAAATTTCAGCCCTTTAGGTCCAGCGGTTTGGTCTGTGCGTTGTATGTCAGTCAGTTACGGAACTGTTTTATATATATAGATAATCCCGTAGAACAAAAGTCGTGTGTATATATTTACATATATATCTATAAAATAAAATATTCATTTTATTTTAATGTTACCTTCGGCCCATAAGACACCCCCATTTCAAATGGATTTTTTTTCGTAAAAAGGTGCGTCTTATGGTAGCGAAACATCCGCAGTATTCAAGCACTGAGAATTTTACGTACATCAGAGAGCATCGAGGGACTTACTTTACGCTATTTATTTTAAAAGCAGTTTTCTTATAAATTGCAATGCTATGTGGCATACAGGATAGCTTTTAATATTTAATAAAAAAAATATCTTACGGCTATTAATTTATAAGTAAAATTAACATTTGTTATATTCAATCAATAAACGCATATATGTGGTTAAAATAAAACAACCGTCACAGAGACATAGTGCACCCCTGCCAGGAATACTGCATCCCTTAGTGGGGAAATTCCATCGCTGTCATTGGATGTGATGATCTGAACTCATTAAAAGTTTGAATAACCGAAAAAGACGAAAACAGTCTCGTAAAATGCATGACAAAATGTAACGAACATAAAACTTTTCATCCTGGCGTTTCATAGGACTTTATGCAGACGTTTGTTATATTCAATCAATAAACGCATTTTTACACGCAGTATTAAAGATAAATAAAAAGAGGGGGGAAAATAATGAAACAGTATAGAGTAAATATTTCCTGGAATATATCCGACTTCTAGACCATCATTTTGGTATTTGTATCGAATCATGTGCATATGCAGGTACAATATATGCACCGCTATTCGGCTCACCTGAATATACGATTTCTGACTGCTCAGTCCAAAAACTGATTTGCACTGCCATCTGTTAATGAAAGCTTGAACTATTTTAAAAAACTTCGCATGCGTCCTCTTGAAGTTACTGCATTATTGGATAGATTTTTGAGATAGTTATTCGAAATAATTACAAGTATTACTGAGGCTTAACTCTATTAAATACAATTGTACTAATATAAAAATTAAATGTAATCAACCGATAACAGATACCGATTTTTTAGCACCACTTTAAGACGTTGACAAAGGCATATCATCGCACGGGCGCAAGAAGCCCGCAATCGGGGCCTTCGAAAATTAGCAGCTTCAAAAAGAGATACATTAGGCAAACCTTAGGCAAAGATATCATCCTCATCTAGGTAATTTGCCGTTCGTCGACCGACATACGGTGTAGTACAAGTTTTTACTGCCTAATAACTATCCAATAAAATTTTCTTTTCGACTGTCAAGAAATACCTTAAGTAATAAATAATATTTACTAATCGTATTTAGAACAAGGGGCTCTCAAAACTAGATTGCACTTGGGAGCCTCCAAATATTTTATTTGCTACTGGACTTTGACAGCAGTGGAGGATTTTAGCATAGGCGGTGGAGGCGCGAGCCTCGGGCTCCCAGAGCCTCAGGGACCCCCAAATCAACCAAATAATTTTAGTTACTGACATATTAAAACTTTTATTTAGGTAGTCCCTATTACGTACACTGTGAAGGCAAAGACATGCAATTTCCCTTGGAAAATCATAGAATTTGGGTCTAACGTCTGCATAATGATTTAACAGATGTTTGGAAACTCCGCAACGACATATAAGGGTAAGGATATAATGCTACCTGGACCAACATCGATACCCTTAACCTGACCCCAGAGTCCTTGCCGCCTCTATATTATTCTTATCTCGAGGGTCAGTACCTATATTAAGTCATTTGCTTTTTGGGAGCGTTGTGGATTGCTGTGTTTTTACTGATTTATCTATACAATTTACTTTAGAATAGCTTTATATTATATAATATTTTAATTACGAAATAAAAATGTGAACGTACAATTCCGAGGCTCTTTTAAAGTAAGTGACCTCCGGCTCGCACCTTAAGCAACTAAACTTCAAAAATATTTTTTTAATGTTTTTTTGTTGTTGTTGTTGTTGTTGTTTTATTCTTTTGATTATAATAACCAAAAGGTTATAAAAGAATTCAAATATCTTTTTTTATTTAAGTAAATGAATTAATATTTAAAAATTTCAGAGGGGGGTCCCCAAATTTATTTCCGCCTCGGGCCCCTCAAATGCATTGCCCCTCAAATCCACTGGTTGGCAGACGGCAGTCATGCTCAGTCGTTGCGTGACCCGCTAGTCTATGATCGAGTTCTTTATATTTTCAGGCCTTTGAATTTAGTATAAGACCCCCCCCCCCTTAGATTACATTGAATCTGGCGCATTTCTGAAAATTTCGTCTTCTTTTACAACAGTAATGTATGATCCTCTATTTGTAATTTTGTTACATATGTTTATTCTTATTGGAAGCATCCGAGGAGAAAATATTCTTAAATTATGGGAATAAACAAGAAAAATAAATTTAAAACACTGTCATATTCCATCATCAGCAAAGATGGCATAAAATAGGCTATCGCCGATTGATGAATAACACGTACTATTTAAGTAGTGTCTTATGAAGTGCCACTTTGAAATTCATGGACTCCTTATGAACATTTATCTCTCTGTACTTACTAACAAAGTTCTCTTATGAGGACAAGCAAAACTACATCTGGCTTAAAATTCTGTTAAGATACAGAAGTATACTGATAAATAGAATTGATTCTCAAGCGGGGTATTCGGACAGTTTTTATCAGATTGGGATACAACGGAGAAAATCAAAATCAGTTTTGCATTCGAAAGAAATTGTGCAAAATAAAGTTGCTAGGAAAATGATTCAGTATTTCTCAAACATCAAAATATACTTTAATGCGTGAGCATTATTAATATTCGGTATAAAACACCTGATTTCAATTTTAAAGAAGAGAGTTATAACTGATTCACTAATATGTCCTAAAAATTGATATAATAAGAAATCGTCTAGGATGTTATAAAAAAAGAGATAAACGCATATCTGGAAAAAAAAACTTTAAAAAAACATGGTTTCCGGTTATAAAATGTTAATACTATAAGCTTAATGCTCTTCGATACGTCTCCAGTGTGCTATTATTATAATTTTTTTTCGATAATTAAATTAAACGTGTTTTTCACATTAAATAATTTAAATGCAATGCAAGCAGTCTATTTATATTGCACTCGATTAAGTCGTTGGAACAATCTCTTTTTTTCTCATTTATAGCGATAGTCTAACCGAGTAAATTGTGGGATTCAATCAAAGGAAGGAAATAAAGAAATATTACGAAGAAAATGGGAAGGAAATGGAAAACCCTTACAAGCGAGTGCGTCCATTACAGGCTTGTATATTAAATGGGCTCCATAAAAGAATGAACACTGATAGGGGGAGAGTCAATGACTGTACATCCCCCGGAAACAAGAAAGTTACCAATGCTTTTGGCGAAAAAGATGGATTAACCGATAAAAAGGTTTTATTTATTTTTATTTTTGTACTTCTACAAAGGGAAACTAACAGAAAAATTAAAAGAAATATTCAGTATTTTTATTTGTCTGTTTTTCTTTTTCTAACTTGTTTGGTTTTTAAAAACTAAGAGATATTATTTTTCTCGAGATGCTTTACAACAATCTAGTGGCAGTTCTAAATTTGATACTATACATTGGAATCCAAAAGGTCAGCATAATTATAGAAACCTGAATAATCTTTAAAAATCGAGGGGGGGGGGGATTAGCTTCACCCACCATATCGCAAATGAGAGATTCGAACACAGGAACTGAGCGGCGGCAAATTCTTGTGTTTTGTATACAGGTATTCCTTGACTTACAACAGCTCGCACTCACGACCGAAATTTTTAAATTTAAAAAAAATTCTCAAAATTACTGTTCCTCGAATGTACACTACATACCTATATGTATTACATAATTATTAAAAAAATATGATGCAATATTCTGCAATGCTGCAAAATTTATGACGCTATAATAAAAATGTATAATGCAATAGTTTCGATATCCACACGATAAATCAAATAAACCTTCATTGGCTTCAGAAATGGCTTCTGCTTTTCATTATATTAATAAAGGATTGCAACAATTAGAAGCAATAAATCCACAAGTGTAAATCGCTGTATTCAGGAAAATCTGGCTTCCTACCAGACAGTGTTCAAGGAAAAGAAGAGGCAAACTGTTCAAACTACCTTGGATAACTTTGTTAAAAAAACTTTCAACGTATATCTTCTGTCGCAAATTCTGAACTAATGGATTGTACTAACATAATAAATAGTTATGATGAAGAAGAATTTCTGTCTTCTAAATACAGTGTATTTTAAATTGCGTATGAAAGTAAAACATATATGTATGTGCATATACAGAAACAAAAATAAAAATTGTTTGAAACTCGACTTACGACCAATGTCTCGGCCCCTATCTCGATCGTAAGTTGAGGAATATCGGTAATAGCATAGTGTTTTCAGCTCCATTTTTTTTTTTCTTTCTTCAGGGAAAAGGGTACATCGAATGTCATATCGTCGCCCTTGTGCGTCATTTCAGGCTACAGGATTTTCTTCCCGAAAACAAGACTTACTCACCATTCAGATGTTTACAAAAAAACCTTATACAAAAAGTAAATTTGTTATATCGTGTTGAAGTTTAGGGGATTTTTATTACTATTATTATTATTATTATTATTCCCCTTGGGTCATATTTGTCCGTAGTGTGTTTAAGTGCGTGTATTCTGCCTTGAAATTCTAGCATTCTGATATTTTACATGTACTGCCCTTACTTTTTATAATGTTAAACTCAAAAACTGAAATTCGAAAAAACCTCACAAAAGTTTTTTATACAGACCCCAAAACAATTTTACTTTCTACGAAGACAACGCTCTGAACAGAGGTATGATGAATAAAATATTGAATTAAGAATGCTGAAACATTCGCACGCTACCAACTATGACGCAGTTTCGGTTCATTCAAACTTGTTTCATTTAATCTTATTTTTTTTAATAAGCTAAAATATTTAATCGAATTAAATTAAACTGGAAAACTTTAACTGAATGAAAAAGATTGCTTTCTTTTTTAGGACCTTGTTCAAAACTCGGGTGATATAAAGTTCATATCATACGAGAATATATCCTATACGAAGAGACCTAAATTTTAACATAAATATAAAGCTAAATTCCACTAACATTGTCAAATCCCTTTCTTTTTAACAACGTCGTCTTTGACTACACGAAATGTATTTTTACATACAGTTCAATCAAGAAGTAGAGAAAAATCTGTCCGTAAAACAGCTTGAAAACTACATACTCATTGTTACTTTAGTTTCTTTATTCTTGGTGCTCTATTTTAGAGCTAGAATCTTTAAGCTGCTGTGTACTAACTGAATCTTTAAGCTGTTGTGTACTAACCCTATTGGATTCGCTCACTTTATTGTTAACCAATGGAGAAAACTTGTCTAATTTTTACAGCTGCATAAATGCTGATATTCGAATAAAACTGTTATTTTCAGATAGCCTGAACTTTTCAGCACCTTGCAACAGATTCCTTTTATGAATTTTGTCGACCGAAAGAATTTATGAGCATAACACACTAGAGGGAAATCTGACCGTAAAACAGCTTGAAAACTACATACTCATTTGTTACTTTAGTTTCTTTATTCTTGGTGCTCTATTCTAGAGCTAGAATCTTTAAGCTGCTGTGTACTAACTTAAGCTGCTGTGTACTAACTGAATCTTTAAGCTGATGTGTACTAACCCTATTGGATTCGCTCACCTTATTGTTAACCAATAGAGAAAACTTGTCTAATATTTACAGCTGCATAAATACTGATATTCAAATAAAAATGTTATTTTCAGATAGCCTGAATTTTTTAGCACCTTGCAACAGATTCATTTTATAAATTTTGTCCACCGAAAGAATTTATGAGCATTTAAAACACACTACCGGATTTTCCCCCCCTAATATATTAAATTTTAAAATACTATTTGCATTTTTTAAAGAAAACGAAAAATGCCCCAAGATGTAAAATTTCTTTCTCTATTACAAAGTACAATTTTAAAAAAAGCCCTAAAATCCATGTCGGCAATCCTTGGACACATTTTCTCCGCGGGTTAACATTGAGGTGAGCGAATCCAATAGGGTTAGTACATAGTAGACTTAAGACAATAATATTGAGAGAATTAGGAAAAGAGAAATACGTTATGGCAAAAAAAGTAAAAAATTTTAGTGTTCAAATTTTGCAGTGTAAATTGTTCTTTTTATCAAGCTTCTAATAAAAATGTGCGACTATTCACGAACGTTTCAGAATCATTCTTTAGAAAAACGAATGTACTCCAATAACTGATATGCACTACTCTTTGTACACGCTAGAATAAATATATGATGTCAAGTTTCTCACAAGGATATGTTGTAAACGTAATATTTTTCATTTATTTGCTCAGTATGTTTCATTTAATAATACATAATGTATTTCAAATTAAGATTTCTGGGTTATATCTGCCTGTTTTTGCAATTCCATGAGCACACTAACAGGCAAAAACTTTTTTTAAATTATTTTTATTGCTTTCGTTTTTTTCATACAATTTTTCCTGCAAAAAAATCCAATCTCATGTCATTTTAGCTGACACAATCTTTTTTTATCACATAATCTGAAATTTCGGTTAAAGTTTTAGGCGCACCATCATGAAAATAAACCTTTTTTCATCCAACGTAAAAAGTACTTCAGGATTTGGATTTATAGTTGCTCTTAATCTAAACACTATCAAAGTCACAAATTCCATATCTGGTTTGTTTTTTTACCTTTTATCAAAGTTTGCCTATATTCAATTTTAAAAACTTTTTTGATAATTAGATTTCGGTTCTTAAATCTTTACCCGTGGGTAAGGTTGAAAATTTATTCATAATGTTAAAATTCCCACAAGTATATATCAAACTGATTTTAAGTTGTTATATATTTTTTTCATAATTTCTGCCGCCGGCCAACACGGACTAAATACTACATTAACGACACACAATAAATCATATATCCAGTTATTTACTTATCTATTTAACACTAGCTGAAACCCGGCCACGCGTTGCTGTGGCTCAGTATGGTTAAATGGAAAAGAAAGAGAAGAGAAAGCACGTTTCTAATATGTTTAATTTATAAAGGCTGCAAAGCTGTTACTCATTTAGCACTACCCAGGGGGCACGTGTAGCTTAAAGTATGCTACGGACGCGAGTAACGTTACCCACCAACATACAGTGTGTAACAAAATTATAAGGCCACCCAAAATATCACTCATTTTAATATTACACTGCATAAAATGAATAATTTTAAAATTTGAAGCAAATGAAAAAAGTTATATTTTCTCAAATAAATTGCTTAAAGGAAAAAAATTGAGTTAATTTCACACAGCAAATGATTTTTTGAAATCTCGATGTAACATAAATATAAGACCACTTATTTTTTTTATTTAAAATCTCTTGCGTATTTAAAACTATTTTATTTTTTCTTTCAAAATCGTAGATAAACTGTAACTTTACATCACAAAAACGTCCAAACGATAATATTGTAAAAGAAAATAGAATTTAATTTGTTTGTTTTTATGAGGAAATTCACAATGCCGCGTGGAAAAGAATTATTTGAACTAGAAGTCCGAAAAATTTGGTTTTATAAGGGCTCTGGAAAATCGGAACGTGAAATAAGTAAGATACTTAAGAGTTCTAAAACTGCTATTCATAACGTTTTAAGTAAAAGAGACTTTTATGGAAAATATAAAAGATCTGGCAGAAAGAGTAAATTATCAGCTCGCGATAATAGACGAATTTTCAAGCTTGCAACGAAACAGAACTTGTCTACTCGTAAAATAACACAGCAGACAAGTAAAACTATTTCACATATGACAGTCTGGTGCACTTTAAGATCAAATTCAAATGTTGCTCTTCGAAAATTGAAAAGAAAACCAAAACTGTTAAAGCATCATAAAGAAGGAAGGCTGAAGTGGGCAAAGGAAGTCATGACCTGGGATACTGCTTGGAAAAATATTAATTTCTTAATTTATTAATTAACGAAAAAAAATTTAATTAGGATGGCCCGGACGGTAATATTTCCTACTGGCATGATTTACGAACGGAACCTCGGGTTTTCTTCAGTAGACAGATGGGTGGTGGCTCTGTGATGGTGTGGGGAGCTTTTGCATATGATGGGAAATATGATCTGCAGCGAGTTCTTGGAAAAATGGACACCATTTGTTTTCAACAACTGCTTTACCAGCACCTTATACCTTTTGGCCCATTTTTAGGAGGATCAAACTGGAAATTTCAGCAAGACAATGCGCCATGCCATGTGTCTAAATCAACTAAAAACTGGTTTCAAAAAGAAAAAATCGATGTCTTAAACTGGCCAAGCCTTAGTCCAGACCTGAATCCCACCGAAAACTTGTGGGGCCATTTGGCTCGTCAAGTGTATGCAAATAACCGTCAGTAGGATTCTGTGTATGAATTGGAACTAGCTATCATGGATGAATGGGACAAAATTCCCAAATATTTGCTCGAAAACCTAATTAATTCAATGAAAAATCGAGTATTTGAAGTTATTCAGAAAAATGAAGGATCAACATCATATTAGTTTTATTAAAAAAATTTGTTTTAACTAGTGGTCTTATAATTTTGTTACAGATATTTGATTGGAAAAATTTGAAATTGTTGATAAAATAATTAGTATATTTAAATATCTCTTAAAAATAATATACATATATTTTAAATTTCATTTATTAACATCAACCTAATTTAATTTTTAAAAAATTATGCTATTTATAGTAAAAATCACAAAATCCACAGTGGTCTTATAATTTTGTTACACACTTCAGTTTTTAGTACTTGCTTGATTTATGTACACTGCTGGCCACCCAAATTGCAACACCAAGAAAGACAAGAGATATCACAACAAAATTTATTTTGTAGATAACATGTTGACCAAGTATCAAATGGTTAAATTTATAGACTTCTGTGAAGTGTGGTTCCTGCCAAAATCAGTAGCCAGAGTAGCCGCCATTGTTGGAGATCACCGCTGCCACACGCCTCGGCATTGATTCAAAGAGACTTTGGATGAGTTCTTGGGGTACAGCAGACCAAGCAGCTTCCACACGTTGCCAAAGTTGATCTGCTGTGGCAGCTGGGGATGGAATCTGGGTCAATCGTAGAACAACCATGGACCACATGTTTTCTATTGGCGAAAGATCCGGAGAGCGAGGCGGCCAGGGAAGCAATTCAATCTGGCGATTGACGAAGAACCGTTGGACAATGCGTGCCACGTGTGGTCGCGCATTATCCTGTTGAAATATGGCTGTGGGCAAGCCCTGAAGGTAAGGAAGGACAACTGGCTCCAACACCTCGGAGATGTAGCGCTGGCTGTTTAAAGTACCGGCAATGCGTACTAGAGGTGCGCGAGAGTGATATCCAATACCACCCCATACCATAATACCCGGTGCAGGACCAGTGTGGCGGTGCATAACGCAGCTGTTCAGCATCCTCTCTTCACGGTGTCTCCAGACTCGAATGCGACCATCGTGGTGTTGCAGACAGAAGTGTGACTCGTCTGTAAAGACAATTTCATTCCATTCTGCCGTCCACATCCTTCTGTCATCACACCATTGGCGGCGGAGACGTCTGTGGTTCTGCGTCAAGGGTAGACAAAGCAATGGACGTCTTGCGGACAGACCACTCTGCTGTAAACGGCGTCGAATGGTACGCGCAGACACTGGATGATGCGTTACAGACTGCATGTGCTGTGCTATGGTTCGTGATGTGACTGAGCGATCCGTCACTGCCATGCGCACAATTTGCCTGTCATCACGTGAAGTGGTGCGCTGTGGTGGATGCGATCGAACACGCCTGTCCGTTGTACCCTCCTGCATCCAACGATCACATATCCACATTACAGTTGTTTGGTTTCGTCCAACACGACTACCGATTTCCCTGAAAGATAATCCACAATCCCGGTAGGCCACTATCCTTTCTCTGTCGAACTCGGATACTTGATCAAAAGATGATCGCTGTTTTCGACGAGGCATAATTGATCGTTTTTTTGAAAAAACCACAAGAAAAACACAATTGCCGAACTTGAAATCGTCGAAATCTCCAAGCCTTAAATAGCTCTATGAAGTGGCGCCACAGGCGCGCGTGATGTGCGTCTGCGCTGAAATTCTAATCCTTTGCATATCTCACCTCCGCTAATGCATGTTGTAAATTTCA
This sequence comes from Dolomedes plantarius, assembly GCA_907164885.2. NCBI lineage: Eukaryota > Metazoa > Arthropoda > Arachnida > Araneae > Dolomedidae > Dolomedes > Dolomedes plantarius. The sequence continues at coordinate 133,663,324 of OU015494.1, read as the reverse complement.
TGTTATTTGCATGTTTCCTTCAGGGTGTTGCAATTACAGTGGCCAGCAGTGTAATATCTTGGCGAAAGAATTGTGTTCCCCTTCGCCCGCTGCATTGGAAATAAATAAAAAAAATTTTAATGTTTAATTTTACATTTTTTTTTAAATTGTACTTGTGGTTTCAATACTTGTGGGTATACAATATTTTTTGTTGTTCCATCGTCTGTTCAGATATATAGATTGCCTGGTTTTCCGACTCTAGAGCACGCAACATATAATTGTTCATGTGAGAAACAATCCGTGTCTAAATCTAACCCGCACAATTGTAAAGATTGGACCTGAGCTTTATTGATGGTGATTGCAAACGCCAATCGAATTGGGAATTGCAATCTCTTAAATTTAAATGGCATATCCCTTGGAATCATGGGAATGCGAGGATTGAGGACATCTTCACCTTTAAATGGTCCTGTCAAGATCGTTCCTTCTACGTAGTTTCTCAGTAATTTTTTTTTACTGCAAGCCGCGTGCCGTTGCAAAGCTTTGGTTGGTTGATATTTCGCAACATTATAATTGGCAAGCCAATTTTCAATTGCAGTACGTGCGGTGGCATCCTTGGCAGATCGAGCGAATTCAAAAATTCTGCTGGGTAATGAACCGCTTCATCTGCTTCCGTGTCGACGGACATGTATGTGACTGCCTCGCTTTGAATGTTATACTGAATGATATTGTTAAGTTCGTAGACGTCTTTGTTCTTGGCGGCAAGAATATCTCGTTCACTCATCCAATCATGATTCTTATAATTGGTTTGAATATTGGGAAATACTTTTTCAACCAATTCTTCCTTTGGTGATACTAAATTGCCGAAGTTATGAGGCAATGAAATTCGTCCTGATGTCAGATCAACCGGCACCTTTCCGTTCCCAATTTCCAGCAATTGATGTGAGGATAACTCAGCTGATCGATCGTTTTGCAGATGGACACGCATATTTGTAGATAATTTCAACGTCTTTAAGTGTCGACACTATTTGTCCGCTGGTGTCGATAGAGGAATTATAGATAATGTTTGCCTGAAATCTCCTGCAAGCAATATTAATGCGTTCCCAAATGGTCTGATGTTTCCACGCAAATCTTGCAATGATCGATCAAGAGCCTCGGACGATTTTTTGTGTGCCATTATACATTCATCCCAAACAATAAGTTTGCCTTTCTGCAATACTTTTCCCATGCCGGATGCTTTGGAAACGTTGCACGTGGGAGTTTCAATGAATTGCATGTTCAATGGCAATTTCAAAGCGGAATGTGCTGTTCTTCCACTTGGTAGCAATGTCGCAGCTATTCCGGACGGCGCAAGAGCTAAGGCTATGTCATTTTAAGATCGAATTGCTGCCAGAATCAATCTAATTAGGAACGTTTTACCAGTTCCTCCTGGCGCATCTAAGAAGAAGATTTCTTCAACCCCGTTATTGACAGTTTGCATTATTTGATCGTAAATGCCTTTTTGCTCAAGCGTTAGCTTAAGAATATTTGATTGCACGTACGACAAAAAATCACCCGTGATGTAATTTTGTTCACGACGCAACTCTACATCGAACGAAGCATCAGCAGATCGATTCCGTGATGGCATTCCCAATTGATTGAGAACTCTGCTCGCGATTTCTTAGCACAAAACTTCAATCATTATGAATGCTTCGTTGTAGATTTCTGCTGTGAAATCCATGTTCATATTTGAATTTTCCTGGCGTATTCGACGGAAAATATCTTCAGCCATGTGCGTTCTCTTATCTCTTCGATCGTCTTTTATTGTCTAGAACGATAACTGCGTACTTTATGACCTGTGGGGACTGCTGATAGTGGGGTCGTGTAGAAGTGAAAATAGTGTAATTCCCCACGGTGTGTGGACAATAAAGAATGTACCATAAAGGAGGCAGAGGCAGGGGCAAATACAGGATTGTAAAACAAAAAAAAAAAATAGAAGAATAGCTGTCGGTGTGGCCAGTGATAGCGATCTGAAGTTTATATTTTACAAGATGGATGGTCGTTATTTTATGGCCCACAGTAAAAACGTCAGAGGAGAAGAATCAAAGTTGTTTTACAAAATAAAAGTATGTGGGGGGAGGTACTAAATAGCCTATGGACAGAGGCGGCAGAGGCGGTATAATAAAGGACCAATTAGGGATAGGAACCACTGAAGGAGAAACAGCCCACTGCCCAATGAAAGTGAGGGGCGTGCTAGAATGGCCCCCTGTAAACGGACAACAGCTTCGCTAAGGACGAGAGAAAAAAAAAAAAAAAGGAGACGGTCTTCAGATTGGGTTCCTGAGAGTTAGATGTCGGAGGCTCTCGTCTGCCATATAGCCGTGGAGAAGTGCCAATATACTGCCAACGTTTTCATACACTGGAGATGATACTGGGTCCCGGTCGCCGATGCTACGATCATCGTTGCATACATCCGTGATAGTAAGTGCCTCCCCGTTAGATTCTAAAAATCATATTTGACTCTATAGTTTGCCTCTGCTTCTGGGTATTGTACGTCAAAATTATTAACATAAAACAGATTGTAATACTATAGTGCTGACATGTAAATTGAAATTTAGGTTGTCTAATAAACGTATGTGTAAGGTTAATGCGTTGTATTCCTTGCGTATTCCAACCCTTGCATGCATCTATTGCTTCTAGGTGATTAACTCCTACATCTATGGTGCCGCGATCAGGATGCACGTGGTTGGAAGTATTTGTGGATATTACGGAAGAGACCTTAGTAATAATCAAGACTAAAATAATATGTTGTTAGTTTGCTAGAATAATTAAGTGTTTTTTTTTTGTTTTTTGTAGAAGAGGAAACAAGTTGTTATTTTTTATTTTTTTTTACCAACTGTAGTGAAAATAGACTTAGAATATGAGTTGTGAGCAACATTATGATTACCATTTAGATTACATTTTAACACTATTATGATTATAACGAGTATGAAGAAGTAGTAAATTTGAGAGGTGATCTATTACGTTAATCGCCAAACTTAATAATGAAAATATTTATCATAATATTAAGAATAAGAACCGTAGGATATTAACGTATGATATTCAGAAGCAGAGACTTGTGTGCAATTTCTTTACCACTGTGAATTATTTGAAATTCTGAAGTGATATTATATATATAATTATGAACTTTATTAGTTGACTGATGTTGAATACACACTAAAGTGATTTGTTTAACACTAATGCGAATAGAATGATATGACAATTGTTGGAAGTGTATGTATGATATGTTAGTGATATTATATAGTTTGAGTAATAGGTTAGGCAATATTTAAGATATATTGCCAATCATTAGATTGATGCAGAATCAGCAAATTGATATTGATGCAATTAGAGCGCAATTAATACGTAAATTAGAAACAAAGGATAATACAATTATGGAGGGCAAAGATATATTAGTGCATTTGCCAGAATTTTCTGGGAATAAAAATGACAACATTGATTTTTTTTTAGCCAATTTGATAAAATAGCAGACATAGGGAAGTTAAATGAAGAGCATAAATTGTTATTTTTAAAAGCAAAACTAAAGGACAGAGCATTACAATATGTAAGTAGTCACGAAGAGTTACAGGACGAAAATAATTATGAAAACTTTAAGAGAACGTTAAAAATAAAATTCACTCCGGAGCAAGATTTCATGAAATCACAAAATGCCTTAATGAAAATCTCGCAGAAACCCGAACAGTCCGTTAAAGATTTTAAGGAGGAAATTGTCAGGACCGCGTACAACTATTTAAAAGTTGCGAAACTATCAGAGGATCAGGGAGCGGTTGGTCTGACGGAAAAAATTAAATTATCAAAATTTTTAGACGGATTAAGACCCGATATTCAATTGGAAGTTAAAAAAACGGCTCCTACCACATTTAACGAGGCTTACGAAAAGGCAAGAAACATAGAGAACGCGCTAGAGGATTCGGAAAACAGAGTTATGAATATAAATAATGATAGCACTTCAATGAAAATAATTGAATCACTATTAAATCAAAATAAAGAACTGATGGAACGATTAAACGCCACGACAGAGAAAATAAATAACTTAAGTTTAAAAGATGCAAAAGAGGGCCAAGGTGGTGACATAAAATGTGAATTATGTGGAAAAACCAACCACAGTACACTACAATGCTGGTTTAACCCTAGAAATATGACCATGAGTCAAAATCAAACACAGCCAGTAATTCAGGCAGAAAGTAATTTTCCGAATTCTACGAATACATATTGGGGGACTCCCCAGAGGCGAAATTTTAATGGAAATAATCAAATGCCACAAACGTACGTTAATTATAGGCAAAATTACAGTAATGTTGATAATAATCAAAGTAACCAAAGACAAGGAAATTATTATCCGCAACAGGGAGAAGCATATGCAGAGATAAATAGGAATTATGAGTATAATTATGATAGGATGGACAGGGGTGTGAGACATAATATGGGTATGAGAGGTAGGAGACAATATGCGAGGAGGTTAAACTAAAGAGGGAACCGCTGGTACGCTATGTAGACAGTAATAAAAGCCCACAGATACAGAGGTTCCCGAGGCAAAATGAGATTCAAGTGGGTAAGATAACCAAAAATGTGAAGATTAGTGAACAGGGGAAGAAAAACAAAACGGTATCGATGACACAAACGGATCAAATCGAAGAAAAAAAAAGGGGGAATAATCAATTGATAATTGCAAGTTGTACTTTCAAAGAAGTCTCAAATCTACCAGTACTAAAAATAGAGATACAAAATTTAATATGTGCGTCGTTGTTGGATTCTGGAGCGGCGGTCAACATCTTGAGCGAGGCATTATTTAAAAAAATTAAACAGAACGACGTTAAAATAAAATATTTGTCCAGAAACATTAAAATTACAACAATACAAAATACTGAGATACCATTTTCAAAAGTAATACAAATTAATTTCAAAATTGATAAAAGGTCATTCAAACAATCTTTTTTTGTTATGAATAATGTCAGTAAACATTACGAGATAATACTAGGATATCCATTTCTAAAACAATACAATGCAGTGGTCGACTATGATAGCAATCAGGTAACATTCAAAGATGTATACACTGATGAAAATACGAAGTCTTTGAAAGGTTTAGCTATGAATCATGAGGAGGCAAATAGTAATTTTAATTGCTTCTTAATAAATAAAGTAACGTTGGAGCCCCATGAGACGAGATGCGTAATGCTTGAACCTAAGATGAAGTTACCAAACAATACAGATATTTTAATTACCTCAAATAAAAATAAATTAGGAGTACTAGTAGACAATGCGCTAGTTAGAGTGAACCACTCCAATCATATTTTAACTTATGTACATAATTCAACTGATAAAAAACTGACATTGAATAAGAAAATGAATTTAGCAATCGGTCATCAAGACTTTGTCATCAATAAGACGAACGGAGTAAACACGCAAAAAGAATATAGAATTAATAATTTAACGTTAAATGAAATACATGAATTAAGAAAAAAGGAATTAAGTGAGAAAGATTTTGATCTGTCACATTTACAGAAGGAGGATAGAGAAAGAGTGATGAAATTATTATTAGAACATTACCGCTGTTTTTCAAAATCGTATGATACCCTGGGGAGCACAACGTTAGTATCTCCAGATTTTAAATTATCCCATGATTTAGCAATTCAATCAAAAGCTTATCCGTTACCCTACGCAATTAAACCTTATGCGAAATCAGAAATCGAAAAGCTTCTAAAGGCTGGGATAATAAAACATTCTACATCTAACTACAGTTTTCCGGTGATTTTTGTAAAAAAAAATTCTTCAAAGAAAACTGATGATCCGGGTAACATTAAATACAGAATGGCGTGTGACTATAGGCTTTTGAATGACATAACGGTAGGTTTTCCATACCATTTACCGGATATTAGAGAAATTTTAAATAATATAGGCGGGTACAAACTATACTGCACTTTAGATTTACATGCGGCATTTCAACAAATTATTTTAAAACCTGAGGACAAACATAAATTGGCATTTATCACAGAATTTGGGAAATTTGAGCCAAACAGGCTTCCATTTGGTGCTAAAAACAGCTCAGCATATTTTGCTCAATTAGTGGACAAGTGCCTCAGTGATTTAAAAGAACATGATATACATTATTATTTAGACGATGTGGTTATTTGTGCAAATTCACAAAAAGAGATGGAAGAAAAATTATTGTTAATTTTAAAACGATTACAAGATGTAAATCTAACAATTGAACCATCAAAATTACAATTGTATAAAGACACGATTGAATTCTTAGGCTTTGAAATTAATGAGAACGGTGTAGCACCAGCAGAGAAAAATATAAAAAAAATTTCTAATTTCCCTGTACCTAAGAATAGGCGACAATTAAAATCCTTCTTAGGGTTATGTAATTATTTCAGGGAATTAATTAATAAGTATTCGGAGACCGTATATCCTTTAATACAAGCAACAAGTCCGAAAGTAAAGTTTGTATGGAACGCAGAGATGCAGCAGGCTTTTGAGAAAATTCAGACCTCTGTTTTACAAAAACCAACGACTTTCAAGATAGACTTTAATAAGCCTTTTATTTTAAGTTGTGATGCTTCGAAAATTGCGTTATCAGCGATACTGATGCAGGAACATGATGGTACACAAATGCCAATAGAATTTTACTCTAGAAAATTAAAGGATTCCGAAACCAGATATCCCTCAATAAAACTTGAGCTGTTGGCAATACATGATGCGATGATACATTTTAAAAAATTCTTATTTGGCAAACGATTTAAAGTTCTAACTGATTCCAAATCATTAACACATCATTTAAGTTTAACAAAACAATCAGATATTACAGCGCGATGGTTATTAGATATACAGGAATTTGATTTCAAAATTGAACATATTGCAGGAGAATCGAACCCTGCAGATTTTTTATCAAGGGCAGTTTTTACTATTCCTATTCTAGAAAAACTAACTGAGGATATTTTTAAAGTTGATAAAACTATATCCCTAGAAAATATGTCGATACATCAACAAAGAGATCCCAAACTCAAAATTATCATTGAAGCAATACGAAATAAGAAAGAGAGGAGAAGGTACAAAATGTTTAGATGGGACAGTGACCGCGAATTACTATGGGTAATGCCCGATAGAGATTCAATGACAGAAGAGCAGCCAGCTTTAATCGTGGTTCCAGAGAAATTAAAAAACAATGTAATGGTAAATGCACACTCGGCTCATTTCGGCTTCCCTAAGACGTACAATTTATGTAAATCAGTTTACTTTTGGTATGGAATGTACAGAGATATCAAAAATTATTGTGACACGTGTCATACATGCAAACTATACAAATCTAGACCGACAATTGCGGTTCCACTACAAAAGATAGAAAAAAATTATGCACCAGGAGAATTTTTATCCATGGATATAATTGGCAAACTTCCACGTTCATTGAAAGGTAATCAATTCGTACTAACAATCGTCGATCACTACTCACGGTTTTTGTCGGTTTTTCCCTTACGTAAGATTACTTCAGCGTCGCTAATCAATGCGGTAACGAAATATTTTTCATCGTTTGGCTTGCCAAAAATTGTATTGACTGATAATGGACCACAATTTATATCGGATGAATTTCGATCATTTCTATCAAATTTGAATATTGAATTTAGACAAACCAGCGTTTACTTTCCGAGAGCAAATGCCATGTGTGAAAGAACACATCGTCAGTATAAAGAATCTATTATGGCTTCCTCACAAAAATTATTCGATTGGGATGTTCAATCCCGATTTATTGTATTAGCTATGAATAATTCGATTTCCAGAAGCACTGGTTACACGCCAAGTGTGTTATTTTTTAATCGCCCCCTTAGAACACCTTTCTCCGCCCACCAGCCATGTGAGTCTCAAAGGCCATCACCCGAGTATCTCAAAAAAACATTCGAACAAATTGAACAGATTCGGAATGATACGTTAGCTAATCAGAGAAGAATGATGGATGAATATGACAAAAGACAAAGGAAAGCTACGGTTAGTTTGAATATTGGGGATACTGTATACATCAAGAGTTTTAGGCCATCGGGTACGTTTCGACCAAAATTTATGGGCCCCTATATCATTATGAAAAGCTTTAGAAATAATAATTTTTTATGTAAAAATGCGATGAATCCTTTTGAAGAAGATTGTAAAGTGCATATTACGAAATTAGTAAAAATGAATTTATCAAAAATGCAAACTAATATAATCGATGAGGAGAATCTCAATGGCGATAACACACATGTGGAATTTGACAATGAGAGTAGTAAACAAATTATTTCACAGGAAACTGATTCGCGAAAAGATACATTGACACACAGTAGGCAAATTGATTCGCGTGGAACAAAAATTCAACAACAACATGGGTATAATCTTAGATCACGCAGTAATCAAATCAAATAAAAATAAATAATAATGATAATAAAAAAATCAAAAAAATCAAAAAATCAAAAAAAAATCGCGCAAGTGAAGTGGCCATGCATGAATGAGTCACAAGTAAGGAGAAAAATGAATAGTAAAGCAAAATACCAATAAAAGTTCAAATACATACCTGTAGAGTATAAGAATATTAAGATGGGGGAAGAGCACCGATGAAACAAGATTATTAAGGCCATCATAGGTCGTTAATATCACAGCGGTAGCAGTGTAGGAAAAAGCGTTGAACATAAAAAAAAAGACAATATGAGTAAAAAAAAAAAAAAAAAAAAAAAATGATATAAACAACATTAACAAACAACGAAATTAAATTAAAGACAACAGTGGTAAGCAATGAAACTAAGTAACAGGCAAAAAGACATAGGCTTGAATAATTGAAGAATAGATTCGCGAATTCAACAAAGTTAGGTTTACTACGTGATGGAATGTTGAGCTAGTAAAATACAAAATGCACAAATAAATTCAGGAAATAATTAGATAAATACAAAGAACTGGATAGATGGAGTAAATTGAAAAAAAAATATGATACTTAGTTTCAGAATATAGCCCGATGTACTGAGATGTTGTGCCATAAATCACAGTGGCAGATATTTTGCCGGCGTGCATTTGAAAAAGTGCTGGACTGCAGCTACAGGAAATGACTAGCAGTAATTACGGGAGAAATTCTGGCCTAAGACGTTGCCATGCGTAGGGGGGAAAAGATTATGGAGCGCTAATTATTTTGCAAGTGACGTAGAAAGGTAAACAGGCAGACAATCGGCTTTCGTGACTGGTTGAGCGAAAGTGAGAGACTGGCAATTTTTAAACAAAAACCGGATTTTTTTTTGAGCCATAGGTCAGTTGCGATGCGGAGTGGAAAGCCAAATTTACAGGGGACACGGCGTCTGTAAAGACAACCACAAGTTGTACGATATAACTGTGTTTTACATGAAATCATGCCCAGAGAATATATCATATGTAAAATTATGGACTTTGGATACGAACAATCTGTGAGAATGATAGTGTATAATGATTTGCAGTTACAATGATGTCGATGTCTGTATATAAAGTTAATGTTGTTATGATAAGGTTTATTGTATGTCATCAAATTTTGTGCGAGAATTATTATTTTACAATTATTAAAAAAAAAAAAAATGGGCATATAAATATTATGGTTTTTTTTTTTTTATAGAGGGAATATTTAGTAATAATTATGTTGATGATATGATGATGTATAGATGCAAATTGTATTATGGAATTTTCATTGATCAATGTAGTGGGTAATAAGAAGCTTATTGTGTAGTATTCTATGTTTGTTTTATATTATGATAGTGTTGCTGAGAGTTAACGCACGTGAACATGTTAGATAAATAACTAAGATGTCATTTCAAGATAGAATTAATTCAATGATAATGATGCAGATAAGTGGAGAAATTATGTGGTTCTAAGTTTGTAATGGTAGCTCTAATAAAGAGCAGGGAAGTATGTTGAAAATAATGAGTAAAACAAATTTGTAATGAACTCATTCCTGTTGAAATTTCCAATGTATTATACTCAGTATATTTACAGAACCACAAATGTGCCAATTATTTGATTTTTTTTTATGTACAGTAAAACTTGTGTATGGTAAAGAAATTGCATATAATATGTATATAGAATTAGAAGTCTCATTCAAAATTCAAAATTAGTATGGTTTGTCGTTTTGGCGAAGATTTAATTTAATATTGTGATGCGTGGAGGCACACTTACACTGTCATGTATGCTCTAAAATGTTTATTTGCAGCTTCTATGAACAGGGACGTGAGTCGACTGTATTAAAAAAAAAAAAAAAAATTTTTAATTTTTTTTTCCATAGTGGTGGAGTGTGATGTAGAAGTGAAAATAGTGTAATTCCCCACGGTGTGTGGACAATAAAGAATGTACCATAAAGGAGGCAGAGGCAGGGGCAAATACAGGATTGTAAAACAAAAAAAAAAATAGAAGAATAGCTGTCGGTGTGGCCAGTGATAGCGATCTGAAGTTTATATTTTACAAGATGGATGGTCGTTATTTTATGGCCCACAGTAAAAACGTCAGAGGAGAAGAATCAAAGTTGTTTTACAAAATAAAAGTATGTGGGGGGAGGTACTAAATAGCCTATGGACAGAGGCGGCAGAGGCGGTATAATAAAGGACCAATTAGGGATAGGAACCACTGAAGGAGAAACAGCCCACTGCCCAATGAAAGTGAGGGGCGTGCTAGAATGGCCCCCTGTAAACGGACAACAGCTTCGCTAAGGACGAGAGAAAAAAAAAAAAAAAGGAGACGGTCTTCAGATTGGGTTCCTGAGAGTTAGATGTCGGAGGCTCTCGTCTGCCATATAGCCGTGGAGAAGTGCCAATATACTGCCAACGTTTTCATACACTGGAGATGATACTGGGTCCCGGTCGCCGATGCTACGATCATCGTTGCATACATCCGTGATAGTAAGTGCCTCCCCGTTAGATTCTAAAAATCATATTTGACTCTATAGTTTGCCTCTGCTTCTGGGTATTGTACGTCAAAATTATTAACATAAAACAGATTGTAATACTATAGTGCTGACATGTAAATTGAAATTTAGGTTGTCTAATAAACGTATGTGTAAGGTTAATGCGTTGTATTCCTTGCGTATTCCAACCCTTGCATGCATCTATTGCTTCTAGGTGATTAACTCCTACAGGTCGCACCCCACCGTGACAAATTTCTGTTCTGAGGGAGAAGGGAAAGACATTTCTCGTTTGCCGTAAAATATTTAGTATAGCGTGTGTTTAAAAAAAAGCATGTTTATACCTGTCACAGGTGTGGCATCTATATAACATGTATATAAAAATACTCACGTATTCGAATGCAACGTTGTGTCAAAATTTTAACGAAATCGGTGACGAACTTTCGGAGATTTGAGGTTTTGAACAAACGAACATTTACATTTTTATTTATATAGATTTGCCTGCAGTTTAATGCGGCTTCAAAACTACGAAGGAAAAACTTATACATAAACTAACTACGCTAGAACAACCTAGCCGTTGCCAAGAAAAAAAGAAAAAGTTACAAAACCATGGAAACAAGAAGCAATTATTATACAAATTAAAAAATAAAGTAATATATCCAAACAGCTGCCATGAAAATAAATCTAACAAATAATAGAGCTTATTAACTCCTTTGTTTACTAGCTTAAGGGTCTGTTCACATAACAGTCCGTTAGCGTAAGCGTTGTGGCGTCACTGTAAGTAAGGCGATTCTCTTAGGCGTTGCTAAAAATTACTACTATGGGATCCATAACAAAGAAAGACAGAGTCCTAAATAAAATGCGACGCCAATTTTTAAAACAGAAACTTAACGAGGAAATTTATTTACAACCAAAAAAAATTTAACATTTAAGGTTACAACATATTCAATTTAACTCTGTGCAGATCTACAATGCACGCTCCCGGACCCATACAGTCCCAACACAGGAGCTTAAAAAAACACGTCCACCCAAGGCGGATTCAGTGCGGTGTCTCTCTCTCAGAGAGGGGGTCGGCAATCGTTGGTGACAGTTTCTTCGTAACGCCGAAACTTTATTACATTCCAGAATCGTTAGGACGACACCTTTACTGGCTGCATCTGTGGGAGAACGTTTTTTAATCCCCACGTGTACAAAACCGGTGATATCTGGCAAAACTTTCCCTAATAAACACGCAGCTGTGTTTCAAGCACTCTGTGGGGTCTTGGGAAAAAATAAGACCATACTTCCAGTACGCTACAGCGTAAAAGTATGGAAATATATTTAACCAATGACAAACCTCCAAACGATTAGCAACGAAATTGTTAAGGCCTATGATTGGTTTATTTCCGTCTCAGTGCCAATTTTCCTTTTACGCTTACGCTAACGGACTGCTATGTGAACATGCCCTAAAAGTGAAAACAAAACTAAAATCCTGGGAGAAAACGGCAATAAAATATAGTGTTGCTAGCAAGTGCTCATGGTTCAGTGACTCATGGAAATTATTAGAATATCTAAATTCGAGTACTTGAATGTCATAATGTGGCTACATTTTAGCGTTAAAACTGACATGCGGGATGTTTTTCTTTATTTACTCAGTGGTTGAAAATCCACGGTTTCCATTACTTCAAAACTAAGAAAAATGTCAAAGTGAATGTAAAATAGTAAAATATATGTGTGCACAGAATTACTGAAATTAATTTATTTATTTAAAATTTGCCATTCATATTAACAGTAGATGATGGTGTGCGAATGTTTCTTTGTGTAGTCATGTGATCATTCAAATGGACCGTATGCCGAGTGGGAACCGGGTGTAAAACAGTACTATTGTAGAAGCGCTGAATGTTATAATGCTATATGTGTGGTCGAGAGACGGTCAATAATAAAACTCTTATAACAACTTCAGAGGCAAAAAATAGAGACTTGAAGAACACTAAGGTGGCGTAAAAGAAAAGCTGCCTGTGTGGCCATTGATAACGATCAAAAGACTATAAATATTGCAAGATAGATGGTGACGTTATTTTATGGCCCATAATAAAACTTTCAGATAATGGTCAAAGTGGTATTTCAAACTATAATTATGATGGGGAGGTACTTGGTAGACTGTGAACATGAGCAGTGAAATAAGGGACCAATTGGGGCAGGAACTGATAAGAGAAAGGCAGCCCACTGTCCAATGACAGAAAAAGGGGCGGTCCAAAATGGCCCCGATTAACGGATAACAGCCCCTCCAAGAAAAAAACGACAGAAGGTCGACAGATTTCGCTTGATGTTCCCTAGAGTTCGGACGATAAGAGTGCCAATTAAGCTGTCTCGGAGTGTAGCGGAAAATCCTGGAATCCGACATGATGATGGTGAATATGACATGATGTGGGACCCTGTCAACGAAATCATTCTTCGCTGTATTCTTCAACAGTAGTAAGTGCCACCCGAGAGATCCTAGAGATAATTGCTTTGACCGAATGTTCTGTCTCTGCTTCTGATTCCTCCTGTATTAAATGATAATATAAAGGAGAACCTTATTCTATTATTAATTTCACTTGAAAAGAATTTTTAGTATTGTCAAATAAATGTATGATAAAGGCCAATTCTCTGTGTTTCCTTGCTTGCCCCAACACATGCACGCATCCATTGTTTTAAGGTTCTTTTACAACCTATAACTATTATGTTACATCAGCACTGCTTGTAAACTTAATTTGAATCAATAAACTGCATCTAATCTTTCTGCTATCGGTTTGGAGCGCAGTTATCAGATCAATTCAAGAAACATGAAGGTTTGTTATTTTAAAGAAAAAAAGTGGTAGTTTTTAATTTTTTTTTTTATTATTTTTTTTTTTTTTTTGGGGGGGGGGGGGGGGTTCCTCTTTAGAAAGAAATACAAAACAGCCACATTTTCTTTTAGAGAATTCCATTGCTTGAGTCTGACTTTGATCTCACACCCAAAATACAGGCTGTGAGATTTCTTTATCACAGTTGTAATGGGTTGCTTATGTGATGCCAAAGTAGAAACATACTGTGCAAGGCCTTAACAAACGCCTTAAAGACAAAAGTCTTAGAAAGAGGCATTTTATACGACACATGCATTCCTGATACTCACATAGATAAATGCTGACTAAAGGAAACTTCATATCACGACGGTGGAGATTGAATAACCCAATTCACGCACAATGAAAAGCTTACGGGCAGCTTTGTTGAAATTCCTGCTCCACCTTTAAGAATTAAGATCCTTCGGACAAGCCAGTCACGTTGCCTTGTGTAGTCCCCCGTACCTCAAAAACTATCTCTTATCCGATATTTTTACATTTATCTTTAGGATCAGCATACCTCTTTTCTATAAGCTACATTCTGACTGATGAACAGTGTTACAGACATTCTCCCTTATGAGACCAATGGTTCCCAGCTGTTCAACTAAAAATTATTCTTTTCTTTGGGGGGGGGGGGGCAGGGCCCGATTATGAAAGCGGGGGCCCCTGGGCAGATGCTATTTGCCCCCCCCCCCCTTACGAACATTTATAAAAATAAGAACTATCCATGGGCTATACATAGCATTAGAAGTACTAGGTTCATACCCCAACGGGATTTTGGGGGCCCCTAGTATCAGGGGGCCCTGGGCAAAGTCCCGATTTGCCCATGCGATAAAAAGGCCCTGGGGGGGGGGGGCAAGGAAAAATGGACCAATATTTCCTTTCCATATATCCCTTTGACATACGTTAATGAAATTAGTACTTAAAAAATATTCTCCTTAGACCAATAACACCGAAGAGTGCCAACAAGAACCGTCAGTTTCTGGTGGGGTGGAGAGGGGGAGTTCTAGGTTTCCTATCGAAGAAAATTATAAATATCATTTTATTGAAAACCTGAGATTTTTTTTTTTGGGGGGGGGGCATCAAATGTTTAGGTCATCAGAGGGTCATTACAGTAAACTCCTAGTGAAATTGTACAATAGTAATAACGCATTTACTTTGAAAGCACTTATATATACCGCCCAAATTTTGAATTTCCTCATGTTTTTGGTAAATGAGGTGAAAGATTGATTCTCCCGAATTGAATCTCTCCGAATTGAATTCAGTTAGGGCCCTCCTCCGCGCATTGACTGCTGGGCGGTCCATAAAATATGAAATATTAGGATATTTTTTTTAATTGAATAACAATAGACTTGTTATACAAAAGTTATACAATGGGAAAAATGAATATAATATAAATAAAATGAGAAAACAAATATAGCATCGAATATTTGTTAAGGATCATAGCATTGTTAAAAACTATGTTAAGGCTAAAGACATAATCGGAATCTTCAGTATCACAATTTGAAAAAGCGGGGGAAAACCAACTTTCTTAAAAGGTTTCTACATTTTTCCGATTTTAACTGAACTTCTATTAAAGTTTTAATTTATTTCAAGTTAAGTTGGGGGGGCACGTGCCCCCCCCATAATATTTATAATATATGTCCATAAATAATTATTGGATAGCAGAAGTATTTCAAGTAGTTAAACTGTAAAACTAAATTCTAAAACCTTACGCAGGCACAAACTCGTATATGTGTGAATGCACAATGACAAGCTATTGAAAAAAAAAATCCAGATTAAAAAATTAAGGTACAGTATCGCTGTTCATAGAAATACAGTGAAACTTCTCTAAGGCGGCCAAGATGGTTCCGAGAAAAAGTGGCCTAATTGAGGGGTAGCCACCGAATAGGAATTGCAAGCTAGAAAAGTTTCACTGAACTTTAATGGTAAGATGAAATCGTAATTGTTTTTGTTTTGTTTTCTATGAAAGAAGATAAATATTATTGTAACAGTCAAAAACACTATCCGAAGACATCAAAGTTTAATAATAATGCCCTTCATTTGTCAATGCTAATATTATTGTAGGATTATTTCTGAAAGGTGATAAAAACAATTTCTTAACAGACAAAATTTTAAAAAGACAGAATCAAAAGAGTATATTCATAAGCGTGGAATATTACAAAGAAAATGTTAAAGGAAATAAAAAAAGATGATTTTTTAAAATTTCTGTCATTTACTCACTTTTTTCATGAAAGATTGTAACAGTGACAAACGAAATAAAATGTTTTTCATAATCTACTGAAAGTTTTTATCATGTATTTTAGTAAATTTAGAAGAACTCTCCATACGTAAATTTAAATGTTGGATGAAAAACCTGAAAAGTTATTCTAGAAGAGTAAATTACCTTTAAATGTGACTTTTGAATGACTGTCTACATTATTTTTAAAACTTTAATGAAAAGATTAAACAAAATATCGAAATTGAAAATGATTCTAGATACTTTTTAGTCCATGTCTGAAAAATAGATGGCAGCACAATCTAGTAATTTGCTGTCTGAGACTCAAAAATAATGTGCTATTAAAATTTTCGATTGAGAAATATTTTATGATGTTTAAGAAAGAACGAATCAAATGCTGTTTTAAAAATCTACAAAATTAAGTTCACCTTGTAAATCACCTTTATCAATCTTCGATATCAAATGATCAAGCGAGCTAATTTCGCTTGAATAAAATTTCATTGGACCTTTATAAGCAAAACACGCGTGATTTCAAGGTCAAGTATTTTTATTTATTTTTTACCATTATTATACAAGATATAAAACGAGAATGATTTTACAATTATCCTATGAAAACTCCTAGTTTCAAAATTTTTTTGCTATTTGTTTACTGAAACATATATCCATAATTAATTGCAAAACTTTTTTGTCAGTTTTTAATCAGTTATATTTTATGAGTTAAAATTCATAACGAGTAAAAAATATCTGAATTTGATTTTTAGAAATGTTTAGAGTAAGAGAATATTTATATTTCTTAATCCCTTTGCCGCTAAATAAAATAATTTTCAAAACTATGCCAAACGCCAAAACATTCATTACACTACAAATATTTCAACTTATTTTGAATGATTTTTAACATGGATTTATGAAAAATAATTAAGACTAAAATTTATGTATTTTAAATTATATTTGCGATCTGCGTGGTGCACTCATTGCTTGTAATTTGAGCTGCAATTTGGGAGAAATTTGTTGTCTATGATTGCCTAAGCTTTGGGATAAATACATTTTCTTTTTCGATTAGGCAACTTTTTTCATAATTATGCAGCAAGACTTGAATTACGAGCATGTTTCAGGCAGTAGATGCTAGGAAACTCGTTCTCCTTAGACTTCGGGGAGTGGTTATATCATATTTCATACATCGCCAATCGTAAATCAAAAACAGCCAAATATCACGCCAAGGTGCGGATGAATTTTGGCAGGCGCGGCTTTCTCTAGCCATTCTATCACATCACTGATAGAGTTTGGCTACTTTTTTCTTTTTCTAAATCAGCGTATTGTAAACTCAAAATCTTTTTACGCGGCTTTATAACGTCTTCGGTCTGAGAAGAAATACAGGTAGCCCTCCTACAGCACAGCATCTTACAACACGGTTTCGCTCTAACACGATAGGATAAATTGCGGGAACCCTCGTATAACACTACAACCTGTAACACGGTTTCGCTCTAACACGATTAAAAAAATGCGAAAACCTTTGTACAACACTGTACTTCTACAGCACTAGATATCATGATTTTTGTTTAGCACATTTAAAAACTAAATTACCTTAAAATAATAACGGGAAGGAACAATAAACTATAGTGGCTTTACATGAAAATGTATAAGCAAATTATAATTTATTCATTTATAACTCTATAAAATTGCAAGAAGGCCCAAGCTTGGCTGAAAATCTTGAATAATTTTTCTTGAATGCAGACCCATCCGCTGAAAGAAGCCGAAAATTCAAAAAGGAGCAGCAAAATTGTCTATCTCTATGTCCTGAAATCTACAATGACCTTGTAAGAACCAGTAAACAAATCAAAATTACAGATTTTTTAAAGAGGATAGAAGGTGCAAAACATCTAAATGAAGAAAAAGGTTCTGAAAGTTAAGGTGCCATCGTTCAACCGAAAACATGTTCTCGTTTGATTGTACTGAGCAGTGATGAGGAAGAAATTTATTAAATTAATGTCACATTAAATGAAAATAATATGTTTTGTTTCTTTTCGTTTTGTGTTATACATACATTTATATTTTTAATAAAAATTAACTTGCTTGTATGGAATTGTTAAAAAAAAAATTGCTTTTAATAAGTTTTTGGAACGTAACCCCCCTTTTTTGTACTGTCTCTGGGTCTCATATAACACGATTTCACACAACATGGCATTTTTTAGGAACCTATCTACCGTGTTATAGGAGGGTCACCTGTATCTAAATCTTATATAAAATTTAATTTATTATTAATCGAATAAATGCTGCAGTGTGCACTTAATATAAAATAATTGTGAAAATTTTTAATAATTTATTTATTTATTTCTAAATTTCAATAAACCCATCGTCGTGATTCTAATTTTTAAGTAATGACAAATTACAGACCACTTCTCGTAAATTACAATATACTTATAAGACAAGGCATGGGCGGGAGGGTTGCGGCAATGTACACTTTTACCAGCTGAATGACAGCATTGAAAAAACTAGGTTAAAACAGCTTTAAATTAAAGATCATAAGTTAAGAAGGCAAATAAAAATTAAATTTCAAACAGTTAACTTTGCTCCACGTTCTTTCAGAGTGGAATGTAATTAGAAAGTTTAAATAAAATATTTCATCCTAAGGTCAAGACACGTAATTACTCTTGTCAAGAGTACTTCGAGATATGATTCCTGTTTATACAAGACACCAAAAAGAAAGAAAAAAATGCTTTGCCTATGCCGAAGTGTAGGCATGTTAAATCAATCAATAAACACGTGAGAGTACGATAGATAGAGGGCTTTAATTAATCCCCTTTTTTTTTCTTTTTTATGGGGGGGGGGGGGGGGGCGCTGTTTCTATTCAAAAAACGGTCTTCGCAGATCTCCGTCGTATTGCTTTGCTATCCCCTTCATGACACAACCAGATTATTTACCAAGCATTTGCTACTTTTTTTCTCTCTCTCTGAGAATTACGTTTAATAGGTTTTGAATGACTGTTCTTTCAGTTTTCTGTTGAAATCTTTTTCTGCTTGAATTCTGAAACTCATGCTGCTAACATTCTACCGCTAATTAGAAGCTTAAGAACTCATGCATTTATACATGAGATCTTTCTGTTTTAATGTGGTCTTTAGAGGGAATAGGAGAAGTCAAACTGTGCGTCTTGAGTGTGGTAACTTCATAAGAAAGAGATAAATTTCGGCTTTTAGTAGATTTTGCTTTCATTATTAGATTTTTGTCTTACAAATGCATGGTCTGAGGTAATAATTTTTTTAAAACTTTAGACTAGATTTAAGATAGACTTAAGATAACTTTTGCTATTTTAGGGTGGCGTCAAAGGAATTTATAATTTTTCGCGATTGGATATTCGCTATTTATTAATGAAAACTGCTTCATTTACAATTTTACTTGCACAGAGATTTAAAACCGGATAAAATTAAATTAACGAAAATATGATGTTATATAACGCAGTGCAAAAATGTTGTATTGATATTTATTTCATTTATGCACTTTTTATCATGAGCCCTTTGATTAATGCTGACAACTTTCTGGGGGAAAATGGAACAAAATTACTGAGGCAGTGCACGATGTCTTAAGTTTATTTGAAATTAATTCTAGAGTAGTGTTAATTTCAAATAAACTTAACACATTGTACACTGCCATGTATTGAATAAGCATCAAGTTGTACCTGCAATAAGATTCTGCAAATCTTCAAGACTCCATTAACAGTCAAACTTTCTTAGAACACGTATCTCTCTCTCCCAAATAACATTAGAAGAGTTTTAATCAACTTAAACGGAAGATTTTGACGATGATAATTAACTACAGAAAGCCTCTGTACTTTCAAGAATGATAGATAGCCACTGCAAAATTCATTCCTTTCTGATTTTTTATTTTATTATTATTTTTCTTTAATATAGCTTTTAAGATGGATTTTAAGTTTTTCCGTTTGCTTCAATCATCTCGTTATGAAAAATTAGTTTTACATTTAGTAATACGAATAAAACGCAGTCAGTTAAAAAAAAAATTCGAAAAATGTGCATTCTCAGTTCATATATGCCATTGTTCGAAATTCATTCATTCATATTGGAGTAACACTCTACGAAATTTTCGCTCATGAGAGTAACGATGGATTAAGCGAAAAATACGAAAAGGGAAATTTTCTCACTCTACCCATGCTGATTACCCTAGATTACCTAGATTAGAATCCTTTTAGTGTGCGAGTAATTTGCCGTCTTAGAATTTTTTCGAGATTAAACTTCATTTTTAAGTTAAAATAGTGGGCTTCGGAATTGAAATTTAGACACAGAATAACATAGAACTAAAGTTATATATCGTTATCTTGAGGTTATTCCAAAATATCGATATTTACGTGTAATTATGAAAAAGCAATAACCGAGAAACTTTTTTTTCTTTCGAACGCAGAGGCACTTGTCGCTAGATATTCGCCTGTATGTACACCGCGATACTGCTGGCCATTCATTTAAGGGTGCAGCGTATAGGTGGCCAGCACTACCCCCTACAAGCTGGTTCTTAATTTAGAACAAAGTCAAGTGACGAGACCGGTACACTTGACCTCACACCTCCAGAGGTAAATTTGAGAACTTGGAGGTCATTGCAGCCACGACAGATTTTTCGTGCACCAGCCGCCATTAGACCGAGAAACGTATATATTCTAGTCTTAATTGAAATTGCAACACCAAAAAAGATTTGACTTACAGTAACGAAATTTATTTGAGCGATGACATGAGGTACAATGTATAAGTGATTGGAATTATAAATTAATAAATTCATTTTGATTTACTGATATCAATATTTTGTGTGCCCACCTTTCGCAGTTCTAACTACTTGCAAACGGCCATTGAGCGCCATTAAGCGAAGAAGATTCTGGGTGAAATATCGTTTCACGAAGACTCAACAATCTTTAACAGTTCTTCAGTTCAGACCGCGTATGATAATATACGGTCCAATTTTAGAGAGGTTGTAGTCCATACGTGTCGAATGGGGGGATAAATCGTGGGATTGAGCAGGCCAAGGAAGAAGTGGTACTTGTTGTAAAACAGGTACCACTGTGTTGCAGAAGAAACGCTGGACAATGCGGGCTACATGGGAATGAGCATTGTTATGTTGAAAGATAGTTCCATGAGGGGTCTGTTAAGCCCCTAGCGCACGACAAAGTGTTGCGGAATTCAACAGTATTGCTTCAGAAGCAGTACTGGTCCTAGAAACAGAAGACTTTTTCTCAACATATGAGAAAGGAGCAATATCCTTTATGCGCGATAGATGCTCTATTTTGATCAATCTACCTCATTGCAATTATACGCGTTGTGCTGCATGAATTTTTGTAACACCTCTCTGTTGTACCGCTGACTGTTAGAAGTACCGGTGATCCGTATAAAGCGGTAATGGGAATGAAATAAAATAGGGGAATTATATTTTTAATATATTTCCTTTGTTGTTTTTTCCTTTGTTCATAATACATTTTGCTAGATTAGGTTTTGTGTGCGTATTATTTGCTATTTTACCAATTTTGTCTCGTTAGCTGTAAACTTATTTTCCTTTCTACAATATTTATTTATTTGAACAAAAACTTTATCGGTTTTAAGGTTTTAAAAATTAATATCGATTTAACAGTTTGTTTAACGGAGTTTTTTAAAGGATCGATAGTATTTTTCTAAATAGAGTCTCACGTGCATATAAGAAGGCCCAGTAGTTAAAAGTTTCAGGATTATTCATTTTTACAGCCTTATTGATACATTTGAATATATCACGACACATCACCACTAAACCAAAATTTCCATACACTTAAAAAGAGACATTTTCGTTAATTTGCTTTCTTTAACAATTTTTTAAAGGAGTTTTTTTAAGGATCAATAGTATTTCCCTAATAGAATCTCACGTGTATATAAGAAAGCCCAGTAGTTAAAATTTTCAGGATTATTTATTTTTACAGCCTTATTGATACATTGAATATATCATGACACAACCATTAAACTAAAATTTCCATATACTTAAAAAAAATAGATATTTTCGTTAATTTGCTTTCTTTAACTATTTTTAAAGGAGATTTTTAAAGAATCGATAGTATTTCCCTAAATAGAGTCTCACATATATAAAAGAAGGCCCAGTAGTTAAAAGTTTCAGGATTATTTATTTTTACAGCCATATTGATACAGTGAATATATCATGATACATCAACACTAAACCAAAATTTCCATACACTTAAAAAAAAGACATTTTCGTTAATTTGCTTTCTTTAACAATTTTTTAAAGGAGTTTTTTAAAACATCGGTAGTATTTCCTTAAATAGTCTCACGTATACATAAGAAGGCTCAGTAGTTAAAAGTTTCAAGATTATTTATTTTCACAGCCTTATTGACACATTTCGTATACCACGACACATCACCACGAGACCAAAATTTCCATACACTTAAAAAAAAGACATTTTCGTTAATTTGCTTTCTTTAACAATTTTTTTAAAGGATCGGTAGTATTTCTCTAAATAAATTCTCACGTGTATATAAGAAGGCCCAGTAGTTAAAATTTTCAGGATTATTTATTTTTACAGCCTTATTAATACATTGAACATATCACGACACATAACCACTAAACCAAAATTTCCATACACTTAAAAAAAAATACATTTCCGTTAATTTGCTTTCTTACAAGCATTTCTTTTATCAAAGAAAATTTCATTGGACCAGTGGTAAATTTCTGTGGAAATATGCCTCATTCTTTTAATCTCATTCCATCTGAAACAATTGGGAAAACCTCGCCTTTTGAAACATTCAAATCATATTAAAATAAGAGCGGGAAATACAGCCACTAAGTCAATTAACCAGTTCCTCTGGGTGTAAATGCCCTGTTGCTAGATTTTTAAAATAGAAAGCGACTGTAAAGTCAGCGTGGGAAATCCCCATCACGGCGCATAAACCAGAATGCATGAAATTGATTTATAATTTTCATCCTTCTCTGTTGTTTGAAAACTGTGCGGTTCTCGATTTCCATTACCAGGCGCGCAAGAAAGAAACGGCTAAAAGTAAATGGGAATTTTATCGAGCAAATAAATGCGGAATGATTTACGCCATTCCGAAAACGCAAATGCAAACTAGAAAATAAATTATTCCTCAACGATTCAAAGAAGGTCACATTCAAAACATGAGTTACTTCTTTTATAAAAATACCAAAGGGAAGTTTTCTCAAGACGGCAGAGAACTCAACGTTCTTCTTTTG
The DNA here is from genome assembly GCA_907164885.2 of Dolomedes plantarius. Taxonomy (NCBI): domain Eukaryota; kingdom Metazoa; phylum Arthropoda; class Arachnida; order Araneae; family Dolomedidae; genus Dolomedes; species Dolomedes plantarius. The sequence continues at coordinate 133,640,169 of OU015494.1, read as the reverse complement.
TGTAATATCTTAGATGTTTTCATTTGTTCCTGTTTGAGTCAAATGGTTCGTGTAAAAGCGGTCTTCAATAAAGATACCCTAAAATCCCAATTATCCAAGGGCGAATTATTTAAATTTCACAAAAGAATGGTTGGAAGCATACAAAGTGTCCGACATCTCGTAAATAAAGGAAAAGGTTTTTTTACCGAAAAAAATTCCATATCATTTTAATGAAAACTGAATAATATATCTGTATTTAAATGATTTGAAAGTGCAATTAAATAAATCTCTCTTATTTCACTTTAAAACTCTGAATATTCCTTTTTATGATTTGCAGAGCAATTTTGGACTATCTGTGTTTTCCAGTTTTCCAAAAACACCTGTTTTATAACTTTTTTTAAGTTTGCATTTAAAATAATAATTTGAGAGTTTTAAAATTTATATCACGAGAAAGATCATAAAAATTCCTTTAAAATGAAATCTTTTTCGAACCTTTACCTCGATTGTCTGATTTTTGGTGAATTTTTAAAGATTCTTTTTTAGAATTTAATTTATTAAATGCTGATCAAGTGATTTCTTTTTCTGGTACTTTAAATAAATTTATCGTCACGCGCATAACAACTAAATAGACAAATTTTTTTTTTCTCTTTAATGCAGCAGACGATTGGATATTATCAAAAAATAAATAAATATCCCTCACGATTTGATATTTATTTATATATATATATATAACATCAATTGTATACATTGACCGTTGTATTTAATTTGAATGTACTCAGTAGCGAAGCGCGGGTTTTCAGCTAGTATATATATATATATATATATATATATATATATATATATATATATATGTGTGTGTGTGTGTGTGTGTGTGTGTGTGTGTGTGTGTGTGTGTGTATGTATTTATATATAACCCCAAAACCCTTTCAAAATTCTAAATTCTTTTTAAATTTCCTTGTGCGTAGATTAATTGTGTTGTTCGCTTTCATTTTAAGAACAAAGGAGTTGATTTCGGCATATACTATACGATCCCTGTGGATTTGGAGATGATCCCTCTTCGTTATATAAGTTTTCAAGCCCGTAGATCCAGGCACAGCGAATGGCTGCTCGTTTGCACGGTCACGTGGCGAACCGTCTATGAGTTTATAAAAGCTCAAGCATGCCTCCCAGAGCGGATTTTGGCGTGACTCTGTTGCCTATTAAACACGCTGTAACCCTTCGAGCAGAATGTGAATAAATTTGTATTTTCAGGAGAACAGCGACTTTTTGTTGGTGTCTGCTCGGCTACTACGTTTTCCCCGCTGTGGTATGCCGGCTCCGGTCATCATCATCATTCACGGGGCCGGGTCGGCATATTACATATATGTGTATGTATATATATGTATACAGGTGGCTATCAAAATAATGGAAACACTAAGAAACATCATGAAAACCTTTATTAATACGGGCAGGTTCACCTTTGTAATGTAATACCACCTGATTCCCCTTGGAATTGGATTATACAAGTCATAAATAGTGGTTAAAAATATATTATACCATTCTTCAGGAAAAAATCATGAAAGTTCCTGTAGAGACGCTGTGGTGGATATCGATACCTGTATCTATCCGCTTATACAGATCACAGTGGTTGGATGATTTATAGTCGGGGGGATTGTACATGGCAAGATAAGATATTTGCCTTCTTTTTTATGCTCTTTCAACCAATACTTGGTAGATTTAGCTGTATGTATAGGGAGATAATCATCCTGGAGAACGTCATCTCCTGCAAGAATTTATGTTTGCACCATAGGATTGACTAGTGAGCTAAAATTTCGACATAGTCCTTCTTATTCAATCTCCCTTTTAGGGTTACAATAGGGCCTGAAGAAAACCATGAGATGCCATCCCAAACCCTGTTAGATCTACCTCCATGATTCACAGTTGAGATGAGGCAGCCAGAATCTTACGCTTGTGTAGGTGTTCTCCAGACATACACAAGTCCTGTTGTGAGGAACAATGTGAACAATTATTCGTCGGACCAAATGCCGTTTTTCGACATATTACTCGACCAGGATTTGCGCTCGTGGCACCATTGAGGACGATATTTTGTATTGGCATTTATTACAAGTGGCATGGAAAGACTACTTTAACGTAAATACATTGTTTGTGATGTCCCCTTCTACCTCTAATGGTTGATACCAGAACATGCGGATGCTGATTGAACTCTTAGGTCATTTTGGTTGCAGTTGTTTCCTTTCTTCGTGTTACAATTCGCTTCAATACCTCGTCCGTCTCTTTCACTCAGCTCTCCCTTTCGTCCATTATTCTGTTTGGCAAAGGATGTTTTTCCGTGCACTCTCTATACTATCATGACTTTCGATACCATATCTCGAAAAACACCCATTAGCCTGGGGGTTGAGGTAACAGATACTCCAATTTAAACGCGCTCCAACAATTTGCCCTTTTCACAAGGTTTGCAAGCTTTGAAATTTTACGCTGTTCAACCCCAAAAGCACGATGCCCTTACCTTCATTACTGCTACCTGACAGTAGAATAATACTTACACTATATTATATTAAAAAAACCGGTGGCAAGACTTGTTTTTTAAGGAATACGAAGCACATTCATAAACACCACTAATATTGATAGGTGTTTCCATTATTCTGATAACCACCTGTATGTGTGTGTGTGTGTGTGAAGACCTTATTTGAATAGTGGGCCAACTCCACTTTTTAAAGAAATGGAGTTAACCTCACTTTCATTTTCATACAAGTCATTTCTATCTCATTTTAAAACTAGTACACCTCCAGCTTATTTCAGATGCCAACAGAGGTCACCACAAATCTGACTTCAGCAGTCATTCTTCAGCACCTTTTAGACTTTAAGGCTCTGTATCTCAAAAATAAAAAATGGAGTTAGCCCACTATTCAAATAAGGCCTTCATATAATATATATGTATATATATATATATATATATATATATATATATATATACAGTGGAATCTCGATCTATCGTTTTTCAAGGGACCGATTGAAATGAGCTATAAATACGGGAAAACGATAGATACGGAAACATAACAAAGCAATATGATCGTTGGGACTGGATAAAATGAACGACACATACGAAAAGACGATGGATCCGAAAACGATCGATCGAGATTCCACTGTATATATATATATATATATATGTGTGTGTGTGTGTGTGTGTGTGTGGGAAGCGAATTCTTAACTCATCAATAACTTCACAACACATGTAATTTAACTATCTATATTTAAACTTGATTAGGTATAAAAAAATAGAAAGCTATATACAAAAGGATTTGAGTTGAGGGGAGTATTACGGAAAAGTCTACACAGTCGCTGGAATATACAATTATACTTCTAGGGGCCATCTTGCCCAAACTTCAGTTACAGGGCCGTCTGCCCTTTACTCGCACGACCGTCAGCGTCGGCATCCAGGGGTCAACTCCCAAGTAACACCTCTCTCCGCGGGATGGCACTGTCGTCTCCTCGTTTACTCAGCGCTGCGTTGCACTCGTTCCCATAACGCTCGGGCATCTTGATGTTTTGGCCCTCCAAAACTCTTTACTTTGCACAGAAATCTAAAAAAAAGGAGAAAAGAAAAAAAACAGTATCTAGGACTTATAATTTTTGTAACACTTAATTTTGTTCTGCTGCCCATGGTTTCATGTGATCTGCGGCAGTTGTTGTGACATTCGGTCCATCGTGGTTGCCTAACTTCTGGACATCAAATCTGTCGTTGGACTTTATTTTTGTAATCTTGTAGGGTCCGAAAAATTTAGGTTTCAGTTTAGTTCCAGTTCCAAATTGAGTTTTTTCAATCGCAACGAGTTCTCCAATTTTATTTTGTCTTGCGTTCTTCCTTTTTCGATTAAAATTTTTCTTATTGTCTTCTTGTATCTTCAATATATTCTCTTTTGCAATTTCTCTCATGTTTTCTCGGTCTTCCATACTTGCTTTGATATATTCTTCTAGGATTTCCTTTATTTTTAAATCTTCTTTACTTTTTAATTTAACTCCAGTAAGAAGCTCAAACGGTGTAAATTTTGTTGATCTTGAAATGGTACTGTTAATAATTTTTTGAACGGCAGGTACATTCTTATACCACTTGGTTGCATCATCGATGGTTAGTTTCGACAAAATCGGGCTGAGGGTTCTGTGCATCCTCTCCACCTGTCCGTTTCCCCTTGGAATTCCGGCTGTTATTTTAATGTGGTCTATATCTTCTTCTTTACAAAATTCCTGAAATTCGTTGGACAAAAATGCACCACCTTTATCTGAAATAATCCTTGACGGGTTTCCAAATGTTGTTTGTTGTAACCTCAGTTTGTCGATGGCATCTTTAGCTGACGTTGATTTTGTGGGGTAGAGCCAAACATATTTCGTAAATGCATCTACCACAGTAAAAATGTGCTGGTACTTTTTGTTCGATGAGGGCATTGGTCCAATAAAATCTACGTGGTACGTGCTTAATGGTAAGTTCTCTTTGGGAATCGGATTAAAAAATCCTTCACTTTTTCCGCTTTTTCTATTACACAGTATACACTCAATACAATTCGCAATGACACTTTCGATTTTCGCTTTCACTTTTGGCATGTAGAAGTCTTGCCTCAAAATTTCTTCGATCTTTGCTACTCCAAAGTGGCCTTTGTTATGAATTTCACGTATGATTTCTTTTTGCAAGTCTTCCGGAACAACTAAAAGATCTTTTCCATTTTCGTACTTATATAGAACGTCTTTTTTAATTGAATAATCATTGTTTTTACCCAATTTCACTAATTATTTGATAGTCTTAACCCACTCGTCGTCATCTTGTACTCTTGCAATTTTAGTAGTTAACTCTGCGTGCGAACGTGTTGTCACTAGGATGGTGTTTTGGCTCAACGCATCTACATGTTTTGTTGTTTTGGGTACTGGGAATTTTTTAACAGCTAATGTTTTGCTTGGGGAAGGCTGAATTGTTCCGTTCTCTGTTACATAACCTAAAAATTCAATGTTTTGCTTCAAGAATTGGCACTTTTTAAAATTTATCTCTAATCCATACTCGGATGCTCTTTCCATCACACGTTTTAATTTAAGTAAACCTTCTTTCTCATTGTTCGATGGAATTATCAAATCATCCATATAAATAATAATGGTGTTGTCTTTTAACATATCTCTAAATATTGTGTAAATGTATCGTTGAAACACACTGGGGCTAGTGGACAGTCCGAAAGGAACTTTTAAAAACTCATATTGTCCTTCGTGAGTGACAAATGCTGTATATTTGCGGCTCTTCTCTGCAACATCAACATGGAAAAATCCGTTCTTTAGATCAAGCGTCGTAAAAATCTTTGATTGCTCTAACCTGTCTAACGCGTCTTCTATGAGGGGTAAAGGGAAATTGTCTTTAACGATCTTTTTATTTAACTGCCTGTAGTCAATACATAAACGGTACTCGCCTGATTTTTTCTTACACAACACTACGGGTGCAGCGTAATCTGAACACGATTCTGTTATTATATTATCACGCAACCAAATTTTTATTTGCTCTTCGATTATTTTTTGCTCTGCAAAGGGAAATCTCCGACAACGCTGTTTCACAGGAAATTCATCTTTCAAAACAATGTTCATTTTTAACCCCGTGTTTTTAGTTTTGTTTGGTTTGTAATTCGCGATGAGGTTTGCAACTTCCGTTTTCAATCTCGAGTCTAAGTTATGGCAGATGTCAATTTCGTTCTCCGGTAACTCTCATTCCGTTTTCATCTAATATGATATTTAACTGTTTCATGACATTCGTACCGATAATAGCGTCTTCGCACAATTCTTTCAAAACGTATATATCACCAGTTATAACACAGTTGTCTATTTTTATTTCCGCATTAAAGTAGCCTAAAGGAATCACTCCTCCATTTCCGATACCGTTTAAAATAATATGATCATTCTTTAGTTCTGGTTTACTAAGCTTTTCATAAATAGATTCTTTGATCATTGCAATTTCACTACCGCTGTCAAACAATGCATTAGTTTCATAACCCATAATAGTAATTTTCTTTTTAATTTTATCATCATTAGCATAAGATTTAATTTTAAACACATCTTTAGTACAATCAACAGCTTTATGATTAAAATTCGAACATTTAAAGCAACGCAATCCTCGAGCTTTGTTCTGACATTCATGAGATTTATGGCCAATTTCATTACAAGAATAACAGACTATGTTCGAGTGTTTGTTCAGATACTGGTCCCTGTAATTAAATTTTGGCTTCGATTCTTTACTTCTGTTTTCATTCCATCTGTACGAATCTTTAGTCTGTTTCTCAAAATTGTGTCGTTTCATACTTATGTTTTTAAAATGATTCTGATTCTTATTGACCGGCGTTTGTGTTAAAATTAATGTCCGTTCTCGCGACTCTACTTCTTTTTTCAAAAATTGTAGCAAATCCGTAATTTTATTTTTTTCTGATTCGGTGGATCTATTAAATTCTAGAGCTATATCGTGCGGAATGGTTTTGATCAAAATAGGGAATAGTCACGTTCCGTAGGTGTTCGGTTCAATACCAAGACTTTGTAGCGCATTTACTTCAACGGAAACTGTATCATAAACTTTGCGTAATGTTCCTACATCTCTTGAATTTCTACACGGTGTCAGGTTTAATAATTTTGACATGTGATAGTCCACGATTAATTCTACTTTTCCAAATCTAGAATCTAAAATTGAGATAGCTTTTTTATAATTTTCAGCTACGAGTGACAAACCAGAAATAGCTGTTTTCGCGTCACCTGATAAATATGTGATCAGATAGTTAAATTTTTCCACTTCTGTTAATGCTTCGCTATCGTGAATTTCATTTTTGAATTGGGCCCAAAAATTTGGCCATTTACTTTTTTCGCCATTAAATGCTTCAATAACTAAACGCGAAAGTTTCACTGGTGTGGCGATTCTAGAAAACGAATCTTCTGAACTTAACTCTGTCGATTTATTTTGATTCTTACTTTCCGTTTCTAATTTCTTAATAATTTTTTTAGCACGGACTTTAGCTATTATTACGTCTTCGTGATAATTCTCTGCTGAAATTGTTTCTTTTTCAAGCTGTTTTTCGTCTGTAATATCATTCTCAATCTGACTATCTATTAATTTTAAGTTTTCTTCCTTATCGGTTAAAAGTATAAGTAATTCGTGTATTAAATCTACATCTGGCTGAGTTTCATGCATAACGGCTTCCAATCTTTTAATTATTTTTGTCGTGGCCGTTCTCAGCGTAGTACGCTTTTTCAAATTTTTATCTAATGCTTCCATCATGCAATATAATAAGAATAAGAACTCGCTTACCGTTTTGGTCTCTCGGGTTCAACAGATGTCTTTCTTTTCAGGTTGGAATGGTTCTTAGCATACCACAGTCCAAAGGTCCAAAAATCACTTAGTTATCAGTCTCTAATATTCACAGTCTTTCACTAATCACTATCACAGTCACAGTTTTTCACTAATATTCACAGTTCTTGTATATTTTAAAACTAACTTATCTCTTATCTAACTTAACTTATATTTCATCCCGGCCGAGCCCCCATTTGTGGGAAGCGAATTCTTAACTCATCAATAACTTCACAACACATGTAATTTAACTATCTATATTTAAACTTGAATTGGTATAAAAAAATAGAAAGCTATATACAAAAGGATTTGAGTTGAGTGGAGTATTACGGGAAAGTCTACACAGTCGCTGGAATATACAATTATACTTCTAGGGGCCGTCTTGCCCAAACTTCAGTTACAGGGCCGTCTGCCCTTTACTCGCACGACCGTCAGCGTCGGCATCCAGGGGTCAACTCCCAAGTAACACCTCTCTCCGCGGGATGGCACTGTCGTCTCCTCTTTTACTCAGCGCTGCGTTGCACTCGTTCCCATATATATATATATATATATATATATATATATATATATATATATATATATGGGATCCAGAATGCGTATCTCCGCCGCCTGGCGTAACCCCGTAGACCGGCGAGAGGATATCGAAGGGGGTCCAGCGCGAAGAAGCACGGGGAAGGAGTTTGGAGTCGATACGCAGCGGAAGCTTGAGCGCCCATGTTGAAAGGAATGAATCTCTTCGAGTAAACGGGGAAGAGATTCCGGTGATTTTGGCTTAGCGTTCGGCTAGAGCGTGGGGAGACAATTAGGCCTGGTACGGTAGGAAAGGTCCCATGTTGCGGAAGTCTGAGAGACTTCAAGAAGTACAAGGTTGTTGAGTACGTGGCAGTATTGTTATTACCCTGAGAGGTCGACTGTTAAATGTTAATTGTATGTCAATTGTAGTGTTAACATAATAAATAATTATAGTTATTATCTATTTATTTGTCACAAATGCCAGGCTTTAACAACTAAGTCATTAACCTTCTGGCTTCCTAATATTTCTGAACAGTACATTTAAAACTATTAAGTGCAGGGCAAATGTCAATGTGGCAAATGTCCATCGAGCGTCCAGAATTACAGAGACAGCAGGCCGGGGAGTCCTTTGGTCCAATTTTAAAAAGATGGTTATAGTTATTATTATCAGAGACTGTTTATAAGTCATCTTGAATTTGTATTGAGTTACTGAGGTGACAGATTTTTGGGTGTATCCCGTTTTCCTTACATAAGTGTCGCAGTGTAGGAGACAGTTTTCGAAAATTGAATAAATGCAAGTTAGGCACAAGGTAATAGAAGAGAAGTATTCAAGAACGGGCAGTGAATGGCGACCAGCTGCAGTTAACGAACTGCTCAGATCTAACTAAAGACGAGCAATGTCAAGTTAAGAGAAATATGGTCAGTAAAGGGTCACCAGCTGGAGATAATGATTGGGGAAGCGAGAATTTGAAGCCAAGAGGAGACTAAGTTGTGATAGGGATAGAGATACGCGATTTTACGAGGTGGACTTCAATAGGTTAACAGCAGGGGATGAAACCGAGGCGTGGGAGTCTGGGAAGTTGAAGGATCCCCAGAAGGAACTGTAGAAGAGTGCACGGGCTGACGCCCCCTTCAATTTAGATTGGAGAGGTTATTAATATAAAATGTGGGGGGCCAACCAATGATAAGAGACCAAGTTTAGCATTGGTTGGGAGAGAGCCACCAATGAAAGTCTAAATAAAATTATCGAAGTTTAGCTCGATGGAAAAAAGAGGTAGAGATATCAGAAGCGTTGAAACCGTCAAGAGACATAGTCTGATCTGAATAGCTGAGAGACTGCAATTGAGATAGCAATATGGGTATATGTTAGCCCGACAATTATTGAGGAAGGAAGGCACCTGTCGCTGATAAACCGAGGCTGAGCCAGAAAGCCGCCGGGGAAAAAGCCTGAGCAAATGTGAAGAAGCGGATGCAAGCCCCAGATGTTGATGTGAGAAGCGCCCGTTCCCGTCCGTCCGCCGATGTTAGCCGATGTCCCGACGCGGTGACCAGACCTAGCCCTAAAGGGACTGCCCTGACACTTCTTACGCAGAGGAGAATCTCACCCATGCCGACCCCGTTCGTTGAAGGTGCGCCGACACAGAGGTGACAAGTCCGGTAGACCAGTGCCATCGAATAGATGCAAGTCCCCCCCCCCCCCCATCACCGATGTTAGCAACAGGAGAACCCTTTGTGAATGATGACAGCGCACCTGATTCCTGTTTAAGCGAATGAGATATCGCAGCTAGGATGCTTATGATCTTTGGTAGATTATTTATGCAGTGCTCACTGGTATAGCTAGAACATAGGGAATAATGAAAGAGTTTAACAACTAAGTCATTAACCAACTAAGTCATTGACTTAGTTGTTATTTTATGGTGAACATTCACTGATTTGGTCATAGATATCTATCACAGAATATTGGTTGTTTAATTCCGTAGTAATTGGAATATTAAGATATGATGATATTAGCAGTGTATATATGTGTTTATCAGTTAAGAATCTTTGAATAAGTAAATGATGATATTGAGTAGATAATTTATATGATGATATTAGCAATGTATATGTGTGTTTATCAGTTAAGAATCTTTGAATAAGTAAATGATGATATTGAGTAGATAATTGATAGGATGATATTAGCAAAATATATGTGTGTTTATCAGTTAAGAATCTTTGAATAATTAAAGGATGATAGAGAGTAGTTAAAAGAGGATATTAGTAAGAGTAAATAACGAATTAATATGATATAGGAATAGGGGTAATTTGAATTGTATATGTATTGTGTTAATAAGATATAGGAGTTGAAATTCAGTAATGAATAGTATTAATTGTATATGTATTGTGAAGGTTTAATAAATTGATTTGTATGTATACATATGAGTAATCACTTTATATTATTCTAAATACTAACCACTATAACAAACACTATCACAATAAGATGTACAAAAACCAAGTAAAACAGATTGCGTGAACATGCGTGTATAAGTAAAGGAGAATCGTTTTACCACTCCACTGCATAAAATGAGCGAAACTTGGAAATAGGGTTATTTCATGGAATAAAATAAAAGATTTAAAGCAACTGTATCTGTAAAACAATACATGTGATTAATAAATCTCTGTTCAGAAAAAAAATCTGGTAAATACTTAATGCAGATTCACTGACAACTGTAACTATAGTATTGGAATTTAGTACTATAAAATATTTTACAGTTTTCATTATTTAACGATACTTCCATTCGCAAAGTGACATGACTTAAATTACCGATTTTATTTCTTTGAATTATTTTTCAGCAGGTCTTAATTGTTCTTGATTTTGCTAGATATCTCTTTTTTTAAGTTACTAATTCTTTATAGTTTTAGCATTCAAACCTTTTTTTAAAAAAAAACGCAGTTAAAAAAAACTCATTCTGCCTCATTTTTAGGTAGTATCGTATTTTGATAAAGTGTTAATAGTTTCATTGCAGTGGGAAAATAATATATAGTTAAAAAAATTCATTTATTTATAAACAAAGGTCAAGAGATTAATTTTTATCTTTTACAACTCACTTCAGTATGAATGTATGAATATTAATTATTTAGGAGTTTCATCAACTACTCAAACAGCTGCTTGAAGCAGCAGTAAAAAAAGGGCGTTATTTCAATAATAATATATTTTTCAGGTGCACACGTAATCCCAAGCTGCCATGTATAGTAAAATAATACACAGGTTACAAGAATATAATGATTAAAACCATACAGTTTAATACCTGTGAAAGTAAACACAATATAAGTTTAAATAATATTTTTTTCAATTTCTGATTTGTTAGATTTATTTAAAATATGAATTTTAGTATTTTAATTACTCCTTACATTTTTGATTTGGCATTAAAGAGGAAATAATTTGTCAGTTTGATAAAAATTTATTTCACCTTTCAATTAAACTTTAAAGGGAGTCAGTAAACTCTAAATGCATAAATTACTCTTTGAAATACATCGCATATCAAATTATCGCTCAATAGTAAGCTTAATTACTGTAAGGAAATTTACAACTAGCCTATCTAGTAATAGTTCCCAAAGTATTTGTCGAAATATTGTCAACAACAAGCGGAAAATGTTACTGTTAGAAAGCTTCTGACTTCTCTATTATTTTGCGATAACTAATTAAACAGAAATGTGCGAATTTTGAGAGATTTGGTTTGGTTTTGGAGCGCTACGGTCACTTTTTGCTACACGAGGGCTAATTAGACCGGTACCTACTGCTTAAAGCCGATTCCGGAAGGCTACAAACATCCATGCAAATTGTGGAACTCGAACCCACAGACTCTGGTACCGAAGGTCAGCGCCCTAGCCATTCGGACATCGCCCGGTGAGTTTTGAGAGGAAAGAGAAACATGATTTATAAATCAATCGACTATAATTCTTTTTGCTTCCAGCAATTTTCGTCCGTCATTGCAAAACTGCATTGAAACCGTGCTCTTCCTTCCGATCCTTCCGTGCTCTCTTAATAAGATAATTTAAAGTCCCGAAAGATGTCATACATTTCATAAGCATTTTAGAGCCGTAATTCGAAAAGAAAGTAACTAAATCACATCTACAGAACATCTATGATAGTTACAACACGTGTAGACGTGGAAGTTATATATTTGTGTGTGTGTGTGTGTGTGTGAGTGTGTGTGTAAGTAATTTACATAACTGCATGAAAGAGGACTAGGGAATTTTTAAACTAATTCATTCTTAAGAAATCATAAAAATTTGGATCTATCCAATCCTACAGAGACTACTTCACCTAATGTCAAAGGCCCCGATATTTTGTGAAATGATATCAGTGATTGGCACTTCCGTTAAGATAGAATTGAAGGCCGAAAGGCAAATAAGATTGTTCTTGGTTGGAAGGAGGGAATCTATCAGAAATAAGGCCTCTCATTGTACACTGGTGTAAGAAATTAAGAGAATTTGCAGACTTGGTCGATTATCTCTAGAACTACTGTACCGATTTTAATGAAATTTGATATGTACATACATTGATACATTACAAAACAAATAACCATTCAATAATTGGAATACACACGCATGATCGTGCGTAACATTCTTTGGAGTCGGAAGGTATGAAACAGCGGTTGCAGAATAAACAAAAAAATGGGTTAATATATGGGTTAATAGGGGGTATGGTCCCCTCTTACAGATATACAGGTCTCGCAGCGTAATTTCATACTTGAAATAAGGCAGTTTATCATTTCCTGTGGCAATTGGTCCCACTCGTTCAGCAACGCTGCTTTCATTCCCTGGATGGTTCTCGGAGGGGGATTGCGAGTTGTAATTGCCCTCCCAGACATGCTCTATAGGGTAAAGGTCTGGAGATCTGGCTGGCCAATCCATCCGGCGAATATCCTCACTCTCTAGAAATTCGTCGACCAGAAGAGCTCTATATGGCCTCGCGTTATCGTCCATTAAAATGAACTCAGGGCCAACTGCAACCCTGAAAAGGCGAACATGAGGCTCCAAGACCTCATCCTTATACCTCACACCAGGCACAGTGCGTCTTTCAAAGACATGGAGAGGTGTGCGGTCATCCAACATGATGCCTGCCATTAAACCTCCTCCGCGATAATGGTCGATTTCGCGGACATTGGAGGGTAGGTAGCGGATCCCTGGTTCTCTCCATATGAACGTACGGCGAGAATCGGTGTTTAGGCTGAACCGGGACTCATCAGTGAAGAGAACGGTCGCCCATTGATCCATACTCCAGTCTCTATGCTCTCTGCACCACGATAAACGGATTCACCTGTTCGTAGAAGTGAGCGGGACGCAAACAGCAGGTCTTCTTGCAAACAACCCTCTCTCATGAAGTCTTTTGGAAACAGTCAACCTTGATACACGGGTTCCTGTGGCTGCATACAAGTCACGAGAGAGCTGAGAAGCTGTAGCACTCCTGTTACGCCTCGCTATAATCGACAAATGGCGATCTTCTCTGGCCGTCGTGGCTCTTGGACGACCTTGCCCAGGCTTTCTCTCGATGGATCCGGTATCCTGGAACTGTTTCCATAAGTTACACACGACGCTGGGCGTTAAATTGAACTCTCTACAAATTTGGACTTGAGATTGCCCTGTTTCTAGCCTCCCCACAATTCGCCACCTCATTCCATCATCTAAACGTTGGTGGTTACTCATTTTTATTGTTACAATTTGAAATTAACCGATTGCTGCAAAATAACACCAAGAAATTCGCCGAGGTGTGCTAGCGAACGAAACGCGTATTAACTTGCGCTCGCTTATAAAGCCTGTTTGTCTACTGGATCCGCCTACACACACGTGTACGCTTATGTATTTGACGTACAATGTTTGCATTTTTGTCTAGAAGCAGTGGTTTTACATTCAGTTCAGTTCTTTTCATGAAATTCGATAAAATATGCAAATTATCTTAATTTATTTCACCAGTGTACATAATATATTTCCTTTTGCTTGTCAACAAAAGTCGCCAGAATTTTTTGTCTATGTTTTAGGTACGTGGCGGCACAATGCTTGCTGGGAATGCAAAAATGGAGTTTATTCTCGCTTCTGTCTATGTTGTATGTGGTGCGTCTAGTGAAGTGGGTTTTTTTTTTCTAAGATTTGCCTTATCCTTGTGTTTAGGCCTGAACCCTTCATTTTAGGTCGATGCATAATAACGGGTAGAAATCACGGTCGTATTTGGGAAATTTACTGGCGCCCAAACAGGGACTCGAGGAATTTAACCCTCAAACCGGCCCATGAATTTGTTGCCACTATCAGGACTATCGGTCAAATTGACCCCCAAGCCTAAAAAGCTGTTATTTTTGCATTATTACGATGGAACTGCATGTTGATATTGTGCACAGGTTTGTTTGATTTATATTAGTGATGAATAGTGAGGGAAAAAATGATCTACACTTATTTATTCAATTTATTTAATTTATTTTGATCTGGTATCTACATCATCAAATCGTATGGCTCTTAAAAGAATTGCACAATGTTTCTCAGACATAATTGCTCGAAAAATTAGCCTGCAGTGATTGAGGTAGAGAAGAGTGATGTCAAGGCTTCACGGAATACTTTAAAAATCGCACAGAACGCTGAAATCCCTATCAGGATCGGTAGGCCTGTTATTGCTCAGTGGCAATAACAGGTCTACCGGTCATTTTGACCGCCATACTTTTACAAAATTGCAACTTACTGGCAAATGGTGAGCATTTGTGAAACCCTGATGTGCTCTCCCTGATGTCCAGGAACTGACTGAGGATGTCAAAGCCAGTCAAGCGTTCACGACTCTCCCCACTCCTGCCCCACCCCTTAGTACCACCGCTGCCGGTCATAATGACCGGTGGGCCGGTTTGAGGGTTAAGAGTGAAAGAGCAAAAATTTACGTTTGAATACTGCCACGGAAATTTTAAAGCCTAGGCGAAATTAGATGTTTTAGGCATTACTGACCCCGTAGAGTCTAAAACCAAACTTAAGAAACATGAGCAGACTATGCATTACTTTAAGGACACCGTTACCAGAGATCCGGACGGAAGGTATGAAATAGCGTTCCCTTGGGTTTTAGACAATTGTTGTCTCCCAATTAACAGGACTTTAGCTGAAAAGTGTCTAGTTAGTACTTGCAGAAAACTGAAAGATCAAAATAAGACGGATGATTATGAAAAAGTATTCAATTCATGGGTACAGGAAAAAATCATAGAAATAATAAATGACGATAGGGATTCTAAGGTTCATTTCCTGCCCCATAGATTCATATTCAAAGAATCGAGTGATACCACTAAAGTTAGACCAGTTTTCAATGCTTCGGCCTGTATCAAAGGACACCCCTCCTTAAGTGATTGTTTGGATAAGGGTCAAAACCTGATAGAATGCCATCCCTATTGTACCGTTTTCGAAAACACCCTATTGAAGTTGATTCTGACATAGGAAAGGCATTCCTGCAGATAAAAATAAAAGAGAATGATCGGGATTATCTCAGGTTTTTGTGGGAGAAGAACAAAGGAGAAACTGAGATTTACAGGCATAATCGTGTAGTATTTACTGTTAACTGTAGTCCTTTTTTATTGGTACAAGACTAACTACTAAAATAATTATTCTGAACATCTTTTAACTACAGCCAATATTTTGAAGGAATCATTTTATGAGAACAATTGTGTTTGAAATTTTAGCACAGTTGAAGAAGCGAATGAATTTATTTCAGAATCAAGTCATTGGCAAAATCCAACCTTCGAGGATGGCAGTCAAATTGTCCAGTAGAAACAGACCACTTAGAATCTAATGATTCTGTAGTTGTCTTAGGAGTAAATTAGGATTTAAAAAGAGCTATGATTTCATGCAAAATTGATTCGCATGGGGAGGGGCAAATTATAGCAACTAAACGGGCTTATAGCAACTCTCATCTGCACATGATGTTTTTGGTCCAATCGGATTCACTCCTCCCGTGACCCTGCTTCCAAAATTGATTATTCAAGACTGCTGGAAGTTAAAATTAAAACGGGATGACGATCTCCCTGAACATTTAGCCAAACAGTTTTTAAACTGGAAGAATGAAATAGATCTAAATTCTTGTGTTCAGATTCCCAGATGGATAAATTTAGGTCAATTAGAGGAGAAAGATATTAGTCTTCATGTGTTCTGCGATGCATCCAAGAATGCGTATGCCACTTGCGTCTTTCTACAAGTCAAAACAAACGATTTTGTGAATGTTAGTTTTAGCGGATCACGTACCAGAGTAGCTCCATTTAAGAACATTTCTATACCTCGTTTGAGACTTTTGGCATGCTGTATTGGAGCCAGACTCGGAAATAAAATTATCGCTGATTTAGGAATTCAAAGTTCACGTAATTTTTATTGATACGATCCGATGACAGCCCTGAGTTGGATAAAACGTGACATTAATTGGGGTACATTCGTCTATAATCGAGTACAAGAAATAAGAATTTTGACGCAGGTACATGAGTGGCATCACATTGCGGGAAAATTAAATGCGACTGACCTCCCTTCAAGAGGGTGTTCTCCTGAGCAATTTCTAAAGCTGAAATGGTGGTAGGGACCAGCATGGCTTAAGGGGATGGTGGACCTTTCAAAACGATTTTTGAAATTTTTACCACAGAGATATGAAATTTTGTATATATATTCATTAAAGTATAACAATATTAAACACCTTATAAAATTTTATAAATATTTTTTAAAAAATATTTTATAATTAAAAATTTAAATTAAATTACCCTTCTTTAAAATGCTCCTTGCGACTCAATTTTAAACTTTTCCCCTTAATTTTGCATTTATATTGCTTATAAATACTTTCTGAACAAAGTTATGTATTTTTTTGTACTTTCGTTGAATAGTTAATTTTTAGAAAATATTTTTATGCTTGTACTCTGAATTTTCGCGAAATTTTTGTACTTTTCTACACTAAAGTTAAACTTTTATAACCTAAATGATCTCGAATCCTAAAATGGATACATAACTTTATTTCGATGTATTACAGGAATCTTTATTATAAATTTCATAAAATTTCGTCAAAAATTATGACGCGAGGAGCATTTTAAAGACTTGCAAATCTGGAAATTTCTCATTTTGAGAAAAAGTCATTTAAAAGATAATTTTTTATCTACCTTTAATACTTACTACTCTAAAGCCACCAGTTTTTTATTTTTCTTTTCACTACACATTTTAAATGCATTCCATTCCAATATTTATATGTTTTTAAAATATTAATACACCCCTCAAAAAAATTCCAATTTTTGCTCGATTTTTGGTAATTTGAAAGTCCACCATCCCCTTAAAGAACCAGAATCAATTTGGCCACAAAGGGACGTATACCCTGACGAATTATATAAATGCTGAAATACACAAGACATCAGTGTCAGCCCTTGCTAAAAGAACAGAGCCTGATGCGTGGTACTACAGATATTTCTCTTCTTACAATACAATACAGCTTATAGCTTGGCTATATCGATTCATCAACAATTCTGGGAAGAAAAATGTCCTTAAAGAACCTAATCTTACATTCCATGAGATAGAGAATTCCGAAAGATTTCTCATTTCTTTGATTCAAAAAGAAGCATTTGACAAATCTAGTGAAGATAAAATACGGCTTCTTAGACCAGCTGTCGATGCGTTTGGAATAATTAGAGTAAAAACGTAAGTCATGTATCGACAAGATGCAGAAAGTTTCAAATATCCAGTGCTTTTGCCATCAGATCATCCAGTTGTTCATCTGTTGATTTCCTGGAATCGTCAAGAATTATTGCACCCTGGAGTCTCCCTATTAATGACACACTTGAGGGAGTAATATTGGATCCTTGAAGCCAGGAAAACTATTCGGACAGTGGTTGAACAATGTGTACGTTGCAAGAGATTCAATGCTCGGAAAATGGAGACAGTAGTACCAATAGCATTACCCCCAGAGAGAGTGTAAGACGCAGGCCCGGACTGGCTAGGTCGGCTAGTCGGCGATCGCCGAGGGCCCCCAACCCAAGGGGGCCCCGAAGGGACCTTTATACTTGGGGCCCCAAAAGAAGCGGTTTGTAATTTTTATTACTCACGTAATTTTTTAACTACACTACTTTATAATTAGTTGCACTAGAGTCATTTTCCTTTTTCCAAGGAAGTTTAAGCGTGTCCATTCAATTTGAAGCTGTTGTTCAAACGTGAGTAAATGTTTACTCTTAGCACAGCAGTAAGGCAGAACAGTCAGTCTGCATATGTACGAGTATTGTGTGGGGACGTGTCGCTGGTGAAGGGAAGCGACTTATGCATCGCTGTTTTCACAAAGTCCAAACGAACTGTTTGCAGAATTGTAACAACTGTTTGGAAAAAAACAGGTTGACGTAAAGAAGAAACTGGAAGTCCAGACTCGGTATCCCAATCTAGTCTGTTTTCTGTTCTGTTCTAACAGAAACACAAACAAATAAGTTAATTTTATTGTGTAGTTTTCTTTTTAAACTCGGAGCGGAAAAATGAAAAATTTTAAAAATTACATTTATAACCAATCAATATTTTTTTTTACATTTTAATTCAAAAATAAAAATAGTTTTATATATATTTTGTATTAAAGCGGAAAACGTTTTTTGTTGAAGTGTTTTACCTGGATTCCCGATACATTATACAAATATTTAACGGTTTCCATAATTTTTAAAATATGTTAAATTACTTCAGTTCTTATTTGGATCTAAAATCAGTTTTAATTGAAACAAATGGACAATTTTATTGTTTGAGAGAAGAGTAAGTTGTCGGTCCCTTTGTCGTGAACAGTTGTTTCCGTTCAAGAACGAGACATTCTTGAGTCCGGATCGAGAAGGGGAGAAAAAGTAGAAACAGTTAAAACATTACATTTGTTCTTTTATGTTAAGTTCTGTTGTGACCTTAGAGCAGTTGAGATTCGAGAACAGGCAGTCTGATCCCCAGATCAAACAGTTCCAAGTGTTTGGGCCGGTTCAGAAAAGCAGTTTGCTCGTTGTTTAGTGAAAAACAGTTGTTTCAAACAGTTTGGAGGTATTCATCCTACCACTACACCTCTCAGTCAGTGTATGTTGTTGTTAGTGCACTAGACAGTTCTGTCAACATGAAACGTGTTTATCAAAGTGGCGCTATGAAAAGGAAAGAAAAGAAGAGAAAATCTTTAGACGTTGAAAAAAAGTTCCAAAAGTTTAAAAAATTGGTTTAGTTCCACTTCTCAGTCGCAAAGTCAGCCTTTGACTCACTATAATACATCAAACACAGGTAAGAAAGTTGGAATTAGTTTATTAGCTCCTAAGTACAGTAGAGTACCCCTAATCCGGACCCCGTATGTCCGGACATCCGGTTAATCCGGAAGGGATTTAAAAAAATACTAGCTAAAATTTGGTAAATTAAAAATTTAATTTTGCGAGTGGTTAATACGACTGACTCCTCGGTCCAACATGGCAGCTCATATCCGGACAGTTGATTTAGTTGGGACCGTTCTACATAAGTTGGTTATTGACTCATAACTTCCTAAATAAACATCCTAGCTCTTTTTTTATTGGAATATATTTTTAGCACATCAAATCTGATTTAATCAGAACTAATTCAAACTCTGACACAAAAAAAATGATGACTAAACCCACCAAAAGACACCTGATGCGGTTACACACCAACTTGGATATTTCATCTGCCCCAACGAAAATGACCCTATCGGAATTAAAATAGCTTTTATGGAGAAGCACCCGATTCTAGTTAGTGAGGGAAAAGAAACTAAACTGCCAATCGACTCTTCAAAACTTTATTACCGACTTTTACCGAATGGTGAAAAAATTCATAGAAAATGGTTGTCATATTCGATTCGGCTTAACAAAGTGTACTGCTCCTGCTGCCTTTGGAGGTAAAGATAATAGACATTTCTCATTTAATACCGGGCATGACGTTTCTCCTAAGTTATATTCTGTACGTCAGAAGTAAACCATCATAAGTGAATTTTTTTCAGTGAATTTCCCCACTTGTGATAGTTTACCTCTCATCATGACTTACATATGCGATTGTTTATAAGTCTATATTTCCCCCACCATTTTGTTTTGCATATAGGACAGTTTTCCTCAAAGAAGCTCCATCCAAAACGAGTCACTTACCATAATATATCGAAAATGAAGAAAATTCACTTATGATGGTTTACTTCTGATGTACAGATTTATAAAACCGTTGAGATTCATGAAGATTCTCGTTATCAGGAACTCGCGGCTAAGGCAGCTTTTCAAATCCAAAAAAGGCATGATATTTCAACTCTTCTGACTAGTAACCAAAACAAACAGCGAGAAAGAGAAATTCACACCAGAAGATTGGTTGTTCAACGTTAAATTGATATAGTTTTTTTATTGGTAGTCAAGACATTGCATACAGAGGCTATAAAGCTGAAGGGACTTATACACTGAACTCTATAGAAAATCATGGTAATTTTCTTGAACTGGTCATGTTGGTTGCAAATTATGATGTGATTTTACAAAATAATGTCAGAAAGTGTATTGAAGACAGCAAAAAGCACAGAATGGAAATAATTAACAAAAGAAAAACTACAGGAAAGTTAACTAAAGGACCGTTTAGACGAGGCTCTCTGTTGACATTTTTGTCAAAAATTTTTATTAACAAGCTAACCAAAGTAATTTGTTCGATGGGCCGTAATATTATTTTGAAAGACCTTCACACTAGCATAATATATAGCGTGATGGTAGATAGTACCCAAGATATAGCTATTACGGACCAATTGGAAATTTGCGTCCGTTATGTCGGTCAAGGAAAGATATATGAAAGACTTTTAAAAGTAACAATAGTTGATGATTCAAGTAGACTTGCTTTGTACGAACTTTTACAATCAAAATTAGCCAAGTGTGGAATTGCAATATCAAATATTATTGCGAGTTCATTTAAGGGAGCTAACAATATGAAAGGCTGTTAGATCTGTTCAAAGAGGAAAACGAAGATCTTATTTACACTCATGTCCATAAATTAAGGATAATGCCAGCTCCGGAAAATAAAGGTTCAGAAACAAAACAAACGTGACAAATTTATAAAGCCCATTTATTAAACAAAAGATAAAGAACAAGAAAGATGATGTATGTATGATACCATTCATAAAAACGGGTGATATCCTCAGATTGATGGCATTCGTTTACGATGTTTGCTCGGTGAGGACGGGCGTTGTCATCCATAAACACAAATTCTGCGCCCTAAACAAACGTACATGTTGTTCTAGAATGATGTGCCAATAAATGTGGCCGTTCATGGTTCCGATCTGAACTTGCAGATCTGTTCTGGAGCCCAGTATAATTCCACCCCAAACGAGCAATCCTGCACGACTGTAACGGTGTCGTTCAGTGATGTTGTCTTGGTGGTAACGGGTACCTGGCGTTCTCCATATGAATGTCCGACGTGAATCAGACTGCAAGCTAAACATGGACTCGTCAGAAAACATCACACAAGCCCACTGTGAGGATGTCCACATTGCATGTTCTCTACTCCAGACTAATCGCTGCCGACAGTGAGTTGCCGTGAACGGAACACATCTGACAGGCCTGCGAGTATATAGACCAATATTTCCCAAACGTCTGTACACGGTTTGCCTTGAAACTGTGGTACCCGTGGCTGCAGATAGCTGACGAGACAGGTCGGATGCTGTGGTCCGTCTACCTCTTTTGGCAAGTACTGCCAAAAACCGGTCTTTATTCGGCGTTGTAATTCGGGGGCGACCTGTACTGTAACGTCTACTGACATTTCCATCATCTTGGAATCGTTGACAAAGCCTAGAGATGACACTTTGGGAAATTCCAAGTTCCTCGGATACTTCCATCTGAGTACGCCTACATTCCAGGCTGCCGATAATTCTACCACGTAAAAAATCATCCACATGCGTCCTCTGTGTCATAACTATTCGGTTATGGCACTTATCGGCTTACAGAATGCTTGTGAACAATTTTACTTCTTTGCAACCATTCATTATATTCCCCTCTCTTACACTCTCGTCATTGTGACGTACTATCGGCGTCATATGGTGGCTTCCTGTAATTTGCATATTATTCTTGAAAATGTGTGTGATAATTCTACAGGTGAAATTTTTACTTTAGAGTTCGATTTCCGTGTGATTCTGAATTATCCTTAATTTATGGACATGAGTGTACATTCACTGTATGGGACACGTACTTAACATAGTAGTGGCTGATTCAACAACAAAGTTGCTCCAAGCAGAAAACTTATTTGGACTGGTGCAAGAATCTGCTGTTTTATAAGATCATCTTACAAAAGAATGGCCGTGTGGGACAGAGAAACAAAAAGAAAACATATTGATCATAAAAAAACTGTACAAGTAGTAAAAAATAAGAGCCACAAGGTGGTGGAGCAAATACAAAGTTCATTCTTCGATTATTTATGAAGAGTTATTAAGGAGTGAAGAAACTGTAAGCCCAGAGAAGCTATTCAATTTATTACCGTTTTAAAAAAAAATAGCAATTAGAAGTTTTGACAGCAAATCAAACTTCATGTCAAGCAATTTCATCAGTCAATGGTCCAAATTTGAGAACCTATTAATGTCTATTGTTTTGCTAGATTTATTTCTGGATATATCTCCTGTTTCAAAATATTTACAAAGTAAAATCATTGACTATTCTACCACCTGGAACTTGGTACAGACGCTGCTTTAACAACTAAGCGATGAAAGGAGTGATAAACACTTTGAGGTTCTGTATTCAAAAGCAAAATATTATGTTATACGTAGTACAGTTAATAGCAGTTTAGAAGATTACAAGATTGATATAGAAGTGGAAGTAGATTTCAAGGAAAACAGAACCTCAAAGGAAAAGGTAATTCTTGGTGAAAAATCAAAAGACGAAGCTCCTGGAATCTGATGAACTGTCCAAAACTATAAATTGGTCTTTTTCAATATTTTAGATTGTTCTAAGACGAGTATCGAAGAGAGATTCAGTCCAAATAAAGAAATTTTGAGAGACTGTCCCTGGTTAGAGCCAAAGAAATTTCATGAAATCGAAAAGCTTGATAGTTTTCTTACGGATGTCCTTTGCTGCATTTCTAAGCTTTGTAAAACTGAAAGAAGTCAATTGTTAGTTGAGCTGAAACAGTTTTCAGATCAATACAAACAGTTTTATGACAACTGCAAAAATTGATAACGAAAATGGAAGAGAAAAAAAAAAACAGGACAAGCTGAATGAAGCTGACAAAATCTGTGAAGAGGACAATTTAGAATCCGAATCTGAAGAAGATCGAATCTGTATAAGATCTGAAGAAGATCCGAATCTGTATAAGATCTTTATGGGTATTGCTGTGACAAGAAACAATGAATGCAGAAAATGCATGTATTCAGTGTTTGTAGTGTGCCTTTTCTGTTGTTTTCCAACTCTCCCAATCTGGACCATTTACCAACCTGTATATAGCTTACAAATTTGTTCAAACTATACCTTGTACACAAGTCACCTGTGAAAGGGTTTTTTCTAAACTTAAAATCGTTAAAAATCGAATTAGGTCTACTTTAAGCCATGATCTTACGTCTATTCTCCTATTTATTAATGTAGAAGAGACTTATTTAATAATTTAGATAAAAAATTAGTTATAGATGAAATGGCCAGGATTAGTGAAGAACTGGCCAAAAAGCTGTTAGGTTAGGTTATTTCTTAATTTAAATTGTAAATAATTCATTTGTATCATCTATCCTTTTTTTCTTTTGATTTTAAAAACGTAATCGTAGTAAAATACAACTTTTTTCTTTACATATGCTTGTCTTACTCATTAGTGTTTTCCCTAATTATTTTTCATTTTTTTTATTGAGGTACTGCAGTAGGATTTAGATGATGGCTTTAGCACAGGTTAGGTTGCCTAAATCTAAAAATGCTTCTCACTCTCATTTTCAAGTAATAAACCACTTGAAATTGATTACTATTTTTTCTCGCGTGTAATAAGATTAGATATAATAAAAATAATATAAAAATGTATCGCAAACTTAAGTAAACTATAATAGAACAGCTTAACTTTTGATAAAGATCCTGCCTTTACTCAAATACTTTCTAAGTGCCAAAATAGCAAAAAATGTGGTTTTGAGGCATGTGATTTTCACAAATTGTCCGGGGGACCCTCGGACACCCCCCCCCCCCCGCTTGGTAAGGGGCCCCTCCTCAGTCTCTAGCCGAGGGCCCCCAAAGTAGCCAGTCCGGGCCTGGTAAGACGCATCAGTATTCCAGGTCGTTGGCATAAATCTAGTGGGCCCTTTGTATCTAAAGAGTTAAACAGATGTCATGGGTCGAATTGTACACCTGTGCTGTGTACCGAGTGGTGCACTTCGAAATGATTACATCTCTGTCTACCGAAGCTTTTCTCCAGTCATTGCGGCGTTTTATAGCCGGCGTTTTATATAGAAGAGGTAGGCCAACAACAAAGCCCTAGCTGTAGGCGATATTGTGCTTTTGGAGAGTGACAGTAAGAAACGCACCTATTGGCCATTAGCTCGAGTATTGGAGTTGAATCTTGGAAAAGACGGCCAAAACAGAGTTGTATCTCTAAAGGCTGAGTTTGGTGAACTGTTAAGGCCAATACAAAGACTGTTTCATTTAGAGATTGACATAGCATTACCTTCTGAACCAGTACTTCGTACAAAATGTGGAAGAAACGTGACTGTTCCTGATAGATTGCCTTATGATTGAAGATTTTGAACTTTTGATTTTATTTTTATATTTTGATTGATAATTATTAATTTTAGTGTATGTTATATAATTATGTATAGATTCATTGAATATTTTAATGTTTGTGATTGATTGTTGAGTTTACCTTCAGTAAACTCAAGGTGGGAGGATATCAAAAATAAGGCCTCTCATTGTACATAATATACTTCCTTTTGCTTGTCAGAAATAGTCGCCAGAATGTTTTGTCTATGTTTTATGCAGGTAGCGGCACAGTGCTTGCTGGGAAGGCGGAAAAAGAGTTTAATCTCGGTTCTGTCTGTGTAGTATGTAGTGCGTCTAGTGAAGTGAATATTTTTATTATTTATTTTTATCTATTTATTTATTTACTTGTTTGTTGATTCGCCTTATCCTGGAGTTTTGGCCTCAACCCTTCATTTTAGGACGATGCGTAATATCGGGTAGAAATTACGGTCGTATTTGGGAAAGAATCATTAAAACAGATTGCGTACTGATAAACTGCGGCCCAACATTGAAACTCACTCTAGCACTTAGTAACATCATTCATTTCTAACTTAACATTTCAACATCTGATGTTCAGTTAAATCAGAGCTTGACGCATGTAAACTGGGCCTTTATCTCCAGACTGAAAGTCTGGAGTTTTGACTTGAGTTGCGACTGTAACATTTTTGATCTTTTTTTTTAAAAAAAAAAAGCCCACGAATGATAAACAAATGAGTTTAAATGCGAAAGATATTATCCCAGATCGTTAAAATGTCAATGTTCTAGCTTATATAACTGAAAATAATACCAGATTTGTTCATATATATATAAATAAATTACGGTAACCAAACTCTTTAATTTTATAAAACCCTTTGATATTCTTTATCTTTCTTAAACAAAGATATTGAACCTGATATAAATCAGATATATTATCGTACAGTCTTCTTGCTTTGGTCTAAAAGTTTGTAAGATATGTTTTAATTTTTTACGTTGCCGTATATTTCTTTTGCACATTTAATGTTGCGTAAACTGATAGTTATAACAAGTTCATTTAACAATAGCGTGTAATAATTCAAAACATTTTCCATTACAGAAGCCTATACATAAATCAATTTACTCTATTTTTTGTAAACAAAGGTATAACTAAAGAATACTAGGGTTCTATATTACTAAGGAGCTATATTAATTATTTCGTTGGATTTGAAATAATATATCCTTATAATATGTATACGTTTACATATTTTTTTATTACACAATTTTCTATTACAACAAAGATTACACTTTCATAAGTTTCTAATGAAAACTATGTATCTCACTTTATGTTATGAAGTAATAATTTTATTACACTCAACTCACATTTACTCGAATTTTTAGCCATAACTTTTGAAAAATAACTCATTCGGGAAACACACTACTTTCCTCCTGTATCCGGGCAAATGCCGTAAGTGGTTAATTACCGGATAACACTGAGATTGTTCAGAATTAACCTGACAATATACAAATTTATAGCGAAAGAGTAAAATTTATACCACAATAAATCACATCCTTTACTATATAAATATAAAAATATTTTATCACGTAGTAAAAATCCTAATTATATTCATTTTTGTGGCTCGATTATATCAATAGATAATATTAAAGGTTGGTGCATATCAAAAGCTTGTGGATTTTATTTTGAAATTAATAAATTACGAAATGATAATGTGCGCCAGTTTAAGTCAATTTACGTGTGAGTGTATGTATATATATATATATATATATATATAGCGGTTCTGAAAGTGGAGGTGACATCGTTCAACCGAAAACATGTTCTCGTTTGATTGTACTTAGCAATGATGAGGAAGAAATTTATTAAATTAATGTCACATTAAATGAAAATAATATATTTTGTTTCTTTTCGTTTTGTGTTATACAAAGATTTATATTTTTAAAAAAATTAACTTGCTTTTATGGAATTTTTTTTAAAAAAATGTTTTTTTAATAAGTTTTCGGAACGTAACCCCCATTTTTGAACTGTATCTGGGTCTCATATAACACGGTTTCACACAACACGGCATTTTCTAGGAACCTATCTACCGTGTTATAGGAGGGTCACCTGTATTTATTGTTCATCACATTTTACTTAACAACATATTCAAATTTTAAACAGACTGGCGTAGTTTTCAACGTGTTATCCCTCTTTTTGTGATTTTTCTTTAATTTTTGATAACTAGTATTTATACAGGGTGATTTTTTTAAAAATGACACTACTCAGAGCCACTTGTAGCGCGATCTGTCAACAGAATTCCACTAATATTGATAGAGGGATTAAGGACGATATGGGAAAGAGTTTCCGTGAAAACAAGTTCCAAAAGTTGCCAATAGGGGAAGATATGGTGCAGTTGTTGTTGGCGCACCCGAGAATTTTCACAAAACGCAAATAAAACATCACAATGCAAACTCACGACTACATAGTAGACATCAGCGCCAGGATTTCGGGCTATAAAGATAAGGGGTGAATATCGAAAAAGTTGTAATATAAGTAGACAAATGAATAACAAAAAAATTTCACTCCAACACGCTTTACGCAGCAAATTCACTTCTCCCTCCTTCAATGTGACCAATATCTTGGTGAATGACACATTGCATCCTGAACACTACGTTCTCAACGGCCGAGCGTAACATGTCACCAGGAATGTTCATCACAGTCCCGGATATGTTGTCCTTTAAGGCCGACAAGTTAGAGACTCCACCAAGATACACCTTGGACTTTAAATAACTCCACAGAAAGAAGTCACATGCGTTAACTCCGGGTACGAGATGGCCATGTAAGTGGAAAAAAGAGACTGATGAACATTTCTTCTGTAAAGCGATGGCACAACAGATACCACCCCAACATTTATAGCCCCAAATACTGATTTTACTGTCAAGTACGTAGTCATGAATTTGCATTTGATGTTTTACATGCGTTTTATGCAAATTATCGGGTGCGCCGATAACAACAGCGCCATATCTTCCCCTATCGGCTACTTTTAGAACTAACTTTTTTTTTTTCATGGAAACTCTTTCCCATGTCGTCCTTAGTCCCTCTATCAATTTTGGTGGAATTCCGGATGATAGATTGCGCTACAGGTGGCTCTGAGTAGTGTCAGTTTAATAAAAATCTCCCTGTATATATATGTGTGTGTGTGTGTGTGTGTGTGACATAATAAATTTGAAGTTCTTTATTTCTCTAGAGTTGATGGCTGAGATCAGAGCGTCCTTCTAGCATGACGCGGAACATACAAGTGTGCACATTCACAGGCAATAACAGAATGCGTGTCTGCTCTCTTAGCCAGGGGCTGTACCAAACAAGTCAGCGACTGTTTACGCAAACACAGATGTTTGTCGTGGGTGGCAGGCCGGTACAATTCTTAGAAACATATTGGGTGCGTTTTATCTTTACGGTAGTATTTGACACTTTGGATCGCTTTATATCTGGCACCTACAGCCATTACCTCTGAGATATTGTGAACTGAGGATTTAGATGACTAGAGATGGGGTTTTGTTAATCCTTCTGGGGCGGCATGGCTCTATATTTCTATCAACTGGTTTGGATTTATAGTGGTGTTCATCCCATACTTTTCACCCTCTTCTGCGGTTATTTGCCTGAATGTATTTTTTGGGGACTTGCAGATGTTCACTTTCTGTTGGGTGGGCTATTCTGAGAAAAGGGGCCTATGTTAAACAGATGTGGGGACCCGAATTCCGCAAACTAACCCAAGCGTACGAAGGGCCTTTTACAATCACTAAACAATTATCCGATGTGACATATGAAGTTAATAAGCGAAACCCACTGACGAAAAAAGACGTCGACGTAATTCATGCATGTAGGTTACGATTTTTTAATTCAGCACAAAATTTTGAATTGTGTGAAGAGACGAAATCCCAGTCGCCAAACAGCTGATAGCAGATAAACAAACCGAAGCTTACGGGGATGCGAAGAGTAGGAGTGTGAACTCTGACCTTACCTAACAGAAATAGGTCAAACGAAGAGTAGGGAATTATCGTGTTTTGGAGAGGGAGGCGAAAGAGCGAGTCCCCGACCGCGGTTTTCACCGTGTGAGAGATAAGGGACAGATTCCTTGAGTGTTGTAAAAAGAGACGAATAATAATTATACCTTAACCAAACTAGCTGAAGTTGTCAGAATTATTTTATTTTTTTATATAAATTATGAAGGTAAGGAAGAAAATGGAAGGAGGAAATTTGTACCTTTCATTAGAATCTTAAATTCATTTAAATAGGACAGGATTGTTTTAAGGACAAGCGCTATCATGAGAAGTTTGTACTCTGATTAGCAAATGTCATCATGAGTCAAAACACTACAGCTATGTTAGAAGGATAAGGTAATGCAAAATATTGAGCTTGAGAGAGATGGATACTGGAAGGGTGAAAGGATTAATTTTCGCTCAATGTAGGGATCTAGAAGAGTATAGGAAACAGATTTTGAATTTAAGAAAAATAGAGGTTATTCCCCTGTATTAAAGAATATAGTGAATTAAAAAAAACATGAGAGAATTTAAGTGGAATGAAAGGGATGAATAATCCAGTAGGTAAATAACATTGTGTTCATATGATATATTTGTGTCTTAGTAAGGATTTTATTATATTATATCACCTGTTATTTCTTTTTCATTATTACGCACTATTATCATATTATCTATTTTATGATCATACTGGCATTGTTGTAATTGTATAAATAGTAATTATTATCCGCGTAAAACAGTGCTCTAGAAGTGTAAATAGTATTGTAATGGTCTCTATTCCTCAAGAATGAGAATACGGTTCACAGGAAACAACTTTTAATGACGAGCACAAGTTTTTTACATAGTCACAAACGAAAACATTTACACATAGATGTATAAGACTAAGACTATTTACAGAGCCGAGAGCCATTGCTACTGCGACTCACTCAAACTGCACAATTGCTGAACTGACTTCACTGCAGTTCACCTTTACACGGGTTGGCAAAATATCTGTCGATATTTTGCCAAAGGTGGCGACAGCGCCATCTATTGGTCAAACAAAACAAACTAACTAGGGAGGTAGTTACTGGCTGTTACAGTATTGAGTTAAATTTTTCTGAATTGAACTAATTTAGCGCGTGATTGTCAATGTGCCTTCATATTTGATTAATGTTGAGTTACATTTACCTGAAAAGAAGTATTTAATGTATGATTTCTGTGTATTGATTTAGCATTGATTTACAAGTATCAGAATTGAATTGTTTTTGTGTATGATTTCATGCAGATATTACTATTGAGTTAAAACTGATTTTCGGTATAATGTATCTGCATAGAGATTCAATTAAGCCATATCACTTGCCATTTCTATGTTATTATTTTCATGGCTATACCATTATATTATCTTATACCTTATTTTATTCATAATTATTACCAGACTATTGATGTATTTGCAGAGAGATTCGATTATGCCATATCACTTGCCATTTCTATGTTATTCTTTTCATGGCTATACTAGTATATTATCTTATTACTTATTTTATTATCCCACTAATATTGTTATAATTATGTACTTTTTAATTACTATTAGACTATTGTTGTAATTGTGCCTATTAATTTGAGGCCGGGTAATTATATTGTTATGGTATTGGACACGATGACTGGAGATGGAGGAATTTAGGTAGGTGGAGAACTTCTCCAGAGATACGGAAAGATTTATAATTCCATCTAACGTATGTCGGTATAAGGAGCTTGATACTGCAGATCAAGAGTTTTATATCGATTATATGATTTAACTTAAAAATTGATCTAGGAAAAATTATAATGTTAATCTTGCAGAGTGAATTACCCTATGCATGCATAGGATGAGAGCCTCTTGGGAGGGGGGATGTGACATTATAAGTTTGAATCTCGTCTATTTCTATAATTCGGGTCCCCACATCTCTTTAAGATAGGCCTCTTTTCTCAGAATAGCCCACCCAACAGCAATTGAACATCTGCAATTCCCAGAAAAATACATTCAGGCAAATAACCGCAGAAGAGGGTGAAAAGCATGGGATAAACACCACTATAAATCCAAACCAGTTGATAGAAATATAGAGCCATGCCGCCCCAGAAGGATTAACAAAACCCCATCTCTAGTCATCTAAATCCTCAGTTCACAATATCTCAGAGGTAATGGCTGTAGGTGCCAGATATAAAGCGATCCAAAGTGTCAAATACTACCGTAAAGATAAAACGCACCCAATATGTTTCTAAGAATTGTACCGGCCTGCCACCCACGACAAACATCTGTGTTTGAGTAAATAGTCGCTGACTTGTTTGGTACAGACCCTGGCTAAGAGAGCAGACACGCATTCTGTTATTGCCTGTGTATGTGCACACTTGTATGTTCCGCGTCATGCTAGAAGGACGCTCTGATCTCAGCCATCAACTCTAGAGAAATAAAGAACTTCAAATTTAAAAGAACTGTGTTTCTTCATTTGTGGATTTTGTGTTTATTATGGAACGTCATGTGGTGAAACGTGACATATGCAAATTCATTATCATCTATGATTTTTCCAAAAAATCCTAAAGCTATTTAAAGCATTAAACCTAAACACTTAACGGAACTGTGCAATTTACATTCTGTGCTGCATAGGCTCCTGGGAGCAGAGTCTATATGGCAGATTATGTATAATCCCTCATACACATTGCATAGTCCACTGTGGCTTATTTACGAGATATTTCTTGGCGCCGCGTTCACCTGAAGTCCCGTATTTCGTAAATTCTCTCAGTGACTAGTAAAAACAGATGAATGACATTGCAAGAAGTTATTTCCTTTTTTATTCATTGTTCGGTCAACATGTAGTATTTTGTATCTAGAATTTTCTACGTAGTGTTCGACTAGCGAAATAAATGTGTATATTCTGTCACTTCAATAGGCTACTTAAATTTGCCCTTCATTGACTTGTTTGTGAGCACCGTAAAATTTCTATGAAAGGACCTGACATATAAATTAGGCTGGATTACTAAAGCATTCTTAGAAATCAAAGTGTCTTACAAATTTATAGTCATTCATGTATGCGTTGATGTTAACCCGTACGTCGGCTCATCGGTCTGGAAGACCGCTATTGCACGTGTTCTGAAGGGTGGGGTGGTGGTGGGGGTGATCAGACTGTTGAGGGTTTGTGAGTTCTTCAGTCGGGTCCTGACGTTCAAGTACAACACATCGGAGACTTTCGCCCGGTCGTACTTGGTCGGTAAATTTAATCTGTCAAACATAGTCGGTCTTTTGGACCGATAAGCCTTGAACTGATTTAAATTTTTGTCGGTGTGTATGACCGATAAGCCTTGAACCGTATTTATTATCTGTCAGTATGCATGCATTCTATTTCTAAGATCCTTGTTTTATTGCTGTAGCTAGCATGGCTGGAAGAATTCCTCCTGTTTCACAACGAACCAGATATTTTGTCTCTCTCGCACTATCACAGGTTGAGGAATCGGATTCTGAAATTCTTGTTGAATAATCTATTTTTTATTTATCCTTTTCAAGAATGAGAGGTGGCAGTAGTTTTGCATTAATGACTTATAACTGCGAAAAACTTATAAAAATAGGAAAATAGCCTAATTTTATAGCGCACCGGTCTGTGAGACCGATGAGCTGGGGAACAGTATAAAGACAGATGAGCTGACGTAAGGGTTAAGTCTGCTGTCTACTAACCCTGCATTGGATTCGCTCCCCCCAATGTTAACCTATGGAGAAATTTTGTCCAAGGATTGCCGACTTTGATTTAAAGAAAAAAATTTTTAATTGTACTTCGTAAAAGAGAATGAAATTTTACACCTTGGAGAATTTTTCATTTTTTTTAATGCAAACAATATTCTAAAATTAAAATTATTCCGGGGGGGGGGGAGTAAGGAAATCTGGTATAGTGATTTTTAAATTCTCATTAATTCCTTTGGTTGACGAAATTTATAACTCTGTAACTCCCCGGGCGCCCTCTCCTTTCGGATATTGGCCATAACCGAATCGGCCATGTACCGAAGACCGGCCGCTGCATAGCAAATCCTGTATACGCAGACGAGGGTTAATTTACGTGGTTCGGTGCTTTCCATTTCTGCAAAAAAAGAACCACTGGTCAGAATGACTTCAAATTTGAACTGAATATACTGGAAGAAGGGGGAAACGATTTGGCATAATAAAAAAATAAGTTCCAAAATGTTTACATTTTGGAACTTTTTTTTAATTATGCCGAATCGTTTCCCCCTTCTTCCAGTATATTCAGTTCAAATTTGAAGTCATTCTGACCAGTGGTTCTTTTTTTGCAGCCTTTTGAAAGTGGGACTTTAATTATGGACACCCTGTACTTTTTGTCTTTTAATATTCGAGAACATTTATTTGTACTAGAACACGTAAAATTTAATTTAAACGGACAGCATTTCAGATGCAAGTAAATATATGAGGAAGATATTGGAAGAATAGTAAAATTCTGATAATTCGAAAACGCGTCTAGGTTCCGTCAAAAGAAAATCAAAGCAATCTGGTTAAAATTCTGGCCTGTGGCAGCAACTGTGACAACCCTGTTGAGACGTCATAAAAGCCAGTTTTAAAGCAGTTGACTAAACGTATCATTTTTAGAACGATGTCATACTTATTTATTCATTCCCTACCTCCGTATGCCAAGTTCACACGGCTGAAAAAAGAACCTTTTCACACATTCCGATCATCACGTGGTGATTGGCGATGGAATTTCGTTTTCAAATAAAACGACCGGTCTGCGAAGAAATTTCGTAAGTACGAGACATTTGAATAAAAAACGGCGGAATAAAATTGAAGATCAACTGTAGAAAGGGGGGGGGGGGGGATTGCCACAAATATTCGGTGACAGTTTCTATTTAGCTTGAAGTAGGGATTTCCTAAAGTGTGATAATATTTCATTATAAATTCTGTTTTCGATAACTCCAGTTTTTCGTTTGATATTTAATTAAACATTCATAATTTTCCAATTTTTATTCGAATAATTTTTCATTTTGTACTTAAATTTCAGTTTTGTCGAATTTTTTTTCTCTCCCTACATTATTCTCATAAATTCTGTGATAGATTTTAAACATTATGACAATGAATCGTAATACCTATGAAAATAAAACTCCCAAAGGTGTCTCTAAAAATTATTGCTGCGTGATGTACGGCATACAAATAAATTAAAACAAGAAAAATTCGAATTGAAAATAATGTACCATCAGTATGAAGAAGACACAAAAGTTGCTTTTGTGATTCATATGGAGAAACTTAGTCAAATAAGAACTGAAATTAAGGGCTAAAGAACTGATGAGAATGAATGAAAAAATATTTAAAAAAAAAAGGAAAATATATAACTCAAAGTATTTCACTTACACAAGTGTCATGGAGAAGTGTATATCCTTGGGTCACACACATGCATTAATACATTTAAATCCATCTTTCAGAATGACAGAAGATATTTTTACCTCTCAATTGAAGTACGCTTTATCTCTTTTAATTATTATTATGTTGCTGTTTAACTTTCGACATCGCTCCTACCCGTTTATTCAAGGTCAAGGCAAAATATGACCTTGCCCGTCTGTAGCATCCGATCACTTAGATTTTAATATTCTTGAGCTCGAATATTCAGTCGGCTTATGGCTTTGGGTTTTCAATTAGCAAGTTAAAAAGAGACTAGTTACATTATGCTATGTAAATAAATGCTTATTTCACCCGACCAGCTTTTGGTAATCTACAGCACATTAAAAGGGTATGTACGTCTGTTCTACAATTCTGTAAATAATAATAATAATAATAATAATAATAATAATAATAATAAAAAGTAGGAACAATGTTCGTCACTGTAATACGTTTCTGATTTCTTACTCTTGATATTTACATTTCACTGTTATCATAGTAATGAAGTACAGTGATTTCCGCTTATAAGAATCGCGTTTGTTATTACTGTTTTTGATTCTTATAAGCGGTTGATTCTTATAGCCGAAATTTAGGGTTTTGGACAGGCACACACACACACCTATATATACATATATTAGATAATTTACCATAAAATACTCTTTAATTTACGTTAATTATCTTTTATTAAAATTATTTTTTTATAATTTTAAAAATACAACTTAATTTTTAGACCTATCGGTAGATACACATAATTATAGTAAGAGAAGAAAAAATCCAATATTTGTTACAACATACCTGCTTAACAGTTTAAACATTTCAACTACAGGAAGGGAGCAAGAAAAAGTTTTCTATGGTAGTTTGACGTAATGAAGTTTTCGGGAGGCTGTTTATACCTCTTTCAATACTAATAGTCTCAGACGAAGATTCACCTTCTAGCTTACGTTTCACGGTTTGATAACGGGCTGAATCTACTAATGTCACGTTTGCCTAAGTGATAGTGGACACTTCGCCGAAGATTTATGTGTTTCAGGATCCAGGAAGCCGCAACCAGGATGTGGGAGGTGGGAAAAAAAGGTCCCTATTTTTGTTTGTCACTGGAGAAAAGTAAAATCGGACCCGGACGGGTAAAGATGTCCCCGGGTCAAGCTAATAGGACAGTGTTGTGCAAAAGCATTTAAGGGGAAACTATTATGTTATGTCTAACAAAGAAAGGGATGAATTTTATGACTATATTCCATCCCATCTTATCAATCTTTCTTTTAAAAAAAGAAAAGAAAGAACTTCGTGCCTTTTGAGGGTTTAAGTGGCTTTTTTGGAAAAATGAAAGGAAAGCGAAGAGTGTAAACTGATTCTTAAAACCGGTGGATTGATTCTTTAAAGCGAAAGTTTTAACATGGAAATAATACATTTGTTTTTGTTTTCGCGATATTGATTCTTATAAACGGTTGATTCTTAAAACCACTGATCACTATAAGCGGTGGTTACTGTATTTACATTTTTACTTCGTTATGAAAATGAAGCTATGCCGAATTTTGGTATCCAGAAAACTTGAATTTCATTTCATCGAACCTCTTCTTTACAAGCTACTTCATTCTTCTGTGGTAGCCCCTCGTATATATATATATATATATATATATATATATATATATATATATATATATATATATATATATATATAATAGATATTTAAAATTAAAATAACCAAAAGGACAGATGCGACCATTTAATACACTAATAATAACATATATCAAGGTATACATTTAAGTACTTAAGCAGAAATAAAGTGGAGGTGGTATAGTTGATGACTGGGGGGGGGGGGTGACCCCCAACCCCGGTTAAACATGTTTTGCATCTAGACAACACTCCCGGAGGTCGGTTATAACACCAAGACAGTTAAAAACAATTATTGAAGAAACTTTTAAAATGAAACAGACCTGTTAAACCATAGAATTTTAATATAGTGTAAAGCTAAAACTTAATTACATGATGAATAGTGTTTATACCTTATAATCATTAGGATAAACATTAATTAACTTAAAATACTATAATATAAATACAGAAAAACAAAATACAGAAATACGAAAATACAATAATACTAAAATAATTTCACGTTAACTAATAGTCTACTAAAATATTAAGATACTAAAATACTTAACTCCACGCCAAGCTAGTGTCACGAATC
This sequence comes from Dolomedes plantarius, assembly GCA_907164885.2. Taxonomy (NCBI): domain Eukaryota; kingdom Metazoa; phylum Arthropoda; class Arachnida; order Araneae; family Dolomedidae; genus Dolomedes; species Dolomedes plantarius. The sequence goes on along the minus strand of OU015494.1, from coordinate 133,604,116 downwards.
ATTCAGCACACACACATTTATAGTCATAGTAGGGATTTTTAAAGTCGTATTAGGGAAACTTTAATGTTGCCAACTACACTGCTGGCCACCCAAATTGCAACACCAAGAAAGACAAGAGATATCACAACAAAATTTATTTTGTAGATAACATGTTGACCAAGTATCAAATGATTAAATTTATAGACTTCTGTGAAGTGTGGTTCCTGCCAAAATCAGTAGCCAGAGTAGCCGCCATTGTTGGAGATCACCGCTGCCACACGCCTCGGCATTGATTCAGAGAGACTTTGGATGAGTTCTTGGGGTACAGCAGACCAAGCAGCTTCCAAACGTTGCCAAAGTTGATCTGCTGTGGCAGCTGGGGATGGAATCTGGGTCAATCGTAGAGCAACCATGGACCACATGTTTTCTATCGGCGAAAGATCCGGAGAGCGAGGCGGCCAGGGAAGCAATTCAATCTGGCGATTGACGAAGAACCGTTGGACGATGCGTGCCACGTGTGGTCGCGCATTATCCTGTTGAAATATGGCTGTGGGCAAGCCCTGAAGGTAAGGAAGGACAACTGGCTCCAACACCTCGGAGATGTAGCGCTGGCTGTTTAAAGTACCGGCAATGCGTACTAGAGGTGTGCGAGAGTGATATCCAATACCGCCCCATACCATAATACCCGGTGCAGGACCAGTGTGGCGGTGCATAACGCAGCTGTTCAGCATCCTCTCTTCACGGTGTCTCCAGACTCGAATGCGACCATCGTGGTGTTGCAGACAGAAGCGTGACTCGTCAGTAAAGACAATTTCATTCCATTCTGCCGTCCACATCCTTCTGTCATCGCACCATTGGCGGCGGAGACGTCTGTGGTTCTGCGTCAAGGGTAGACAAAGCAATGGACGTCTTGCGGACAGACCACTCTGCTGTAAACGGCGTCGAATGGTACGCGCAGACACTGGATGATGCATTACAGACTGCATGTGCTGTGCTATGGTTCGTGTTGTGACTGAGCGATCCGTCACTGCCATGCGTACAATTTGCCTGTCATCACGTGAAGTGGTGCGCTGAGGTGGATGCGATCGAACACGCCGGTCCGTCGTACCCTCCTGCATCCAACGATCACATATCCGCATTACAGTTGTTTGGTTTCGTCCAACACTACTACTGATTTCCCTGAAAGATAATCCACAATCTCGGTAGGCCACTATCCTTCCTCTGTCGAACTCGGATACTTGATCAAAAGATGATCGCTGTTTTCGACAAGGCATAATTGATCGTTTTTTTTTTAAAAACCACAAGAAAAACACAATTGCCGAACTTGAAATCGTCGAAATTTCCAATCCTTAAATAGCGCTTTGAAGTGACGCCACAGGCGCGCGTGATGTGCGTCTGCGCTGAAATTCTAATCATTTGTATATCTCACCTCCGCTAATGCATGTTGTAAATTTCATGTTATTTGCATGTTTCCTTCAGAGTGTTGCATTTACAGTGGCCAGCAGTGTATAAGTTAAAACGCTTCTCGCAATCGGTATTCTTTAAATTAAAAAACTGGGTGAGAATTGACTTGAGGAAATTAACAGGAAAATCCAGATGAATGGCTTGTTTTAGGAAATTATTTATTCTGAAGTCCATAACCTTTGTGTCTGAATGTAAACGTTGGCAACGTATTAACTGGTTTATAACTACATTACGTTTAATATTTAAGTGTAGAGCGTTATTCCAATACATAATCCTGACAGTTTTAAAGTTGTAATATTCACGTTTATCATAAAGACAGTAGGATACTAGATTTAGATTATTAACATTTAAACTCAAGTCCAAAAATACCAAATTGCCTTCAAATTGCCTGCGCAATCTTTATCAGTCTCCACCAATTTAAGATTTTCAGGATAAAAATTAATATCTATTGAAGTTATGTTTTCATTAAAACATATAAGTATATCGTCAACATATCTGAAAAACATTAGTTCATTTAGAACCATAACTCCTTTTTCTTAAAAGTGAAGGTAAATATCTGCCAATGCAGACGAGCATCCTCCACCCATCGGTATACCATGTATTTGTTTAAAGAAGTTACTACCATTATATAGTATGGTTTCATTTAGGACGAGGTCTAGTAGCGCTCGATATTTATTTTCAGTTATATAAGACTTTAAATCATATTGTTCATATAACCCAAGTATAATACAATAGAGATCTTTTAGGTTGATGGAGTTAAATAGATCCGTAAAATAGTAACTTTTAAGTTTGTCATATCACCTTTACCTTTTATCTGTTTTACTATTTCTAAGCTATTATTTATGAAATAGTCCCCTTCTTTACTTATTTTTTTGTAAACGATTTTAAGTATACTCAAAAGTTTATTATTAGCAAGAGTTAAGTATGTATTGCAGCCCACTGTTACAGTTCTAAATTTAACCGGTTACTTATGAAATTTTGGGATTAAGACTAAATAGGGAAACTTTAGATTTTTAATTTCATAGCCTGCACGGCGATATAATGCTTTAATACGATTTTGTATAGTACCCTTCATAGAATCTAACTTTTTATAAACAGTAATATCATTGTAGCACTGGATTAATTTCTCACAGTAAAATTTTTTGCATATAAATGCATAATTAGCTGATACTTTATCAACATAAGTTATAGCAAATTGATCTTGTATTGCTGTGACAGACTGTTTAAACATTTTTAAGTTTACATTATTATCATTTGGCTTTGTTCTTAGATAAGCATTTTAAAAATCTCTTAAATAATGAAATTTCCACTGTTCAAATGTGCTTACAGGTATACTATGCGTTATCGCTGTTTTATATATAAAATCTTCTAGATTATGTTTGAAAATTTGGAAGACGTTCTTTTTATAACCTATGCAATAGCCAGTTCCATAATTCATTAAATTAGTCAAAGCCGTATTTTCTGTTATTTGAGTGTTACCTGTGATAATGTGGCTGTAGTGTTCATTGTAACCTGTCATATTATAATTACAATTACATTGACCAGGAGAAGCATCAACTACATTTTTTGAAATATCATTATAGTTGATAATATAGCGACCAACCTGTCTACTATATCTGAAGCTGTTATATATTTTTATATTGTTGATAGGAAAGTATATCATATTTTGATTTAAAATTTTATTAAAAGGTATTTTATCGAAACCTTTATTGGCATATTCAGTTATACAATAAATTTTACTACAGCTTTTGTCTCGTTGTCTTGTAATATTATTCCACAATTAGAGCTCTTTTTCTTGACAAGGTCTATAATAATAGGTATGAAATGTGTATTATTAGGAATAAGGTGTTTCAAAGTCTTGCCAATAATGAATTTCCATAGTTTATTTAACCAAATTCTTTTACAACCAAATATGATGTTTTTAATCCAATTTATCGGATAATCCGGTTTTAAATTGATATTTATACATAGCTTGTTGAAAGGGGTGGTAGTAGAAATAAATATTGCTATAAAGATTATATAGACGCTTTCAACAAGCTATGTATAAATATCAATTTAAAACCGGATTATCCAGTACTATTGCTGTTGGGTATTCCTGCCGATTGGGTTCGAATTTCAGTAACTTCCGTGTCCTCCTGAGGTAAATCTGCTAAATAAACGAAGTCAAGTGAATTCAATATATATTTTTTTCCTAATTACGATAAACTTAAAAGTCTCGGAAAAGAAAAAGTTTTGTATGGGCGCATTTCCCCGCAGGCCTCAGTCAAAAGTAATAGTTTAAACTGGTGGTTCAAAATCTTTGAAAGCCTGTGTTAAAAAAAAAAAAAAAAAAAAAAAAAAAAAAAAAAAAAAACTTTATTTTCACCTGCTTATCAAATCTATAATTAATAAATAATTATGATAGTTTTTTACCTTGAAAAACATTTATTTCATGGTAAAATTGTGTCGTATCTCTTTATAATCTAATTATTGTAAATGCACAATGCAAAGTCTATCGTTGAAAAACAATGTATATATTGTAGATATATAATAATAGCACAGACATTTTTTTAGATATAACTGCGTAGTTTTTTTTGTTTGGCTTTGTTTTTTCAGTGGCTATGCAAAGGTGAAAGGCAAAATTTTGCCAAAAATATTAGGAAAATGTGAGATTTGGTGCTTGACATGTTGACTTTCAAGCTGTGTTTCCCATTCAGTTTCTTTAATTATTTTGTATTCTTGTTGTTTACGCTTGTTGCTTGTTCTAAGGATGGCAATTTAGTGTGAGTTCGAGTAGAAAAGGTAAATTATATAAATGAAAATAAATACCTCGAGGCTGTCTCCAAATATTCAGGATTAAAACTGAATTAATTCGAATATAGCGGGCAATGTTTATCGAAGTGATCTCGGACGATGAACTCGGAGCAGAGGCTCGTTAAATATGGTATTTCTGATAGCCAAATATCCGGAAGACTTTTTTATTAAAAAACAGTTCTTAGAGTGCAAAGCTCTGCAAAGTGATCTTGTTTCATTCTCCATGAAAAATTCTCTTTCAAGAACATTAATTGCAAATTATGGATCTTTAAATACAGCATTTAAGAGATTCTGATTAAGAAAACTCGCAGACTCTTTAATATATCCGCTGGAGCACTGTTTCAGTATCGTTGTATAGGAATTTTATTTTCATCAACCAGGGGTGGCTCCAGTCCAGAGTTTTTTTTTTTTTTTTTTTGGGGGGGGGGCGACGTCGGTCCGTCCTTAGGGTTTTATTTATATATATATATATATATATATATATATATATATATATATATATATATATATATATATATAAACATCGTCTCATTTTAAACTCATTTAGTATTAGATGTACGATTATATAATTTTAGGCTATGAAAAAAAAAATACACCGGGCTTTTTTTGGGGGGGGGGGGAGCAATTGCCCCTACTATTCCCCCCCTTGGAGCCTCCATTGTCATCAACGTATAAAACATACATTAAAAATTATAAACGTGCACAAACACTCAAACCTCAATACAGATAAACAGTCTCGTGAAAACTTGGAAATAATTATTTAGGAAATTATGTTGTTTATAAGCTTTATACAGGAAACTCCAAACTGTAGATAAAGAAGTAGAACTTTTTCTCTTAATTTCAGAACCAACACAATATTTGGTTTGAATAATGAGTAGAAAATTCTGGAACGGATTCCTTTCTCCCTTTTTCATTTAAATTTGGCCAAACAGAGGTAATGTCAGACATTCAAACTAAAATGTAGTTTGCTTAGGTGTACCTCATATCAAGCATAGTAGGGTTACACCAGAGAATACAACAGACTCCAACAAAGGAGGGTAATAAAGAATGAAATGTAGCTTTGGGGATAATCGAGCGCGTCAAGGTAAATCCCACCCTATGCACGTTTCAGCTTTTAATTACCATTTTGGAGGTTATTTCCTCTCGAAACGAGTCTTCAGCTCCCGATGAAATGCGCCCGCGGCTCATGGATGGAACATTACGTGTTTTTTTCCAGAACTGTAAACTTTATGAGATGTGAAATTACTCCTCCATTTTTTCATAACAAGCATTAGATCTGATCTTCGTCTCTAAGTAAAATTTGGACCTTAAATAAAGATTTAAAGGAAGATTGAAATAAGAAGATAAGTAGAATAAATACACAGAATGATTTGGTGAACAGAATGAAATTTATAGTAATATCAAATAGAGGTATAGAATATAGGAGAAAATTAATAAGTCAGTATTTAAATATAAATTCTGAAAACGAATTTCAAAATTTTTATTTTTTAAATTGCTAATTTTTTAGCGAATCGTGTATGAAATGATTATCAATCTACCCTGCAACATAACTGCTACACCAAATATCAATGTATTTTCAAAGCAAATTATCAAAAGAAGATGATAAAAAGTTTGTGAGAAATGTCTGTGAGTACATAGTTAAATATACGACTGTTTGTGCAGTCATTTCTCACAAATACGTCGATAAACGTACCGTATGATAAGTATTGATTTATCTTTTTTAATAGTTCTTAAAAGGAATTTTTTCATCCTTTTAATAAGGCTAGCAGTTTTCATTGATTTATTTTAAACAGAAAGCAAAATATATTTACCCTTTCTAGAAATGCACCTTAAATATACAGAATTATTCTTTCACAGATTTCCACATAAAAAATTTCGACCATCTCATAATCTTTTCATTATCTATCTAATTTATATATAATTACAAAATTACGTTGCAGTGTTGACCGCATACCGCAGCATGAAAGCGTCTTTGTATTATACACCAAGGATTGGTAGTGGTATGTAATACACCAATACCTTAAGATGTCCCTTTAATAAAAAATCTAATAGTGTCAAATCTCCATTTTGTTCCCAGCCTGTGAATCTCTATCCTCTTGGGGATCGCAAAGTCTAGGGTGTCGCCATGGTTTTATTCGATTAAAATAACTTTTTTGTTGCGAATCTAATCGAAAAAATTTCTTAAATATTTATTTATCCTGAAACTCTAAGGCAGTTTAAGGTTTTGAAAAGAAAAGTCTCATTCAAAGCGCAAACCCAGTTCGTTAGAAATCTACTGCCTTTATTTGGTGATAAATGAAAATCGCGTTTACTTACAACGTATAGTACACAAATTCTAAACGTCAGTTTGTCTTTCACCAGCCTGTGCTGTCACTTTTGCCATTACTATCGTACTTTCCCCAGCGGAGTAGAGAGATTTTATTTAGGAAAGGGTTATTCTATATATATATATATATATATATATATATATATATATATATATATATATATATATATATAGTGTATGTTCTAGCATCACTCTGGAACGCCTGGAGCAATTTCAACCAAACTTGGTACACGTATCACTTAATCTGGAAAGAAACACTGGGGGGGGGGGGGGGGGAAGACACCCCTAGGGGGAGCAGAGTGACATGTAAAAATAATCGAAAACCATTGATATTAGTGTCAAACCCATAGTTTTCCGAGTCGCTGTGATTAATAGTGACACTCCCGATGCCGTTTAAGTGCAAGTTCAGCCTTATCAGCATTAGGGGAGGGAGGGAGGATATAAAATGTCCAAAATGACCGAGAATAGTGTCGAATCCATAGTTTTCAGGGTCGTTGCAACGAATACGGACACTCCCGATGCTGTGTAAGTGCAAGTTAAACCTCCCATCAGCATTGGGGGGGGGGAAGGGGGAGAATAGGGAAAATAATATGTCCAAAATGACCGAGAGAAGTGTCGAATCAATAGTTTTCAAGGTCGCAGAGATGAATAGGGGAAGATAAAAATGGTGTTTATAATCAAGTTTTGAGTTAAATTAATATTATAGTGAATTTGTAATTTTACTTTATAATTTGTATACTGTACTTTCCCCAGAGGAGGAAAATACAGTATACAAATTTACAGGTACTGTACATACACTGTACAATACTTGCAAATAAATTTACTTAGATTTTACACTATAGGTAGAATTCATTCCTTTTCCTGTCTAAAAAAAAAATTGGGATAATTAAATACCCGGGCAACGCTGGGTAAACAGCTGGTTGTTATATAATTCTGAACCAATACGGTAGGTTCATTATATTTCTAAAGGTTCTGTTTTGTTCTGTTGTTGCTTTTACACACCTTTGACTGGAGGATAGACGTTTCTTTAAGCTCTTCATTTCTTAAATTTTCATAATTTAAAATTTTTTTTTGTGTGTGTGTGTGTTAGTTAATTTAAACATTTAGTTGGAATTAAATTATGAAAACTGCATTTTAGTGTTTTTCTTTATGTCTTAAACGATATTTTTAATGAAAAAATGCAAGGTGGGAAGGGGGAGGGGTAACAGAATGTGGGGGAACCATTGAAGGGGATGACTCATAAAAGATAGGGAAACACTGTGCTAGGAAATCAACTGAACTTACAAACATGGGTCAATAATGCCATTATCTTTTTGGCCAGCTGATATGTTTACAGTAGTCCTGGTGGCTCTGTGGGAAGGTAACAATAAGACTAGAACTCGACTCGTTAGGGCTGTTCCGACTGTTGAAGATACCTTCACGTGTAAAACTCGATTTGTCAGCTCTGTACACATTTCCAGGGGAATTGTTGTTTTCTCAATAGCCATTCACGGAAACCTGTGCTCCTTTAAAAATCATCTGGATTCAGATTGCTCGTTTCTTTTATACTATATTCTCAAAACTCTCTTGTAATATCATATGCATTGTGTTTCGATGCGTTTTATAATGGATGGCTAGCAAACGAGTTGCTCTGTCCTTGATATGTTTCACTCCCTCTTAGTAGAGCTTCTTTCTGCGATGACGTCTACACTCAGATCGATCTACCATCGCGATTTACTGTAGGCATAACTCATCCAGTATATCAGCATTTATCATCCAATCTTCTGGTGATTAATAGTGACTGGATACACAGCAATGGGCGTACTCTCTCACAGTTCTTGAGGCATTGCCATTTCAGTTACCAAATATAATCCCGAATGGTAGTCGTTTCAAAATATAAAGCTTTGTTTTTCGTCGATCGGTTCGACGTGACTTCATTTCTTTTAACAACCAAATGAACGATAGGAATTTGCACAGTGTAACAGTGCCCACCGAAAATCGTATAAATTCATAAACCACTTTAAGAACGTTTAAAATTTTCTGAAATATGGTATTGATGAACTAGCAGTTTATTTTTATCAGCTCTGATGTTCATAAGGTTTGAAATTAAGAGTTATTAAGTTTATTTATCGTTTTTAACTTTGATGGCACAATCTAAGGACAACAAATTTCATACTGGTTTTCCACGAAAAATACGAGTCGTAGCAATACAGTTGTGTAGTTAAAATTTAACCCTTACCGAACGAAGAATATTGCTATGAGGAGTTTATGAGATATTTATGGTATATATACAGTGACGTAGCGAGGGGGGAGCAAGGGGGGTCTATCATGCCCCGGGCGCCACTCGCAGAGGGGCGCCAAATGGGCCCCAAGGGCCAAATGGCCAAATGGGGAGCGCCAAAAAGGTATCGTGCCCCAGGTGGCAGATATGCTCACTACGTCACTGTATGTATGTATGTGTATATATATATATATATATATATATATATATATATTAGATAGTTGAAAATTAACAAACAATGGGAACTGATGAGACCATATAATACTATAAACACAGATATCAATAAGGTAGACAGAATAGTACTAAAACAGAATGGAAATGGAGGCGTTATAGTCGATGACTGAGGGGGGGGGGGGGGGGGGGGACTCCGGTTAAACATGTTTTATATCCGGATAACACTCCCGGAGGTCGGCTACAACACCAAAACCTTATAGATCAATTAAAGTGAAACACACATATTAAACCAGAGATTATCATAAAATAATAAAAGTAATTATAGCGCTAAAAAACTAAATAAATATAAACGTAAAATATATCAATACATCTAAATACATACCTCCTCACCAAGCTAGTGTCACGACACACCAACACACACACTTTTATAGTCAAAATAGGGAATTCGGGAACTATAAAAGTGTGTGTGTTGGTGCGTCGTGACACTAGCTTGGTGAGGAGGTATGTATTTAGATGTATTGATTTATTTTACGTTTATATTTATTTAGTTTTTTAGCTCTATAATAAGTTTTATTATTTAATGATAATCTCTGGTTTAATATGTTTGTTTCACTTTAATTGATCTATGAGGTTTTGGTCTTGTAGCCGACCTCCGGAAGTGTTATCCGGATATAAAACATGTTTAACCGGGGTTGGGCGGTCACAACCCCCCGCCCCAGTCATCACCTAAAACGCCTCCATTTCCATTCTGTTTTAGTACTATTCTGTTTATCTTATTGATATATGTGTTTATAGTATTATATGGTCTCATCAGTCCCCATTGTTGTTGATTTTCAACTATCTGATATTATGTAATAAATTTTGGGAGCAGCTTGGCGCCTAAATTTTATTTACTCTTTCTCAGTTAGCTTTTTACATGAGTTATTAAAATTCACTATTTACATTTGTAAGATATATATATATATATATATATATATATATATATAAAATCTTCTGTAGACAAGATTTGGGAGGATTACACAGGGATCAGGAAGATTTTATTCAACACAAACACCATGTTATAGCTCACAGAAAAACTCTAGTTTTTAGAACACTAGTGTTTAGAGCACTGAGAAATGCTGTTACAAACGTTAGAATTAATTTGGCTACCGTATAAGAAAGAACTTTTATTACTTTTAAACGGTACCTAAAATTCATTTAGCTTTATCAAATCTTATTTTAATAGATTTTAACAGAATATTAGTCACATTTTTAGAATTAAGAAAACGTTTAATAAGTTCTAGGTTGCTGCCATTTGGTATAAATATTGGTCACGAGGCACGAATGTAAGAAAAGATGTAACTTTCTTTGGAAGCTAGTTTCCTTTTAATAAATCTGACTCGGAACTAATATTTATCTCCAGTCATGAACCCTTGAAGCTGTTCACACCTGCAGAACCGGATGACGTAGTATGTTCATGTCCTTCAAAATTAGGATCACTTTAGTAATGGTCTTTTCGTATTAATACGGGCGAATGATAAGTTTTCTGTTGTTGTTTTTACTTGTTTTGTTCACAGGAAGAGCTGAAATATGTTCCGCTCTAGTTTCTTAGATATTCAGCAAAATGCCAAGGACTACTACTCTCATAGAATCGAACAGAACTGCCGTATGCAGTAACGCACATAGAAGTTGAGCTTAGGAGGAGAAAGGAGGCTAGACTTTTGGGAGAAGTAATACAGTTGAACCCCGTTATAACGAACTTCAAGGGACCGAAGGTTTTGTTCGCTTTATCCTGTAGTTCGCTATACCCGAACCGTTAAGAAAAATGCTAGAGTTCTCAAAATGTATAACTCATTAGTTGCAATGTGTACTCAATAATGATGTATCAAAAAATTGATAAAATCAATAAAAAATGATCATTAATGAATTAAATCGACTAAAATCGATTACATTAAACTGACACAATACTAATTAAACTATGTGCAATAGGAAAATGGTGGGACAAAATTTTCTTTCGTTATATCTATGAGTTCGTTATATACCGGGTTCGCTATTACGGGGTTCGACGGTATCTATAACTGGACAAATTAATTTATTTTAAAATTGTTCGTTGCTGAATAATTACACTTAAATCTTCAATGATTTCGCTTCATGCTCAAAATGTTAAATGATATCAAAATGCTTTCAGTTTATATATTTTATAGTTTTATAGTTGGCTAGAAGCGATGCTTCGTTGATAGTTTTTTCAAGTCGTAGGAGACAGGAAAAAATAAGACGTGCTTCCTTTTTAGAAAATCTTAGAATAAATATAAGGTTTTAATAAAGCATCCTCTTTTACCAAGAAAGCTGTTTTCATATAAAAGTAAACAAAATTCTCCCGGGTAAATTACATTCTACCAGAACTGCAGAATTGAATAAAATCTTTTTTTTTCTTTAACGAAAAGAAAGAGAGAGACTGTGAATCTACTGTAAAAAAATTCTTCCGCACAGTTAGATTCTTTTTTAGTAATATCTTGAAACTGGCATTCGACATTTGAATATTTAACAAATACAGATTTCCAGTTGGTTCGCCATTATATCTTTATTCTAAAATCATTATTTTTATTTTTATTTTTAAAGAAAAAAGATCAGTAGACACTTGTGAATATAGTGTACATGTTTGCATGATAAATCTGCTGGCTGCTAGAGTTTCTTATGAATTATTAAAAAATTCAATTTTCTCAGTTCTCTTTCAGTAATGGTTACGATATTCCTTTCCAAAGTCAGGTTACATTTTTTTAGTGAATTATAATAGTTATAACCATTTTACTAGTTATAAAATCTAATTATCTGAGAGATAAAATTTTAAAAATGATAACATTCCTCGAATGTTAGAGAAATTATAATAATAATTATTATGTTTTTTATTAAATACGTTTTACAAGTATTTCTAATTTTATTAAACTAGATTAGTTATTAGTGATACAGAGATTTTTCTGTCTTTTTTTCCCTTAATTTGACTTAAAATTGCATTCACGCAATAGATGGTGTAGATTTCTTGTTGGGTAAAAGATGACGTAGGGCCCTAAAACCATACAAACAGTCAATTAGCAGATGATAAAATGTAAAATGGAATAGTAAAATCTTAGAAAGAATGTATGTGCGTGGCATCATACAGTTTTTTTTTCGTTGATTACGGCGCTGGTTTAACGATAGATACTCACATTCATTTGCAGAACTATTGTATTATCTTTATACATGCCGCCCAATTTTCGTAAATTTGTAAAATCCGAACGAGCAAAAATACTCTGAGGTTATACTGATAAACAACACAGCTATCTTAATTTTAACGTACCAAATATCAACTTCCACCAGCACAGTTTAAAATTTCTATTACTAAATTCCTGCTTTCACACGCGTGCGTTGTTCCCAAGAGCGGCTAGAAGTTTAACTGACATAATCCTGGAAAAAAAGAAAGATTGCAAAAGACGATAGAAAGTCCTGGACGAGACAGCTTCCCCACACTACACTGGCAACCCTACTTGCAAGGCAAGTAGCGAGGAAATTCATGGGTGTAAATCAAAGAAGTGAGCACCAAACAAAGGGCCTAACCTTCCAGGGTAATTCAGTAAAAGTGGTAGGGTCCACTTTTTCCGAAAAGAAAGATGCCAAATATAACTGCAGAAAAGGAAAGAAAGAATATTTGGCTGTCTCAAAGTTATGAGATGTGTTCACGAGGTTTGAGACGAAATTTAATTCTTTTCTTTATATTACTTTGATCTTTGCATTTTTTTCTTGATTTTTACTTTTGCTATAGGAAAGATATTCATTTACTTTAATTAAAAATTCCCAGTGTAGTATTCTACAGTGTTTAATTATATTTGATTGTTAAGTGTTCGTAAATATAGAGCACAATCCTCGTAATTTTCACTTTAGTTAAGATTTGGCCTATACCATTACTGTGTAGCTGTTTGAAGTTTTGATAAAATAAAATGTTGTTTATTTTAAGAAACTTTTACAGTGAATTCCAAATATTCGACTGAAATAGTTTCTGTTGATTATTACCTAAATTTATTTTCTCCAGTGCAAACAAAATACATTACTAGTTTGGTTTGGTTTGGTTTGGTCTGTAGCGCTACGGTCAACTTTTTGCTACACGAGAGCTAATTAGACCGCACAAAATACATTAAAGCTGAAATAAAAACATAATAGCAAGTGGTGAGACATGGGTTCTGCTTAAATCCAATAACTTCCTCCCTTGCAGTAAATAATTAACACCGTCAAACCTAAAGAACATATAAACATCTAGTTGAATATCATTTGATTTTAATTAATTTAAAATATTGTTGTAATACAATTTATTGTTTTGGTTAATGTTATTTACAAGTAGTGAAATATTATTTATCGCAGAGGCAATGCATAAAAGAGGAATGTTCCAAATGTTCTTAGCTAAAAAATTTAGAAACTCTCCAAACCCTATTTAAAATAATAGGACGGATTTAACCTGCGCGTATTTAATGGTTGGTAGGTTTGGAGCGCTATAATCATCTTATACAATACGAGGACTAAACGGTCCGTACGGTATGTACCCATTGAAAAAAATCCGAAGTTAACAACAGGCAACTTTATTAACTTTTGCTCTAAATAATCTATTGAATTAAACCCTAAACCCCAAAACTCCCTTTATGAATTGGCTGACAACACTTTCAGAATCAGTTTGACAGAATTGTTCAAACGTAATTCAATAACAATTGTTGAATTGCGCGAACGAAGTAACGTCGTATACAGTACTTTTCCGTTTTCGATTAAATAATAAAACTTAGTAGATGCGAATTATAACGTTCGGACAAATTCGCTTAGTGACAGTTCGCTAAATGGAGATATTTGTCTGCTGCTAGTTTATTTGATGAATTAATTATATATAATGGTTATAGTAATAATCATAATAATAGATCAAAATTTAATTAAAACTTGTATATATATATATATATATATATATATATATATATATATATATATAATATATATATATATATATATATATGGTATATATATATAGATAGATAGATAGAGAGAGAGAGAGAGAGGAAGCCTGCCTTAAAGTATTTGAATAAAAAACAGCCCAAGAATATGTTAGTTTTTATCTAACTTTTTTATCACCGATGAGCTAATGAGTATGTGCTTCATGTACAAAATGCAATCATTTAATAAAGATGAAAGTTTGCAGGATAAAGCTTCTTGCATAATAATACGTGTTTCGAAATTTTATCGCACATAAAGCAACTCAGAACCAGATGGTAAAATTTATATAATACTTAGCAAAAAACCTCATTTTCTATCACTTGATGAAAACATTTCAGTGATAGAAAAAATATATATAACTTTCATTTTATTCTATTTATTTCTCTCACGCTCCTACGTCTAAGAGCAAACGATAGTCATCCTTCAGGCCAGAGATAAACGCTCCTCTTGTGGGCTCATAATACGTCAGTGTAGCTTTCCAGCTCCAAATTTTATCCGAAGTATCAGATTACAAGCAGTCAGCCTTCTGTGAAGAAGCAACTCTCTCCTTCGTACTCGGTATTAAGTAGAAGTCCTTTTTGTATATTGAAAATGTTAATAAAAAATTAAAAATTCGTAAAAGGTTTATTTTTCTCTTATGCATGTATGTGTACGCCTATGTGTGCGAAATGGAGAGAGAAAAACGAGGAAAATAATCCGAATTTATAAGTCAAAAACAAAGTCAATATGAAAGGAAAGGATTAATTATTTAAATTGAACGTAGCCATCCCATAGTCCAGTGGTTCCCAACCTGTGGTCGCAACGCGCAAAGGATTCGCAAAGCTTTCTTCCTTTCTTCCCTTCTTTTTTATTTATTTGTTTATTGATTGATTGATTTTGTTTTATTTTTATTTATATTTTAAAAAATATTATTATTATTATTATTTATTTTTTTTAATTTTATTTATTTATTTATTTAATTTTTTTTTTTTTTGGGGGGGGGTCTCTCCAGGATTATTTATTTTTAATGTATTTTCTTTACCTTATTAGACAGGGGTTTTTTTTATTCAAATGTGGCACGAAGGGGTGTCACAGCGTAAATGAGAAGGGGATAGCAAGTTTAAAAAAAAAAAAAACTGCTATTGTCTTTGCATAAAGGGAAAAAAAGTAACTATGTTAACAGTTTTAATTATTCGAAATTTCGGTACTATTCAATTTATTTAATACGCACAAAATATCAATAAAAACCTTTTTAAAATCAACTTGAAGTAGAAACAAAGTTTTATTAAGAAATGTAAAATTTTAAAGCCAAAATCAATATAATCACATAATTAAAGCCCGATGGGTCCAATTTAAGATATAAGCATTAGCGATAAACTGGACAAACACAACACTTCAACAGAAAATAAGAAAGTAAAATGCATAAAGAAGGTATAGACAGCCGAACGAAATTAACAGAAAACTGCACTAGTATTAAATTATTTTAAAACTTTTCAATAAAAGACTGCGCAGTTGCAACAAATCCTCATACTGAAAAAAACATACAATTACAGAGGCTGTTCGAACATTTTTTAGACGATTTTGGTAAGCGGTAATAAAAAATTGTTTGCTGCAAAAGAAATAATTGCAATTGTACTATGTTTTTAAAAGTCAAAATTATCGTCTGCGGCTTGAAAGTTTTGTTTTTATTCAAAATGGCGTTTTTAACAAAGCAGTGGTTCGAAGGCTACATTTATGCTCTTTCCGAAGAGAAATATGCATACTCCGTTATCCAAAAACGATGTGAGAGTCATGGTTTTGTGATATCTAAAGCGTCGATAGGTAATATCGTCAACAAGAAAGGAAAAAAACGTACCTATGGATTTTTGTGCTTTCGGACTTTTAAAAATCTGCATTATCCAAACGTCGTCCCAAAACCCTTGCAGGACTCTGGAAAGCTGTTGAGGAGGAATGGGATAGAATACCTCTTCTGACACTTCAAAAGGCATTATTATCCTGGAAATTGCGGTGTCGAAAGATAGTTCAGAATAAGGGATGTCAAATAGAACATTTAAAACACAAGAATTTTATGTAATTTAGTTTTGTGAATACAATATACATCGTCTAAAAAATGTGTGAACAGCCTCTGTATAACTAGTAAAATGTGAATAATTCAACAGAAAAAGATATTAAGACAGAAAGGAAGTCCGAGGTAAATTTTTATAAACCTACCCCCTTCGGAACCACACATTTCTCCAACTGGAACGGGTAAATCTCCCTTGAAAGTAATTATTGGTTATGCCGCTAGTGAACATAGTTACATGTTTATTCCTGTGGATTAACATGACGCGAAAATTTAATTCCTATATGTTTCGCACGCCAGAGCAGAGTTCTCATACAAAGAGACACATGCTAATCTCCTTAGAAACTTGAATACCGCCACGTAGTGTCTTTGACTAGCTTCATGGTAGATCCACGACTGCAACAGCTTCACAGAATTCAGATGGTACACCTTTTAAAAAAAATTGATCGAAATATTAGTTTAATAATTGAAAATTCTCGTTGTTCACAGAAAATATATCAATACTTTTTTAATCTAACACTTGTCTATTCTAAAACCATGTCGATACTAAAGTTTAATATTCATCTGTAAAAGAGCAGATAAAACCTTCGTCAACCGAACACAGAAACCCTTTTCAATAAAAAGTTCTTCTGACACCAGGTTTTCAAAGATGTTACTTTTTCCGGAAGTTTGTGATAGTTTGAATCTTTTTTTCATATCTTTCTTAACGCTGACTAAATGTAAAATTATCTGAAAAATATCTATACTTCACATTAATTCTAAAATGTTTTATTGATCCGAAGTACTGTCTTACACAGTAATCTTGAATTGTTTCTTATCTTCTGTTGTGTAAATAAGTTTATGTATAATACCAATTCTAGTTTTCTCTGACACACAAATTATTGAAACATCTTAACTTACTCTAATCTTCTTAACTTAAGATAGACATTGTAGTATGATAAGGAAGTGACCGACGTTCAGTTTTCTATTCTCCTATAAATGAAGATGCTTTAGTAGAATTAATTTACACCGTATTAAATGATTTTATTTTTATCGCAGTTCCTATGCCGCGATATGCAATACATATTGTATATCTATCTTATTGTTCAGTTCAACAATTGAGGCGTTCCCGTTGAAAACCGTGTAAGTGCCAAAATTTCCAAAACGTATTTTTTCACTGATGCAAGGGTTTGTTCCAGGCTAATGGCGTGGAAAAGGAGGTAAGTGCCTAGCTCAGAACTAAACCAAACTATCTAGGCACCTCCTTTTCCACGTCATTAACCCCGGAACAAACTCTTGTAGCAGTGAAAAATATTCTTCGGAAATTTTGGCACTTACCTGCTTTTCAACGGGAACGCCTCAATAATGTTAGATAAACGGAATATATAAATATTTTTTTAAAAACAGTTACATGACTAATGTAAGGAAGATGATCGGTTATTTTATACTGCTATATAAAGAATTTTGAAGCCAATTATGAAAAAAATTAAAATCAAAACTTACAATAATTATTTATTTGGGGCTAAATTTTAGCATTAAATGTCAGTTTGCCACAAAGCTGAACCTAGATTAGGAGAAAGAAAAAAAAAGAGTTATAAAACATTCTACTGCTTCAATCTGCTACTGCTAAGAGGAAAATCTTGAATCTTGATTCATCAGACCAAAATAAAACCCATGGGCACTTTAAATCCGTATACTGGAAAGTCCTTCCATGGAGTCAGAGAGGGTGGGAAAAGGTACGAGCCTCCCAGATATCACTCCTGGGGGTGCTCGCTCAAAACTAAGGTGGCACCAGGGATGGTGTTGAACCTATATGATGCGCCTATTGAAATTAACCAACGATTCTCGTGGATTATGGGCGAATGTATCCATTGACAAGTGTACCGCAATGGCAAACAACAACAACAATAATAAAACCAATAATTAGATTATTTATACCATTTTTCTAATTTCTAAACTTCTTACGAACAGGTCCCATTTAAATAAATAGAAAGTTTGATGGTTTTCAGTATTTCCAACTGGGAGACTTTTATTCTCATTGATTTAATAAAAATTGGGAGAAGCCAAGATCTGCAGAGAATGCAAAAAACTTATTAATGTTTGATAATTAAAAGATCAAACATTGCGATTTAGAGAAGTTTATAACAACTTGCACATTCACTCTCTCCTAAAGAGAGCTTATACTAATCTTGTGCCGAACCAATGTCGTGTAGGAAAGAGATTGAAGTGAAAAAATAAATAAATAAATAGATTAATAAATGCTTTTGTAAAAAAAATAATAATAATAACAATTTAATTCTGCTTTTAAAAAAATTATAAAAATTAAGAAAAAAATATCTAGATAATTCTTCGTCGACAAACAACCAACGTTAGGCAATCGTACCCGAAATTCAGGGTTCGTAGAAGTATAAGCATTTACACGTCCGAAACGAGGTTTGAAGGTAAACGTAAATAAAAATGAAGGCGCTTTACAAGTTTTATTTTCCAAAAGCTGAAAAATAGCCATAGTGTTATGAATAAGAAAATTGTTCTATAATACAGATTTTATATATATATATATATATATATATATATATATATATATATATATATACAGTGGAATCTCGATCTATCGTTTTCGAAGGGACTGACTGAACTAAACGATGGATGCGGGAAAACGATTGATGCGGGAACATACAAAAAAGCATTAACATACCTTAAGTTTGATATCCCTAAAATATATTTACTCACATACATAAATGCATACATACCTGTAGTGTAATTGAAGATAAAATTACAAAGTGAAGAATCACAATAAAGATAAAACTACTGAATTCCAAGATAATAATTATAATAATAAAAAGAAATACACCTAGATACACAGGAATTTTGATTCAAATAAAAGTCTTTAATCTTCGTTTGTTTTTTGTCGGTTTTCTCTCTATAAGTAAACAATATTTTTTCTGTGTTGCAAATTGCATTCTTTTCGGTATCGGTTATTGTGTGAGAGTATAAAGAAACGGCAGCCGTGAATCGTTTGTAACTAGAACCATTCCATTGCACTGGATGGGGTCCGACATAAAGCCACCAGGAATTTCTGACTTCCGGATGAAACCCTGAATCGGCCACAAAAGAAAAAGTCAGAGGGCAGCAGGGAGCGCTCAGGTCGGTTGACTGTGAGCCATTGCTGATAAGAACAGAAATGTTGAATTGTCGGAGAATTTGGAATCAGTTACCGAAAATAAGATACTCCGGGGGGCTAAAGATTTAAGGAACACAAACGAGGAACAAATAAAGGGGACTGGCACGATAACGCGAAACCAGGCTAAACAGGATAGAACAAAAATACGAGAGCGTGCATCTCAAATGTTCTGCTCATTGTTTAATTAGAGAGTCATTCTAGCTCAATCCAGACATTTATATTTCTGGTTCAGTTATTATGAAAAAACGATCGATCCGATAAATTAATATAAAGCTGCGATATTCTGAACGAATATTGCGGGAAAACGATGGATCGAGGTGGAACGATCCATGTGGTCTGTTTTTGCTTATTTTCTGTGGAATTTATTTGGGACTGGGTGAAATAAACGATACATACGGGAAAACGATCATTCGGGGAGCGATCGATCGAGATTTCACTGTATATAAGTGGTAACGGAACGTGATGTCCTGCGCACGAGCCATGCGCACCGCACTTAGATTGGCACCCTCAGTGCAGGCGGGGTAGTGGAGTCTTCGTCATTGGAGTGGCAGGTCGTCTTTGAAGTTCTGTTATCGCTACTCGCTTGTGGTCGGGTCGTGTAAAGTTCTGAAAATATAGTTCTTGTTGCTATTATACGAGTGTTTCGGGTATTTTTTGCTCGTCTGTGTGCATCATTTTCTGCATTTGTCCCGTGGTAAATTAGTTATCACAGAATTTTTTGGGGGCCCTGACCGGGATGTTTTCATTAACAGATATGTAAGAACGTCATCGTCTAGAAAATCAGGTAGGAGGACCTATTGTTCAATTTATTCTATTTTCATCACGTATATAAGAATACGCGGAACGATAAATTAATTGTATTGGTTCAAGAGCTTGGATTGCAACTGCCACCGGCTCCGACTATAATAGTACTCAAGGGCTTAATTGATATCTCGGATCTGTTTAAAACGGATCAAGAGTCTGTGCAAGATGTTTTGAATAACATTGTAGGCGAAAGGAAGCTAAAATCCGAAGCTGAAGCATCACAAAAAAATTGAATTAGAACGTATTAGACTTGCGCAGGTGGAGCAAGAAGTCAAACTGGCTTATGTTCAAGAAAACATATTGAACTTGAATACTGAACCGATAGTTACAAGCACTTTAGAAACATTAATAAAAAGCATTCGTGTCCTCAGTATGCCAGTCCGAACGAGACTAGAGAACTTTAATTTGTTTTTTCAAACTTTGGACAGGGCGTATAAAACGAAAAACGTTGGTGACAATTGCAAAGCAGAGATGTTACTTAATTTACTCGGCGAAAAAGCTAGTATCATTTTACGATACGTTAGAGAAGGCGAAATAACGGATTATGATAAAATAAAAGAACTGGTACTTCAAGAATACCAGCCGACAAAGCAGGAACGTTTAAACAATTTCCGAAAAGCTCAACGATATTCAGACGAAACACATGTCCAATTCGCGTCGTGACTTATTACCAATTTTCAGTATCACTTGAAACTGCGGAAAGTTACAGAGTTCAATGACCTCTGCGTATTGATAGTAGTGGACAAATTAATTCAAACTTTGGACAACGATATAGTATTTCATATCGGAATAAAACAAGGCGATTCTTGGCATCGACCTGTCCAGCTAGTAAAAAGAGTGTGATTTTTAAGTTGTAAATAAAAATAAATAATTCGGTGATACATCTCACACAACAGAAAGTAGCAATAAATCTGCATATCGCAACCAGAAAGGTGACTGTCACGGAGAGTGACAATATAAGAGCACGCACTGGTCTGGCATGGGGTGTGTTTAGAAATCAGCAAGACTTAAGTTAAAAAAAATTAAGTTTATTCGGAACTTCAATAAACATTTAAAAATATTAAAAGCAATAACTTAAAATATTTGTATAAGCAAAATAATCTCACACAGAGAATTCTAACACACGAATCTCACTAGCTCGTGAGTTCAACTGTGTCTACTGCTACCGGCACCTTTGCTCTAACTCGAGCAGTATTTATACAAGCCAGTAACATAACATTGACATATTTGCATAAAATACACTGGAAAGGAAAAATAACAAACCATGGGGAAAATAAATGAAAAACCCCATTTCTCAGATGTATGACGTCAAAGTTGCTATGACGCCATTACTTGTTCGGTAATAAGTGCTACGTCAGTCTAAAAAGATAGCATGAATGTCGGAAAGTAATACAAGTAAATGATCTAATAAACTAAAATTTAGATAGCCCTTTTAAGGTTCATTTTCCTAACAGTGACTCTATGCGTAGAACAGAGAATAAAAACACTCAGCATTATACGAGTGAAAATTCTAAGCGAAGCTTCAGGTCTGAGAATAACAACCATAGAAGTTATTCAGACAAACTTGTCTATTTTTCCTGTGGGGGTAATCACTTTGCGAGAGTGTGCCCAACACTCTATCCCCAGATTTCACTACAAAGAATGAAGCTGATATTGGGTGTGTTGTAACTAATTCCGAAGATATTTTTGTAAATAAATTAAATTATGTTGGTGTCTATGTGAACGAAAAACGTGTAAATGCAGAAAAATATTCTGGTGCTCAAATCACGGTCATAAAAATTATACACACTAACAATATGGAATTCTTCAACAAAACAATTAATTTTGTTGATTATCTTGGAGGTACAACTACAGCGAATCTTGTGAAATTTAATATATCTCTGGGAAATAACAATTCCATTGAAATCGTTTCTGCTGTTTCAGATAAATTATGCGTAGATTGTATTCTAAGTGTAAATGTTTACAGAATGTTAGAATCATAGTGGGAATGTATAGGAGGGGGGAAAACCGGACACTGTTGCCCTGTTCAAGATCGAAGGTCAGCAGTCCCACCTTCTACTGCATCGAGTTACGAGTTTGAGAAAATGAGCTTTGGGGTGAGAATTTTAGGAACAGTATGAGGGAGTCAGAAGAGTTCCTTTTTACGATTTCCTGTGATGATGAAACTGCAGATTATAATCGATTTATATCACGTAAATAATTCAGAAATAAGAAAAGAAATTTTCAGTATTGTGAATAATTATAAGCCAAAAAAAAATACTTATCGCAAATTTAAAGTTATCTATTGTCATTACAGATGACATTCCAGTTTGTAATCGTTCTAGAAGATTGTCTTCAACAAAAAGGAGATTGACTCTCAGATTCAGGCATGGTTAAAGGAGGGAATTATAGAAGACAGCAATTCTGATTACGGGTCGACTGTGGTTTTAGTGAAAAAGAAAAGGATGGCACAAAAAGACAGTGTACTGACTATAGAAAACTAAATGCTAAAACAGTTAAAGATAGATACCCACTTCCCATAATTGAAGAGGTGTTAGATCAATTACAGACGGGGGAGGTTTTTACCAAAATCAATCTAAAAAAATACATTTTTTCATTTGGTAGATGAAAACAGTCGTACTTCTTTTGTCACCCACCGGCAGCAATATAAGTTCAAAAAAGCACCATTCGGATTTACGAATTGTCCAAGTATGTTCCAAAGGTACATCTGTCAGGTGATCAAAGAAATTATAAATGAAGGAATTATGTTAGTCTACATGGATATCTTAATAGTTCTATCTGAAGACGAACAAGAAGGAGTAATAAATCTGTTGAGAGTATTGGATGTCGCTTCTAAATATGGCTTAGAATTAAATTTGAAGAAATGTCAATGATTAATAGGGGAAATAGAGTTTTTAGGTCACATTATGAAGAACGGTACTATACGACCATCGCTTGACAAAAACAAATGCAGTTCGAAACTTTCCTGAACCCAAGACTATCAAACAAGTAAAGAGTTTCCTCGGACTTAACTGGGTACTTCCGATAAATCATCCCGAATTACGCAAAGATTGCGAAATTGCTTAGTGACTTGTAATATTTACATAAAATGTAATATTTACATTTGGACCAGAGCAGCAAGCTGTTTTTGAAATTTTGAAAGAAATTCTTATCAAACTACCAACACTTCACATTTTCAAACAGGAGGCAGAAATTGAATTGCATACAGATGCCAGCAAGTTTGAGTATGCAGCAATATTGATGCAAAGAGCTAACGATAATAAATTTCACCCACTATACTACGAGAGTAAGAAGACCACTCTGCAAGAAGTGAAATATAGTAGTTACGAGTTAGAGGTTCTTTCTATAATCGAAGCATTGAAAAGATTTAGAAGTTAGTTATTGGGAATAAAATTTAAGATTGTGACAGACTGTTCTGCGTTTACTCAAACGATGGCGAAGAAATATTTGACACCAAAGATCGCTCGATGGGCATTGTTTTTGGAGGAGATTAATTACGAAATTGTGCACCGAATGGGGACTCAAATGCGACATGTTGACGCACTGAATCTTTACCCTATAATGATGGTCACAGATGATGACATAACATCCAAAATAGTACATGCTAAAACTAAAGATGAATATATCAGCACAATAAAAATTTGATGTCTGCGGGCAAAGTTAACCAGCACATTCTCAAAAACCAAGTACTGTACAAGATAGAGAATGACAGAGATCTGCTAGTTGTGCGGACAGCTATGCAGACAGAAGTATTCAAGAGAATTCCTGATATAAACCATTTTGGAGTAATTAAAACAGAGACTTTAGTCAAACAGGACTATTATTTTCTAAACATGCGACAGAGTTTTGAAAAAGTTGTAGCCGATTGTATTGCATGTACTTTGCTAAACAGGAAAAGAGGAAAGGGTCTATCCCGAAGGAAGACGTACCATTAAGCACGTATCATATTGATTTTGTAGGACTTTTACCATCAGCGAACAAAAACTACAAACACATCTTCCCCGTGGTGGGCGCTTTTTCAAAGTTCGTATGGTTTTATCCCGTAAAATCGACAACCACTCAAGATGCTTTGCAAAAGTTGAAACATCAACAGACTGATTTTGGAAATCCTCTAAGAAAAATTACGGATAGAGGAGCTGCATTTTCTTCAACGGAATTCGTAGAATTTTGTACGAATGAAAATATTGAACATATAAGCATCACTATAGGAATATCTCGAGGTAACGGGCAGATTAAAACCATGCACGGTACACTGATACCAATCCTAGCTAAACTTTCAATCGAAAACCCAGAGAAGTGGTATAAGCATGTTGATTTTGTGCAACGTTTCATGAATTCGACAATTTCAAGAAGCCCTAATAGAACACCATTTGAATTACTCACTGGAGTAAAAATGAGAGGCAAAAGAAAGTGCAGAAATACTAAATATCCTCGAAGAAGAACGAATCAATACAGTGATGGAAGAGCGGGCAAAACAACAAGAAGAAACTTAGAAAAACCTTAAAATACAGGACAAAAATCTCAAAAGCTTCAATAAAACCAGGAAACAGGCACGCATCTATAATAAAGAGGAACTAGTAGCGATACAGCGTACACAGTACGGAAGCGGACTCAAACTACGACCCAAGTTTTATGGCCCATACCAAATTACAGCTGTCAAGCCTAATGCCTGATATGAAGTGCAGAAGGTGGATCAGCACTTAAGACCTAATCACTCAAGACCAAATCACGACTACAGCACCTGACTTTAAGAAGCCTTGGAAGAACTAGCTACGCCAGTTGATGAAGGACTTAAAAAAATATTGTATATAGTCTTATAAATTTTGTTATTTTTAGTTTTTTTTCAGGTTATGTTCCAGTATTGTAGTAGTTGACACTGAGGTCAGTGTCCTGTCAGGAGGACCGAGAATGTGGTATCGGAACGTGATGTCCTGCGCACGAGCCATGCGCACCGCACCTAGATTGGCACCCTGAGTGCAAGAGGGGTAGGGGAGGCTTCGCCATTGGAATGGCAAGTCGTCTTTGAAGTTCAGTTATCGCCCGCTTGTGAGCGGGTTGTGTAAAGTTCTGAAAATATAGTTGTTGTTGTTATTATACGAGTGTTTCAGGTATTTTTTGCTCGACTGAGTGTATCATTTTCTGCCTTTGTCCCGTAGTAAATGAGGGTCAACAAAGGCAATTAGATTATTACATCAGTTTATATTTGAAAATGATGCTGGGAGGGACAACCGTAAAGAACTCCGCATTTTTTCTGGTTTCCCTAAAACTTTTCATGTCAATGACGAACGGGATAAAAGACTTAAAACATTTTACAGCACCGATTTAATTTGTATTGCGAATTTGCTACATCTTGATTGTTCTACAGACCCCGCTCAGAGCTGTGAAACTATATTCAATGCTCTAAATAACTTTGCATTATTTTCCCCCCTGTGCTCTCGGATACGAGTGAAACCGAAAATGATTCACACGACTCCAACAGAAGCTCTATGGTTTTGGCGACTAGCCAGGTGCCAGTTCAAAGTTCATTTCCAACCTCAGCTTCAAATTCTAACATAAACAACTCTTTCGGGCACAGACAGATAAATCTTTTTTTGTGTGATGTTGATTCGCAGTGTTTTCCAGCTTATAATAGTGGAATACATTTATCGTTACGTGACCTTGCTGAGTGCATTAAGAATTTTAACGGTTCGTCCGATTCTTACAGCGTTAAAATTTTCATAGAAGATTTAGAAGAACTTTTTGATCTTAATGGCATCACAAATGAGGTCCACAAAATTGTCTTTGCGAAAAAATGTTTAGTTGGTTCCGCAAACACATTTATTAATTCTCTTCATGGCATAACCACTTGGAATTCGCTAAAAGAAAACTTACTAGAAGAATTTTCCTCCAAATTAAATAGCGCCGATCTTCATACGATGTTGCTGCAAAGACGGTTAAAACCTAATGAATCCTTACACGACTACTTCATAGCTATGCGAGAAATCGGTTCACGAGATCAAATTGACATTTCTTCAATTTTTGATTATGTTATCAACGGTATTCCCGATTCTACATCTAATAAAATTTTGTTATATGGTGCTAAATCTGTTCCAGAATTCAAATAAAAATTAACAGTTTATCAGAAATTTCTTTCAATGTCCAAATTAAGTAAACCTTCTAATGATATTAAATTCACATATGATAATCGTCAACGAAATTATACCTACGATAGAAAACTCCCTAATAATTCTCCCCCCCCCACCGTTTGCTATAATTGCGGTTCCAAGGGCCACAAAAGTTCCAGTTGTCAGCATACGACTCCAAAATATTTTACGTGCAATTCTTTTGGACATTTATCCTCAACTTGCTCGCAGCGCGTTGGACAGACAATCCCAGAAAATTCTTCGGAAACTACTCCACCTAATGACGCCTTACATGTTCCTACACCAACCATTTATAGGTGTTATCCAATAAAGATAAACAATGATCTTCATGAGCTTCACGATTCACGTAGCGAAGCTACAATGATTACTGACCAAACCCACCAACTCGAAACATTGCAGAGTCAGGTGAAAGATTTTCAGCGAGAAGTGGAAGATTCTCGGTTAGTTAAAGATGAACTGAATGCTAAAGCCAAAGAAGCTAAAATGAAACAAAAAGCTTTCGAATCTGAACTGATTCACTTAAAAGAAGTTTTAGCAATGTCAAATATATATATATATATATATCTTTATATATACACTCCTGGACAAAAGAATTAGCGCACCAAGAAGGAGTCGTCAAAATGAAACGAAATTTTACATACGTAATGACTACTTTGATATAAGTAAATGATAAGAAAATCAAAGAAAAAGGATAATTTATTTCAGAGATAAAGGCAAAAGAACGGAGGAGTTAATACTCCGTTGGACCCCCCTCTAGCGCGAATGCACGATGCGATACGATCGGGCATTGAGTCATACAAGTTCTGTATGATGTCTTGAGACATTTCGTTCCATATTTGCTGTAACCTTGCCTCTAGTTCGTTCAAACTCGCGGGATGCCCAACTCGTCGTCCAAAATGATCCCAGATATGCTCGATTGGAGACAAATCTGGGGATCGGGCAGGCCAAGGAAGGGTAGTAACAGTGCGGAGACACTCTTGTGACACCCTTGCCGTATGAGGCCGAGCATTGTCTTGTTGAAAAATGGCTCCTGGGAGCCGTTGCATGAGTGGCAACACATGTGGTTGCAGGATTTCATGAACATACCGCTGGGCTGTCATGGTGCCACGGAACAATACTAGGGGTGACCGTGTATTGTAGGCAATGGCACCCCATACCATCACACCAGCAGCTGTGGGAGCGATGTGTCGCTGTACAGCAAAGGCAGGATTGAAGCGTTCACCACGGGCTCTCCACACACGAACACGATTGTCATCACTGCCGAGATTGAATCTGGATTCGTCGCTAAAGACGACCTGGTTCCATTCTGCTGCAGTCCAGTTTCCTCGTGCGCAGCAAAACTCCAAACGGAGGCGTCGATTGTTGGGCGTCAAGGGCAGCACACGTAATGGGCGCCGCGATACCAACTGTCCTTCAGCCAGGCGCCTTCGTATGGTTCGAGAAGACACAGAGGCCCCTAGTGAAGGTGCTACCTGTGCCTGGATGGCGGCCGATGAAGCAGTTGGCTGTACGCGTGCATTTCTTACGATGTGGCGGTCCTCTCGACGACTGGTCTGTCGAGGGCGTCCTGAACCTGGTCTTCGTATACATGACATCTCTCGGGTCCACTGGTCCCTACACCTCCTCACAACACAATCAGAGCGGCCTAATTGACGAGCTACTCGCTTAGTTGACCACCCAGCTTCCATCATCCCGACGATTCTCCCCCTCTCAAACTACGACAACTGCTTATATTGTCTTCGAACACGGCGTAATGGCATGTCTATCTCAGCTCTTCCTTTGTAAATGATTGAGCACACTCAAACAAGCTTTGGTTACCTGTTTTATACTCCACAGAGTACGATGTTCAACGCCCTCTACCGGCTATACGTAATGCGCAATCACGCTGCATTTCTAATCATTTGTATATCTCCCCAACATGTACCTTCATTGCAAGTTTCGTTACGATCCCGCAATTATTTCTTGGTTCGCTAATTTTTTTGTCCATGAGTGTGTATATATATATATATATATATATATATATATATATATATGTTTATATATATATTTCTTCTGCCCGTGTATATGTCACTGAACTCCTAAACGACTGGACGGATTTTTATGAAATTTTGTGTGTGCGATTAAGTTGATTCGAGAATGGTTTAGATTCACAATTTGATCCGATAGAAATTTTTTTTATATTTTTAATTAATTAATAAAGAACCAACAATTTATAAGGGGGTGCGTCCGGTAAATGGAAGCTGTTATAGTTTGTGGAATCACCCCTCTGGATAATGGCGTCCACGCTAGGTTTAGTTAGCAAACAGCGAGCGAAAAGATAAAAATATATAAAATCAAAAAGTTTCAAGTCATATATTAAACCAGAATAATAAATGAAAATAATAATCAAGTCAGATTTTATACTCTAAAATACATCAGATCCAACGGCATATTGATACTCTCGACACGCAATGGAAAATTCGAATCAACCACGCTAAGTGACACGAGATCTTTTTTAATCGCTACTGCAATCCCCCTCGCCTATATCTTTGTGTCTATTGAAGAGCTAAAGACTAAGCTTCTATCCTGCTAACTTATTTCTGACTAAAAACTCCTCTGACATATATAATCACCAGCCCACAACAACTTTCCAATAGCGAATATGTTTCACTTTACTCAGTAGAACACCGTGTCATCGTGGCGCATTCGGAAGGTGGCGCAAGTACCATGCCGAGTTCGAATGCAGAGTCTTGTGTATATATATATATATATATATATATGTGGGGTGTGCTGGAACTGAGGAACGACGCCTTCATACACACTCACAGGGTTTATTTTATCACTACACAAGACACTGAAACATATAATATAATGAAATGAGGTTTCTTAGCTCCTACTAAAGCAAAGCGATCTCTCCTCCGCGAGATCGTACTTCCAAATCGCGTATGTCGTCTTCAAACAGGAAGTGGTGGGAGGGCCCTCTAGCGGCTAAAAGTAACTCGCTCCCACATTCGGCATCCTGACTCCCGTTTTCGGCCTCGAAAACGACAGTCAACATCAAACTATGGATCTTGAAAGTCTCTGAAAAATAACAATACAAAGTAAAAAAAGAAAAGAAAATGGAGTGTTCAGAATCTGCACAGTTTTAAGCTGGGACCGTCCAGGGCTTCATGTGGTCAGCTGCTGTGGAAGTGCAACCGGGACCTTCATGTTGTCCTACTTTTTCCACTTCGTACCGATCGTTGCCCTTTTTTGTTGTTACTCGGTATGGTCCAAAGAACTTTGGTCTTAGCTTTAGAACCCGCTTGCAAACTGCGTGCGTTGTATGGCCACCAGGTCATTAACGTTGTACACCTGCGCCTTTTTTTTTTTCTATTGTACGTTTTTCTGTTCTCTTCCTGTATTCTTAGAATGTTCTTTCAAGCCTCTTCTCTCATATCTTCTCTGTCCTTCATCAGACAGTTCGTTTCTTCTTCTTCGAGAATTTCTACGATCTTCAGATCCTCTCGATTTCTCATTTTTACACCGGTGAGGAGCTCAAAGGGTGAATTCTTTGTGCTTCTGCACGTCGTGCTATTTAAGATCCGCTGGACATCTGCGACATGCTTGTACCATTTGGTAGGATCTTCAGTGGACAATTTTGCTAGGACTGGGATCAAAGTCAAATGAATTCTCTCCACCTGTCCATTTCCCCGTGGAATGCCGGTAGTTGTAAATACGTGTCGAATTTTCTCTTGCGCACAGTAGTCTTCAAAGTCCTTGGAGGTGAAATCCGCACCTCTATCTGTTATAACCCTCGAAGGATTACCGAAAATCGCTTGTTGCAGCCTCAACTTCTGCAAGGCATCTTGGGTTGACGTAGACTTTACTGGGTAAAGCCAGATGAATTTTGTAAATGCATCAACAACGGACAAGATATGATTATAGCTCTTATTTGTTGACGGTAAAGGTCCAGTAAAATCTAAATGAAGAGTGCTCAACGGAATACTCTCTTTGGGTATAGGGTTCAGCAAACCTTCGCCCTTCCCTCGTTTTCTGTCACACAATATGCACTCTACACAATTTGCAATGACTTGTTCGATTCGTTTTCTGGGGCTAGGAATATAAAAGTCCATCTTCAGCAGATCTTCCATTTTAGACACTGCGAAATGTCCCTTGCTATGGATACCTCGGATGATTTCTAGCTCCAACGCTTCGGGGATCACGAGTAGTTCACGGCCATTCTCGTACTTATATAGTACACCGTTTTTTACCGCGTAGTCTTCCTTGAGTCCTTGCTCGACTAAGGATTTTAACAACTGGAGGCGCTCATCACTATTTTGCGCAGCTGCAATTTTAGCGGTAACTTCTTCCTGAGAACGAGTAATCATCATGACCGCGTTACTACTCAGCGCATCAACGTGCTTCATTTGCTGTCCAGTTCTGTGAACGACTTCGTATTCAAACTCTTCAAGAAGTAAAGCCCATCTCGCCACCTTGGGAGTTAGGTCTTTTTTTAACATAATCTTCTGAAAAGCATCACAGTCCGTAATAATTTTGATTTTGGACCCCAGAAGATAGTTCCTGAATTTTTTTAGAGCTTGTACTATAGCTAAAACTTCAAGCTCATAACTGCATAGCTTTTCTTGTTGGGGGGTCGTTTTTTTGCTCATGAAGTGTATGGGGTGTAATTGTCCATCACCAGATTTTTGGAGCAACACGGCGCCGAAGCCATGGCTGCTTGCGTCCGTATGCAATTCTAGTGGGGCTCCTTGTTTGAAAATGTGAAGAACAGGGCTTGTCGACAAAAGTTCCTTCAGTCTGTTAAATGCTTCATTTTGTTCAATTCCGAATTTGAATTCTACCCCGTTACGAAGGAGGTCACTCAAGGGTTTGGCAATTTTAGAGTAGTTGGCAATAAATTTTCTGAAGTACCCCGTCAGACCCAAGAAGCTCTGAATTTGCTTTAAGGTTTTGGGCTCTGGAAAATTTTGAACCGCCAAAGTTTTATCAGGGGAGGGACGAATTGTACCATCTTCAATAATATACCCCAGAAATTCCATTTTTCTTTTTAAAAACTGACATTTTTAAAAATTAATTTCCAAACCGTACTCCTTGGCTACTCCTAAAACGCGTTTCAACTTCTCTAAACCCTCTTCTTCAGTACGTGCCGGTATAATAAAGTCATCCATATATACAACAACAGTGTTATCCCGCATTAATTCCCTAAACACATTGTAAATGAATCTCTGAAATACACTTGGAGAGGTTGACAAACCAAAAGGAGCTTTCAAAAATTCGTAAAGACCAGCATGAGTAATAAAAGCCAAATATTTCGTGCACTGTTCCTGCACGGGAACATGAAAAAACCGTTTTTCAAGTCTAACGTTGAGAAGACCTTTGCTTCACCCAAATGATCTAAAACTTCCTCCACTTGAGCCATTGGGAATGAATCTTTAACTACTTTCTTATTTAACTTCCTGAAATCCACGCATAACCGCGAAGTTCCATCCCGTTTTTTACACAAAACGATAGGCGAAGAATAGTCCGAACAGGAAGGTTTAATAATCCCATCCCTTAACCATTCATCTATCTGTTTATCGACAATTTTTTGTTCTGCAAAAGGAATTCTCCTGGATCGTTGAGAAACAGGTATGTCATCTTTTAATACGATATTCATTTTTAAATCTGTGCCACGTGGCTTTTTCTGCGGTGTGTACTCTTTACTCAAACCAGAAATAGTATTGCGCAGTCCCTTATCAACAATGTGTGTTAAATGCATCTCGCTCTGATCTACAGCTGCCGAAATAAAAAACAAAAAGTTTCTTGAGACAGGCAAAGAATTATTGCTGTTTTCCGAAACCACAGTGTCACCTACACAGGAGTTATTGAGTAATTGTAAACATTTAGGTGGAAATATCCCCTCCACTATAAGTTCGGAACAGATCACCGCTTCAAGGTCAACCCGCTCGTCACCCTCGCATAAAGCAAACTGAAAATTCGCCGTGTCAGCGTTGATCACATTGCCAAAACAAGTTTGGATTTGCAATTCTCCAGTAGAATGTTTATCAGGAAAGAGCGATTTTCTCAAAACAATAAGCTCACTTCCCGAATCTTTTAAACACTTTATTTTTTTCCCATCTACGAATAAATCAATATATTCTAGCTCGTTCTTGGCCGTGCTATCCGATTTACTTTTCAGTCCTGATGCTATATTTTCCCGTTTATTATATGGATTTCCACTTTTTTCAAAACGTTTAGGACAATTTCGCGCGAAATGAAATGATTCCCCTCTATCACCACAAACATAACAGATTCTTTCGGAAATTCGCTCGACAGGGTTACTCAGTGATTCCTTAAAATTATATTGTGTTTTTTTAGAATAGTTTTTGTTAAAACTAGACCTTTTGTTTACTGTATTATCCACTCGCGTATTATTGACCTCGGCTAAAGACTTTCCTCTAGATGAATAATATAAATCACATTCTCTCCCTAATTCATTAGGCTTAAAAATTTTTTACCCTCCCGAATACTAATGTGCTCCCTAGTTTTAAAATCTAATGTTTCATACAATCTGTCCGAAACTATAAGCTCACACAATTTCTTAAAATTATCAACTTCCCTTATCTGACAATAGTAATCGAAAGTCGCACTTAAACGCGAAGAGAATTGAACGTGCGATTCATTAGGATTTCTCACCGCATTTTTAAAATTACTTAAACAATCGCGTGGCGTTGGCTGAAATTCTTTTAAAATTAACGCTTTTAAATTATCATAATCAGCAATTTCTTTTTCTGTAGCGTAAGCTAGAACATTATTACCCTTTTCTCCCAATAGATTAATTAATAATTCTGATTTCAACTTAACGGGAACGTTTTTGGTACTAAAAGCTTTTTCTAGTGATTTGAAAAACAAATGCAGAGCTTCTGGTTTCTCAGGGACAGCTATTGTTAATGTTTTTTGACACTTCTAATCAAAGTCTCTAAATTATCCGATTCTGGTTCAGACTCTGTAAGCACAGAATGATCTGAAATTTCACTCGTACTGGGTGACTGTAGTTTTAGTTTTTGAAGCTCAATCTCCTTCTCGAGTCGAGCTAATTTTATCTTTTCAAGTTCAATTTGTGACTGCTCCGCAGCGGTTTTAGCTTTTTCATCCTCCATGATCGATTTTATAGTACCGCGCACAAATTCAGGGTCGGTTTTGGAAATGTCAGAACTTTCAATCAAAGTTTTGATTTCTACTACTTTCGCTTCAGCTGGCACCGTCTGGCCAAGCTCTTCAGCGACTAACCTCAATTCTTGTTTTTTTAAATTACTAAGCATGCTCATAATGTTCATAAAAAATGGTACCTTACTTTTGCTTTCAAAGATGCCGTTAGTCCATCCGGCTCGGGCCCCCAAATTTCCTGTGGGGTGTGCTGGAACTGAGGAACGACGCCTTCATACACACTCACAGGGTTTATTTTATCACTACACAAGATACTTAAACATATAATATAATGAAATGAGGTTTCTTAGCTCCTACTCGAGCAAAGCGTTCTCTCCTCCGCGAGAGCGTACTTCCAACTCGCGTATGTCGTCTTCAAACAGGAAGTGGTGGGAGGGCCCTCTAGCGGCTAAAAGTAAGCGGCTAAAAGTCGCTCCCATATATATATATATATATATATATATATTCCTTGCATTTTGTAAAATCTAGATGTTCTATAAAAGTCTATTGTAAAAAGTAAAATATTTCCTACCTTTGGCTTAAGTGTGCTATAACCACACATAATGATTAATGTCATTAAAAATGCTAGTGTCAAGAACAGTTAGCATCTTTACAATGTTTTATTTTTAATAAAAGTTTTAAAAAATCATATTCATATTACTAGTGGTAGAAGAGAGGAGAAGACGGATTATCTATAACAATTTTCCTTTGAAGCGTAGCCTTTAGCAAAATCTTGTAATTAGAGAACGTTATTAAGAAAGTTACGACCGTCATGAAACACTCTTATAAGCATTCCCGTAACTGAAAAGTAAGAAGCGTACTCTCGACTCAAGCGTTCGTAAAAAGAAAAATTTACCAGACATACTGATTGATAAAAGAAAACCAAGCGTAACCGGCAGCGTCTCAACCTCTACATAAAACTCCTATATAAAATTTAGAAGAATCCGTAGGGTTGGGTTCATACTTCTTCGTCGGACTGAATGTTATCAACTTTATGTGCGACAAACTCTATTCTGAGAATTTAATAAATAGTTTCGATTGTCTATAATAACGTATCACTTAAATAACCTCCGATCAGTAAAGCGACTAGTTAGGCAGTGCGTTCTCCAGCGATCTGACTCTATTGAATTGTTATACCTGGTAGAATGATTAATGACCAAATTTAACAGACGAAACACACAAAAAAGTCTTATTCTTTTTCTCTTCTCTTTCTTAACGTAAATAGGTTTACGAGTAAGAATTAAAAGGAAGGGGTATATTTTTCTGAAAATTTAATGCATTTATTTTTCAATCGAGAAATAAATTTGTATTAATGATGGAAGACTTAGAAAAATAATTATTATCTTGTGCACCATAATTTTTAAAAAAATTTTAGTCACAACCTAGCCCCAAAGATAATGGTGTCAACAGCGCCGTAACCAGGTGTAAGTGGGTAGGAAGCTAGATAGGTTGAAGCTGTTAGTCTTACGATTCATCCTCATACAGTTCAAAATATGCAGTTTGCAGCGACGCTCTCACCTCCGCGCATATTCATGTTCATGTGCTGCAGATCAGACACCTATTTTTTCTTTTTTTTACTACGTTTCAACCGGTGCGGTCACGACTGTATATATTCATACATTATTTTTCATGTTTATTTTATTTTGCTGCCGATTGCGATTACTGTTGTCGAAGCGAACGCATATTTTAGCGTTTCCATGCCGATAATCGGATATGCATTTTACAACGTTTTGATTGGCACGGTCTGAGCCACTTATATTCGTTTGTTCATGAGTCCGATAGACCGCATTATATAGATCGTTGCAGACGCGATCGTTTATATACTATCTACCAATAAATATTTGGACACCTGCGATAGAAAAGAAAAACAAAATTTATTTATATTCAATAGTTGGTAGAGCCTCCACGAGAGGCAATTACAACCTCAACCCTCCGGGGCATGCTTTCCACACTTCCTTCTATGACGGCTAGTGGCATTTTCTTCCACTCGGCTTGGAGAAGACATGTAAGTTCCTTCACCGATTTTGGACGGTTGTTACATCCCTTAATTCAACTCGTCCCAGAGGTTCTCGATAGGGTTCAGGTCAGAGCTGTGGGTTAAGCCAGACCATTCAGTTAACCCCATTGTCACCACACCAATCCATAATGGACCTCGCAACATGATAGCCGTTGTCGTCTATAGCGGAGATTTAATGCATTTCTCACTACTAGTCACGGGACCATAATGAAGCAGTAAATTCGTATAAGTGGTTAGTATTTTTAATAAACTAGCACCATATGCAACAATGAATTTGTAAAGTACATTGTATATCTTGTTGTGACCTTTTAGACATGAACTACTCTGGTTTGAAATGACAAATAGATTTATTGAACATAAACACATATAAATTGTAACCTCGTTCCTCTGATCTCCCGCGGTGCTTTTGCGAAGTCACGAGTCGAGGCGCCTGTACAGCAGAATCGCAGAATGTTCTTCATTTAAAAAAAATCATTTTCTTTTGTGTATTCATAATAGAATTTTGTTATGATGTGTAACATTGTGGATAACATGTGGTTACAATTTTTTCTCTCTATAATTTCAAAAGTGTTGTTATGTTTTTCTCATGCAGTGTCTTGTAACCGTTCATATATATTAAGGACACTCATTTTGCTATGCAATCATGCGCTGTGTCACAACGTTGACTTTTATACTGCGTTCATTTTTTTACCTATGACACATATTTTTTTTTTTTTTTTTTTTTTTTTTTTTTGTAATTATCGTTTATCACTTTTCCATGTATCTTGAATGTAATTACTATGTGAATATTTTTACAGGGGTGGTTTTTTTTTTTTTGTTTTTTTTTACAATGGCTGGCCAGCCGACATGAAGTGTTTTATTCTTTATTGTTTCATGTACTTCTTTCCC
The DNA here is from genome assembly GCA_907164885.2 of Dolomedes plantarius. Lineage (NCBI taxonomy): Eukaryota > Metazoa > Arthropoda > Arachnida > Araneae > Dolomedidae > Dolomedes > Dolomedes plantarius. The sequence goes on along the minus strand of OU015494.1, from coordinate 133,567,920 downwards.
TGTATGGTTGTAACTTTTATGTACTTATGTGAACACTAATGTTTTTTCTTGCCCCATTTTTAGGGTCTTCAATGTAAATCATTGTATTTTTTTGGCATTCCACCTCTCACTCCTAGTACCCTGAAAATCTAAATGATCTTATGTTTTTATGTTTCTTGTGAAATAATTTATTCTAAGTATTGCCTTTGCTGTTTTGGTCACCTGTCTTATAACTCCCAGTTGCATTTTCCCCTGGGCTTTTCTCCTTTTTTGACTTGGAGAAGGAGGGGAGTGTTATAAAGCTATGTGCTTTATAACTTGATCAATTGCAATTTAATTGCATTAAAAAAGATCGAAGGAAATTATCGCCACTGAGGGCGATGCACGCCAAGTAGGAGAGCCTTTCGCGTCCATTTGCGCATGCGCTGGGCGACCTTGAAGGAACGGGTTTCTCTGCTCTCGCGGTGAAGAGACCGGTGTTGGCTGCGATAGACTGAGCAGGTGTCTCTTCTGTGTGTGGTGTAGGGCAGTGGTCCCCAACCCTCGGTCCATGGATCAAATAGTACCGGGCCGCCCAAGGAACATTAAATTATTTCCATTTTATTTACTGTGGTGTATTTCTCTCGGATTAGTGCGACTTTGTCGGTTTTGTGCTAATTTATACCTTTGTAACAAAAGAAATCTTGTAACTATTTTAAATTAGTTTATTGTTGATTGAACATTTCAAGATTATGAATTAAAATTGCAGTCATAGCCCCCTCCCCCCTCAGCGGGCCGCGGTAAAATTATCAAACGTTGACCGGTCCGCGGCGATTAAAAGGTTGGGGAGCACTGGTGTAGGGTACCAGGGAGCGAGAGAGATAGAGCATGTCATTCCACTATTTTACCTTTTTAAGTGAATGATCCTGATGGAATATTTTAAAATGAATAAAGAGTACTGTTGCTGTCCCCAATCGACTTGTCAATATTGTAATTGCGTGAGTCGTGTTTTATTTTTATTTTATTTCTTAAGTTCTACACGTGGTGCACTCGAGCCACGTGGGGTGTTCATAAAATGTAAGTGTAAGTTTCCTTCCTTAAACTTAATTTAAGTCAGACTTATATCTTGGTAACTCCTCAGTGAGACTTAACTCTGGGTTTATTCTATATAATTACTATCTTAACGTGCTGCTAATTTTTAATAAGTTAACTCTAATTATTTGTCTTAACGCAATGTACTTAAGACCACTAAGGTCATTGTAACAATAACATACACTCAAGAGCCAAAACATTATGACCACCACTACATTTTGCAATGAATTCGCCTGGATGACGTGGAAGGCACGTGATCAGGTGGAAGTGGTATTTAACTGCTGCTGTAGAGTCTGAAGAATCATTCTTTCACTTACTTCTGTGTGTGATGGGAAAGGCTGCGGATCTAAGCGACTTTGATAGAGGGCAGATTGTAATGGCTCGAAGGCTCGGAACAAGTATTTCCGAAACTGCACGACTCGTGGGTTGTTCGCGACCTACAGTTGTTAGAACTTATGCAAAGTGGATGAATGACGGTGAAACCAGCAGTAGACGACATGGTGTTGGACTAGTTGGACGTCCACACGCTATCAAAGAAATAGGTCGTCGGAGACTGTCTCGCATGGTGAAGAAAAACCGGAGCCAGACAGTGGCTCAGCTGACAGCCCAATACAATGCAGGGCCAAGTAGAATAGTATCGCAGCACACTGTTCAGCGGACACTGTTGGATATGGGGCTACGCAGCAAACGTCCCACTCGTGTGCCTTTGCTGACCAAGCGTCATCGCCAACTGCGCCTGCGCTGGGCCCGGGAACATCGTGACTGGTCCATGGATCAGTGGGAGAGAGTTGCCTGGTCAGATGAATCACGGTTTGTCATTCATCACGCCGATGGCCGTGTCAGGATACGCCGTCTTCCAGGCGAACTGTTGCTCCCTCAATGTACAGTAGGTCATACACAGGCCGGTGGTGGCGGTATTATGTTTTGGGAGACGTTCTCTTGGGCGTCTCTGGGACCCGTGGTTGTGGTAGAGCAGACCATGAATGCTACAGGGTATCTGAACATCATTGCGGACCAGTTGCACCCTTACATGGCCTCTGTTTTTCCAGCTGGAAATGGAATGTTCCAACAGGACAACGCCCCGTGTCACAAGGCTAAAATTGTGTTGGAGTGGTTCCAGGAACATGATGCTGAATTCCAGTTAATGTCCTGGCCGCCTAACTCACCGGATCTCAATCCGATAGAACACATTTGGGATGTCATGGGACGGCAGCTCAGAGTTCAAAGACCACCAATTCGCAATATCTCGGATTTGCGTGACCGTTGCTTAAACATCTGGTACAATCTGTCTCCGGCCATCTACCAAGGACTTGTGGCATCCATGCCAAGGCGGGTTAAAGCTGTGTTGCGCGCCAAAAGTGGCCAACTCGTTATTGACAGGTGGTCATAAAGTTTTGGCTCTTGAGTGTATTTTATTAGAACAACTACATTTTGCACTAAATATACTCACAACTCGTACACTGCAATTATATTATATAATCTATAAATAAAACCAATTATATAATCTATAAATAAAACCGCAATAACTCATCTTCAAATAATAATACCTTTTATTTTATCTTATTTACGCATTAACAGACAGTACATTATATAGTCTCCAATATTTATTTCACTATCGCGCTCTATATTATTCATTTGCATAAACGTCACTTTTGTGAGAAGGAATGATATGAGACTTAATGTGGAAAAAGGGACAGCATCTTCACTGACGATCGTTTTCATACTTTGTTGTAGACGCATAGCAGTGTATGCAGGGCTCCTCAATATTTGTATACATGAGCATTTGGGCATTGGTCACAAAGCTTCCACACTTAATTGTTGTTGCGGACACGCGGACTTGACCGCAGTGCTCCCCGGTCATCAGGCGATCTGGGCGTCGGGAACTGGATGCAATGCTCATCAGTTTTCTTACATCATGGGCGTTGGAAACTGGATGCCGGGCTCCTCAGTACGTATGCGGGCTCCTCAGACATAGAAGCTATAAATCGGCCTCGGCCAATGATATATAATTCGTGCAGTCGCTTTTGCTTCATCTACCATTCATTCATGGCGACTCTCTCCTTACAGACTAACAATCTCGAACTGTCAGTGTAAAAACTATTAGACTCTCTTCTACAACTTTTCTCTCTCCATATCCTCTCTCTATTATAATTTTCTAGTTATATAATTTCTAGTCTCCATTATTAATTTCTAGTTCCTGTTTTACAGCCGTCATAAATTTTGCCTCTCCGTCTTCTCTAATCTCTGATTCGATCTCCTTTTACTTATTCCTTCTGCACCTGGCTTCTTGCAACTTCTATTCTTGTCTTCAACGATTCCATTTTATTGCTCATCATTCCTATTTGCTCTTTGATCCACACTATACTCTACTATTATTCCTTTTTATTTAACCTGCGTTTTACATTGCTTTCTCTCTTCTTCCTTTACTTGCCTTTGCCCTGTAATTTCCAACTTTTCCGTCTCTCTATCGAATTACTGTGATGTCCTTTTGACATCTCCCTGGAAGTACCATGGATCCAACCCGTAAAACTACCACAACGTAGGAAGCACACTGTCATCCAAAATAGTGCAGTAGGCGTCGGCGTTGAGCTTACCATGAATTGGGACCAAAGGTCCCAGTCCATACTAGGAGAAACACCCCCAGACCATAATTCCACCTCCGCCGAACTTTACTTTGGGCACAATGCATTCTGGCAGGAGGCGTTCTCCAGGCAGTCGCCAGACCCAGACATTGTCATCCGAACGGTAGAGGGTGAACCTTGATTCGTCGATCCAGAGAACCCGTTTCCACTGATCTACGGTCCCCTTTCGACGGGCTTTGCATCTCATTAACCGAGCAGCATGTTTGGACTTTATGATCAAAGGCTTATGGGCAGCAGCACGACCATGAAAACCAAGCAGATGTGCTTCCTTACGGATGGTATTCATCAAAACAACACTCCCGGATGCCTGTTGAAATTCCTGGAGTATGTGGGCCATCGGTTGGGTGCGGTTCTTCCAAATTTCTCTGGCCAGTACCCGTCGGTCTCTGTCTCCTAGTTTCATGGGTCTGCCGACTCGGGGCACATTCCGACAATCACCATTCACCTTCCACTTTTGAATCACATAGACCACTGTCAATTTTGGGTAATTCAGCTCGCTAGATATGTCCCTTAAGGATCGGCCATTTCTGTGATACTTGACGATTACACCTTTTTCGAAATCAAATAACTCTGCACTTCGTGGCATCTTATATGCAACTAATGCCAATGTTGTTTCCTACACGATATTTAATGGCGGAGGGCATGACGTATATCAGGACCGCAGATATCGTCATTTGCATGGGTGTCCAAATACTCATTTGTAGATAGTGTAATTATACTTCTTTGCTGGAAATGGGACTTGGATTTTCCAGTGTTTCGGTCGTTGAGGTCGCTATTGCACGTAGTCATGTTTCACTGACGCCGATCGGTGTCGCATTTTTCACCGTTTCTGTCGGTGCAGTCAGAACATGACTTTTTTCGCCAATGTCGTCGTGACCACATATATTAATGAGACTGTCTCTCTGTTTGAACTAGCAAACATTAACGCTTAAGTGGATGTTGTCTTGACTGAATGCAGTTGGTTAAGCCAGATCGGACAGATTGAATTTTCAGTTGGTGCGGTCGTGGTCAAGATTTTCCAGTGTAGTTCTGAATCGCATTTATGGGCGTATCAATTTCACTGCTCTCTACGACATATACTCATGTTTCTGAACTGATCGGGCAAGCCTTTTTCTCCGTAATAGTCAGTGCATTCGCTATTGCATATATTCAAGCTTCATTACTGCCAATCAGACAGTATATTTACCCTCGTTTCGAAAAGTACAGTGGCCTGCCTTATATACTGGAGATTCCGTAAGTGGAATAGGACTATCATTTATACAAGATTTAAAAGGATTCAAAATTTTATACAAGATTTAGCATTATTATCAGTATATATATCAGCATAGCGAAAATTTAAAATTTCCGCTAATGCTTAAAATTTACGCTGTAGATCAAACTTTTATTCATGCTCCACTCGTCCGTAAACTATAGCATTTGTTCTTTTTTTTTTCCACGCCAACGGGATTCTTCGCATTTATCGACCTTGCAGTTGCTGAAGTTGCAACCGCATATATTTTTTGCCTCGCCGGCTGGAGTCAATGAGTCACATTTTCGATTGTGTCTGCCGTGATTAGATATATGTACATGTTTCTCTGTCTGTGATCATTTTTCTACTTCACTGTCAATGTGGTTGCGACCGTTCATATGAAAATTTCTGCGCTACTGATCGGAAGCGAATGTTTCAACGTTTCAAGCGCATATAGAGTCATAAATTTGTATGTCTGATCGGAATCACAGTTCTTCACATCCGTACAGTCCTTACCGCCTACAATGAAGTTCCTCAGATGATTATCGGACAAGAGTTACTCGGTCTCGCTGTTGCTTCCTATTTATGCATGTTTTTGTGACATCGATAGGACTCCCGTTAATTCGCCGTTTCGGTTCGTAAGTGGCAGACATATATATTCAGAACTCTATTCACCCAATCAGACTTGCATCTAAAATTTAGTTGGAGTGGTTGTGACACCTTGCACTGAAATTTGTGTGTCTTTGATTGGACTTGATCCCGTCGAGACCACAGGCGGTCCTGTTTCTGTTGCAAATTTTTGGATGACTGGATAAACTCATGTGCCACCAAATGAAATCGAATTTTTCAACCATTCCATTATTGAGAGCTCGATCAAATAGATTCATGCTTTCATGTCGCCGACAGCAGTCCCATTTTTCGATGTTTTGATTAATGCGGTGCACGTGGATTAAGCTGCGGTCCATTCGGTCAGAATCTTTTCTGCGTGATTTCGGATATAAGGCGATGAAGTCAAATAGCTACAGTGATGTCCCAAGTTTTCGGGCCTTAAAATTACCGACTCGTTATAGGTACTTCTGAATGAACAGACCTCAGATATCTTCTTCTCCACTGTTGCAAATAGAAGCGATTTTGATTGACCGATAGAACAAAACCCTTTTATCCAGCCATATGAATTTTTGCTGCTCTGCGAGCTCATGGTGGGCCAGTAGGGGGGGGAGGGAATAAACCTCCCCATCCCCCTAACCCCATGAAATATTTTGATTGTTTCGTCTACTACCAGTAATATATATATATATATATATATATATATATATATATATATATATATATATATATATATATATATATATATAAAATTCTAGTGACCCTATTTTCTAATAAAATTTTCTTTTTAGAAAGCAAGCCTCTTTCTAATTTCCCTCATAAATTTATTTCAACCGTTTGTTAATTAAATATTATTTATTAGACTTTTCGATTTTTTAAAATAAAACTGAACTTTAACAATCTTAAACTACATCAGTGATTCATCTGCTTATTAAAACAGGTAATTTGTCAAAATAATTAGAGTTTATAATCCTAATTTGTTCAAAAATGGTCAACACCTCCATTTAAAAAGCAGCTCTTACTTCAGTCCTCCTTCCCTTTTAAGATCAAGAGCTGCTTCTGACTGCTTTCTTCCGTTTCCCCATTCCCCTCTCGCTCAAATTTTTAATTTTCTATAAGGACAGAATTAATGTTTAACTTAATTTTAAATATTCAATTTGAAAACTGCCAAAAGGACTTAATACTATGATAGATATCAAATAAAAAAATAAAATTATTTTCGATAAAGTTTCAACTCTTTCAGTATAAAAATAAGTTATTAAACATTTTACTACGATAATAATGATTGTTTATGAGTTTTTAAAAAAATTATTTATTATTATCATTATTATTATTATTGGGGGGGGGGGGTTACTCTAAGCATTTATTCCTATATTTTACAGCTGTACTGGTATATTAAGCAATGCATAATCCCCATTTCAAACAAGAAATATTTAACTTACGTTTCTAATGCTTTAAATAGATTCACTGTTAACTACCGGTGACAAAAAAAAATCATTTTAGTGTAAAATATGTAGATATGTCTTCTACAGTTCAAGGTAAAAATGTGAATGTGACAGCTTCCAGACAACTCCCTTTACTTTTTCTACGTGTTTTCAGAAAGAGGAGAAAATGCAAGTGTAGCAATCGCCCTTGAATTCATTTTGGTGCTTTCGTTTGCTATTGCCCCAGGCGACAGGAGACATTTAGGATGCATTCAACAATTAATCTCCAGCTCGTGGATTCCATTCTTTTCCAGTGTTCTTCTATGGAGCAAATAGAAGTGGGCTATTGACCCATTCTTCGCACAGCGTGTCTAACGGGATAATACCTTGAAATGGCCTTGGAGGAAAATTGCCTTTCCGAATATAGAGGGAAATACCCGTGGTAGATTTTTCAAATTCCCACACTTATGTTTACACTGAACTTAAGATAGTATTATTTTCTCATCCTGTTCTCTTTTTATTTCACCTGTTTACTCTAACGCTTTTTTTTTCATGTGAACGGTGGACGTGAGTCCATACATATTGCTACTTTAGTTGAGTTTTCAAAGTTCAACAAATGAATTGATAAAATAGAAATTCATGAATACTAGGATATGTATAAAACTAGGATACCTTTATTTTCCAATGTAGCAGGCTGTTCTCTTGAGGTTCTTTAAGTACATTCTTTGATTTATATGCTCTAATGTTTAATTATATTGAGTTATCTTCCATTAGCATATCATTTAATATGTTTTTGCATTGCTAAATTAGATTGCATTTAAAATAGCTTGTTGATGAATCTATTGAAAATCGAAAAATGAAATGTTGGGTGTTTTTTTTTTTTTTTTTCCTCCTTAATTTCTATTCTTACTTTCTCCCAAAAAATGTTAGTGATACTAATTTTCCTTGGGAATGTGACTGATTTAGTCTCTCACTTGTCGGTATTCAGTTAGTAAAACTAATTTTGTGTGTATTAATCTTTTGTTTATTGGGAGGTGGGTAATGCTTAAGCCTGCATATCTTTAAGATCTAGCAAGTTAGAAATACGATTTTTTTTTTTATTATTTTTTAATATTGTTGGAGCAACTGATGGATAGGCAACTCTAGCAGATTTTTATATTGTTTTTTCATTTTCTTATATAATATTTTATTTGCAACGATCCTCTTGTAAGGCAGGACTTGAACTGGTGCCTCTAGATTACGAACTTGACCACTCTCAATGACTGGGTCCTTTCAGCGATAACAGGAAATCTTATATTGGAAATTCCATTTCTTACATATTTTTACCTTGTTCTATTTTCTTGATATGTTTAATGCTGAACTGTGCTTCTAACTTCGGGCGTAAATTTTATTTACATTTTACTGCTTCATACCGTTTAATTGCAGCTTTCCGATACTATCGTTGCTTTTTAACGATTTCAATCATAATACGATAAATGGGAAAATCCCAGAAGAAAAATTACGGATATTCACGGCAAAAGAAAAAAAAAATAAACCTCTCTAAACCAATGATGAAGAAAGAAAAGTTAGAGAATTTCCTTTAAAAAAAAATTAGAAAAAAGAAATAGGTCTTGGCTTGTTTTTTAAAGCCGTAAAGTTTAATTAGTTCAGAGTTACCCTGATAAACAGGTAGTAACTATTTTAATTGGGGTTTTTGCGTATAATGCGACATAAGTGTCAAATTGTAAGAATTCCCATATACTTATAAAGGTATTTTATTAATAAATTAATTGAGTGTTCAGAGCTTCTTACACACTATGGAATATTGAGGCAGTATATAGATACCAATCAAATACTATTTTGAAAGATAGCAACGATACAATTAAGCACATTGGAATAATGTTTATTGTACTGAAAAGGAATACAGCATAAAATGGTGTGGGAGTTGTCACCCCCCCCTCCTCCCCCGTCTTGACGACATTCCCCCATCCACACTGCGAAATTTTGTGTTTTACTTTTTTATGGAAACATGATATAGGTGAACCAACATTACTAGGGACGAATTATAAAGTTTTTAAAATTAGTTAACAGTCATGTTCAGTACTATAAGAAGCAAAGAGGCAGTTCTTTATTATACACTGGTGAAATAAATTAAGAGAATTTGCATATTTTATCGCATTTCATGAAAAGAACTGAACTGAATGTGAAACCACTGCTTCTAGACAAAAATGCAAATTTTGTGCGTCAAATACGTAAGCGTACACGTGTGTGAAGGCGGAGCTATTAGAGAAACAGACTTTATAAGCGCGCGTAAGTTAAGGCGCATTTCGTTCGCTAGCACACCTCGGCGAATTTCTTGGTGTTATTTTGCAGCAATCGGTTAATTTCAAATTGTAACAGTAAAAATGAGTAACCACCAACGTTTAGATGATGGAATGAGGTGGCGAATTGTGGGGAGGCTAGAAACAGGGCAATCTCAAGTCCAAATTTGTAGAGAGTTCAATTTAACGCCCAGCGTCGTGTGTAACTTATGGAAACAGTTCCAGGATACCGGATCCATCGAGAGAAAGCCTGGGCAAGGTCGTCCAAGAGCCACGACGGCCAGAGAAGATCGCCATTTGTCGATTATAGCGAGGCGTAACAGGAGTGCTACAGCTTCTCAGCTCTCTCGTGACTTGTATGCAGCCACAGGAACCCGTGTATCAAGGTTGACTGTTTCCAAAAGACTTCATGAGAGAGGGTTGTTTGCAAGAAGACCTGCTGTTTGCGTCCCGCTCACTTCTACGAACAGGTGAATCCGTTTATCGTGGTGCAGAGAGCATAGAGACTGGAGTATGGATCAATGGGTGACCGTTCTCTTCACTGATGAGTCCCGGTTCAGCCTAAACACCGATTCTCGCCGTACGTTCATATGGAGAGAACCAGGGATCCGCTACCTACCCTCCAATGTCCGCGAAATCGACCATTATCGCGGAGGAGGTTTAATGGCAGGCATCATGTTGGATGACCGCACACCTCTCCATGTCTTTGAAAGAGGCACTGTGACTGGTGTGAGGTATAGGGATGAGGTCTTGGAGCCCTATGTTCGCCTTTTCAGGGGTGCAGTTGGCCCTGAGTTCATTTTAATGGACGATAAAGCGAGGCCACATAGAGCTCTTCTGGTCGACGAATTTCTAGAGAGTGAGGATATACGCCGGATGGATTGGCCAGCCAGGTCTCCAGACCTTAACTCTATAGAGCATGTCTGGGACGCTATGGGGAGGGCAATTGCAACTCGCAATCCCCCTCCGAGAACCATCCAGGGAATGAAAACAGCGTTGCTGAACGAGTGGGACCAATTGCCACAGGAAATGATAAACTGCCTTATTTCAAGTATGAAATCACGCTGCGAGACCTGTATATCTGTAAGAGGGGACCATACCCCATATTAACCCATATATTAACCCATTTTTTTGTTTATTCTGCAACCGCTGTTTCATAGCTTCCGACTCCAACGAGTGTTACGTACGATCATGCGTGTGTATTACAATTATTGAATGGTTATTTGTTTTGTATTATATCAATGTATGTACATATCCAATTTCATTAAAATCGGTACTGTAGTTCTAGAGATAATCGACCAAGTCTGAAAATTCTCTTGATTTCTTACACCAGTGTAAATGGAAATCGTCAACTGCTCATTAGGGATGCGACATCGATGTCGATGTTTTAAACATCGATTTATTGAAGCCGATTTTTTTAACATCGATGTTTTGTGCTCGATGTTTTACGTTGTCTCGATGTTTTTTTTAAAATGAAAATGTACCATAATAAATTTTTAAAAAATTTAACCTCGTAGCATAATTTTCCCACTCAGCAAATGTAAGTCTGAATTCTGAAAAGGACGAATACAAAAGGGGGAACGATTAGAGACAAATGGCAATGAACAACCAATGAATAATAATTATATACCTCAATAGCCCCAATAATTGTTATTTACAGTAAAGAAAAAATAAGCTTGTTCAGTTTTCCCCCATGCGTTGGTTTTGCATCAATACTTCAAATTGGTGTAAATATATGTAATTTTCTTTTGTATTATTTAATTTGAAAAAAAGATTTGTTAATAAATTGCAATAATTTCTTCCCCAATTTTTTTGTAAACGTAATAAAATGTGTAATGGATATTCTGCGATACGCGCTGACTCTAGCAACCAAGTTTTTATCATTTGTGTCAGCCCAACCTGAGAGTTAAAATTCCCCCCCCCCCCCCCTCCATGACTAACCGAAGTAACATTAATCTTAGAGGTTACTAAACCAGTTTTAAAAAATGAAAGTTCGTAAACATCGATGTTTAAAAACATCGATGGTTTTAGGGTGATGTTTTATTAGCATCGATGTTTTAATATTGAATATCGATGTTTTGCTGTCGATATCGCATCCCTACTGCTCATTGCTTAAAATGCAATAAAATGTGTGTTATGTGTATAAAATTACTCAATGTAATACAAAATTTCACACATGTTAAATAATGCTCCTTTTAAGTTCTAAATTATTGTAGCATTTATACTACTGTGTCAGAACAACTGTATATTTAGAATGTCTTAAGTATTGAAATGCCTTTTTAGCAAGTTCTGGAGATAAAAATCGGCAATATTGTTTATGACTACGAAAACCTATTGCGTATTATAATTATTAGAGACACTAAAAATAAGTTAATAAAACTCATTCTCTTGCATGTTTTGATTTACATAATGATCAGTAATTTTCCCAGAGTGTAAAAAATATGTCGTCATGTTGTTCTCCAGATGAATGTATATTCAGTACTTTGAATATGGTGATAATAATTATAGGAATTTTATGAAATCCGTTGTTCGAAAGCAGAATTTGAGTTGTCAGATATTCCATTGTCATAATGCAAATAAAGCATCCTTTCAAGAGTTTAATGATTAGCGTCAGGTTATGTTGATTGAGAAATAGGAACTTGAATACTAGGGAGATATGTCAAACGAAGAGAATGGGGGTGTCCTTTTAAAATGGATTGCATAAGGAGCAGTATGTATAAAATGACATACCAAAGAAAATTAAGGATAACTATTAGCAGAATAAACTTCAATTTACAGTGTTCCTACCTTACATAATACGTCTAAGAAACTTCTCTAAAAACTGAAGTACTAAACTGAAGTACTAAAACTTAAAATGACTGAATTAATTAACTCTAACTTTTAACGAGTAAGAGAACAACGGCAAAATGTTTCAGAATTTACTGGTAGTTCTGTAACAATGACAAAATAGGCAGTAAATCAACACCAGTTAATAATTTTCTGATCATCAGGTAATGAGAACATAAAGAACTCGTTACATCAAAAGTGGATTCATCCCTAAAGCTAATTGATTTCTGTGATTGTATTAATATGACAGCAACAATATAAACTATGGCTTTATGACTAGCTATGGCTTTCATGAAAAACTTTTAGTACGATAAAAACCATACAGCTCCCTTATAACTGTTGATAATTAATACTCACTGATCAAAGGAAAATAAAATCCATCATCCAAATTCTATAATGGAATGCCAGGCAATCTGACTATCGAGACTCTAGATAACTGTAAAGTAAGTGCTGAATATGTCATCTAGCAGTGATAACAAGAGCACAAGAATTTTTTTCCATTGGTGATATGGGTGTATGTAACTGGATTGCCCAGGTATGAATTTTAATTGCGGAACCAGTCACATAGTCTATTGACTGTTGGTTGATAGCTGAGGTGCAGTCGGCAACCTATCGTAAAGTAGGTTATGTCTTCTATATCAGTTGTTTTATGGTCTTCAAAATGTGTTTCTTCCTTTTAAAAAAGCTTGTCTGTTACTCAGATATCATAGTTCTACAAAAATTGACATTAATAAGATATTATAAGGTATAACAAGTAAGTCTTATTCTTGATTCGGCTTCCATGCATCCTATTGTTAGCAGATAAAGATTACCCAAACATAAGTACCCGACTCGCTCGGAAGGAAATCTTACTTATTTATACATTTGGCAACAACAAGACAGTTAAAATCCTCTGTGATGAAGTGCTCGACATTTCAAGAGTCTAGAGGATCCCGCAAAATATATAAATATTAATACTTTTGTGACAGATAAAATCCCTGGAACGGACATTAAATATCGTGCTGAAGTCTCATGTTGAAAACCGTAATAGACGTTACAAAGTTGACGTTGGCTGAAACACTAACTAGAATATAACTAAACCTAAGGAATGCATGATGTCTTAATGAGCGCACTATTTTAATGTGCATACGAGTAGAACCATTAAAAAGACTCAAATGTATATTCGGGTACGTACAGTCAGGATGAAAGTGTAACAAAACGAAAAGGAATCTTGTACTCAGATGGCTAAACTGCTTTGAAAGAAAACAAGAATAAATCTTCGGTTTTGAGAATTAGTATCGTAGTCAGAAGACTATACAAGATTGATGCCTTTGAAAATTAGAATGGTAGTGACTTTTGAATTTTTTAAAAATGCTATTGAATTAAAGGCATTGAAGAAATTTAATACAATATCATATTCTTAATTAACGGGTAATGGGTTATACTAATGTTTTAGAGCAAAAGAAATATTTTTAATAACTATAACATCACAAAGATAACAAGTTTTGATTAAATTAACCAATTTATACCCCATCCTAAAATTTAGGAGGCATTCTAAAAGGAAATTTAAAATCGTGGTGGAAGGTGGTATTGGACGAGTTACATATGTAAATTCTCCTAAATAAGCGAATGGCACTATTCGGGAACCTGTTATTAGTAAAAAGGAAACCTCAAAAATTAGAACTGTAATCAATGAGCCGTCTAATATAGCAATACTCTTTATTAAATGGACCGTTTATTTTGAAAGTCGTATAAGTCCATTTAAAAAAAAAATGAGATATCAAATAATTTATGATTAATTTAGTGTAAACTTTTTATTTATAATTAGTTAATATTTAATATCTTTAAAAATTCCAATGCTTTGTTCAATTTAATATTGGCCAGTAAAAAAATTACGTAGCAATTGATTATGAAAGTGGAAATTTTCTCGAAACAACAAAAATGGACTTGCACCTCTTTCAAAATAAACGATCCAAATATTAACTTCATTCCTGGGCGTAACTCTTATAAGCCTATGATTCATATCTTTAATGTTCATATAATTTAAAATTATATTTATCGTTTATCATTGAAAGAATATATTTGCAAATCTCTATTATTGAATAACAATAGATATTTCGCTTGATTTATATACCTCCCTAAGTTAAGGGAGGACAAATATTTAAATTTGTTCTACCTTAAAAAATTATAAGGTCGTTTTAAAGAGTAAATCCCGTTCCTTTTTCATTAAACAGCGATAGTAAAGCATCTTATTTTGCAAAGTAGAAACTTTCGTAGTCTGAAACATTTGAAATCTAGAAAATAAGGTGTTCAGTTTTTGACGATTTATTCATTAGATATGAATATAAATATATTAGAAAGAAATTCCCTTTTTTTTCTCAATTTTCTAAATTCATCATGTGTAGAGTTCTAGGTATAAACCTTAGAAAACGGAGTAATGTAATTAAAAGAGATAAGGTTTCACTTCTAATCATTTTCTCATGAAAATCAGCTTGTATAATAAACAGAAAATAAAAGCACCAACATTGGGGTAGAATGTTACTTGGATGAAAAAACGTTGAGAAGTTCACTGTAAAATGGATTAAAAAAACGTTAAGGCTTCCTTTCTAATTTATTTTATTGCGAGTTCCTTAAGTTTTTTTTAAATTTTTTTATTTCCCATTCAAGCAACATGTGTAACTTAAGTTGTCTGGAATAAAGAACTGGTTATTCAAATCAGATCCACCTTCTATTCTAATTTCACTTTAAAGAAAACAAAAGAATCGTTGTACAACTATCTTATCAAAATTTTTGTCCACTTAAGAGGGAAAGAACTACTTGCGTTGTGAAAAAACTTCTGGAGATCACCGAACAGAATGTGATGAAAAGGAATCTTAAGATTTGACATCAAAGAGAGAAAAGAAAGTTCATGTGAATTTTTAAAACTGAGCGTACAACTGTGTCGATAATGAAGTGAAAGTAATCGAAACATCGCATTGACGGCTTCTAAATCTTCAACTGCCCAATGCGACTTTCTCACATTTGAAATTGACATGGGCGCTCTTCGAAGCTAGATCAGATAATTATTTGAAAGAATTCAAATTAATCAATGAAGCCATATCTATAAATAGTCAAATCCTCGGTTTAATCTAAATTTGTCCTCACTGGTCAACACAGAGGGAGCTTCCTCTTTTAACCCTGAATCTAGAACAGTTTTTTTTTTTTTTTTTTACGTATAATACGATCTCAGAAGAGGCACAAAATCTTATATTGAAATTTTATATCTTATATGTTCATACACCGAAATAATTAACTTCTTTGTTCTTCTTTGAATTTTAATTTACATATTTACATATTATGTACTTATTAGTTTCAGTGTTGAGTTAAAAGTAGTGGGGGATTTGTTAAAGTGGAAAAAAAATGTGACTAATTGATTTTAGCAGTGATTAAATAAGATGAGTTCAAAGAGAATCTATAATAAAAGTATTAACCTCAAGACAATTAAGTTGGTAATGAGCTGCTATCTTCTCTAACCATAACACTTTTATTCGGTAATCTTTCCCATGTTACATTAATCAAGCACTGTTTTTTCTTCCCTTTCAGAACTTTTTTTTTTTTTGTGTATGTGCATTAAAAGTACTAAACCCAGTTACTTTGTCAAAAAAAAAAAAAAAAACTTTCGCGTGTGTGTGTGTGTGTGTGGGAGGGGGGGGGGGGTTCACTGTAGGGGAGAACCCCCTGAACGGTCTTCTCTTCTTCTCTGTCTTCTCCCCGGTTGAAATATTGCATGGTTGTCAGCATTTTTAAAACGTTTTATTGCCTCTCGACCACCTTCTGGAAATTTTATTATTTAACTTACATGCACATTTTATTAGATATTTATTATGATTAAAATATATACATGTAAAACAATAAGAATTTGGACATACGCTATCAATTATCTCATGCTTCAAAAAGATAAGAAAATATCTTATCCTACTCAGTTATAATTATATTTTGATAAGTATACATATTGGGAAAATTTAGTGATTAATTACAATAACATTCGAAACTTGAAAGAGGATGTGGGCTGAATTTTTTCAAATTATTTTCAAATTTCTTTGGAAAGCAAATTTCTGTTAAATCAATATTTTAGACGGCCAATTAATAATAAAATTGTATAATTGTTACAGAATAAGGGAAGAAAATTATGTATTTAATTTGATCCCAGATATACGGCTTTTTTTTACGCCAATTTCCGTTTCAATTTCTTACTGAGTTATGCGCAGAATGTCAAGTTTTGATTCGCCGCTGTAACACGTGGTTTTGCCGTTTTTTCATCCTGAATGAACACAGAACCGTGACGCTGTCGAAGCTCTTACGTCTCCGCGAGTGAACGTCAACTTTACGATTACGGAGATACGGGGCTGTTTTAGTTCACTTACTTGCCGCCAGGATGCGTCTTGCGGGGCCTCTGAAACTTCTCTTTCAGCATTTTCCGTTACTCTTCACCCAGACTGCAAGAGGTGAAGTATCGGGAAAAGATCGAGCAGATTTATCCCAGCACCATTCTACCCACTTGTCGAAATAGTTTGCCGACGGCTAGTGGTCGACTTGCCGGGACGGATGAACACGTCTTTCGGATGTTGTTCTCGGCGTAGAAAACAATATTGGACTATCCCGAGGTTTGCATTTTAATGACCCGAGATTCATATATCGTATATTAATATGCTTTACTGGCATTCGATAGAGCAGATTTTAATCCTCCAGAATGCAATGCATATTCCGTTTTATTTAAGAAAATAATTAAGATACTGAATGCTAAGAAATTAACATGCTAACCTTGCAAACTTAGCATGCTAAAGAAAATCTAGTACAGACCTACGGAATTAAATGTTGATATGACTAATTTTTCAGTCAAAGAGATTATATTTGAAAAAATAGTTAGAAATTGCTAATCTTTGAGCCAGGATAAAGGAATACACACATCCCTCGAATTATTATTCGGGGTGGACTTAGTTTGGAGGGAAAGAGAGAAGCATGTTTCTCCTGTATCAACCAAATTTATGTCTCCTCACGTCAGAGTTTTTCTAGCAGGTTTGTTGCAGTTAATTGTTGCATTTAAGCATTTCCAGCGAATCATTCATACTTAAAGATTATTTTATCTAGAATTTTCTCCATCCCAACTAAGAAAATTTTGACAGCCCTTTGTTTAGATAATATAGTGACATTCGCATTTTGTGCGAAGAAAACATTTATTTCGTTAAAAGTATGCATTTTTTTCATTTATGAGTATAGCCTGATAGAACAGCTAATTCCATTTCATCATTTGTTGGTTATCAAATCATATAAAAAATGTATTTTATCCTTTGAAGGACGATACCTTCTTGCACCATAATCTGCTCAGTTTCAAAGCTATTCATGTTGACTCTTTGCTATTATGTCTCTTTTGCAGAAATAGTCTCATAATGATTACAATTGCAAAAAAGAAAAAAGTAAAAGATATGAGAAGTTAACCGCATAGCGAATACCAAACTACCAAACGATGTAGGTTTCAATCGAAACAGAAATTTCATAGGGAAAGCTCAGCTGCCCATGTGCGATGCGAAAGATAAACCTATAAAATCACATTCATTTATTCATTCTCAAACAATAATTGAATTATTTTCGAGTTAGGCTAACTTATCTTATAAGCTTTAGAATTGCAATACTTCTGCCGTAAAATCTTTAACTATACTTCCATAGATGTTTCAAGTTGAAATGCATGCTTTAATTTTTCATTTACAGATGCGACGAGTAAATCTGTCTAAACGTCCTCCAGCCAGGTTGTAAAGGCAAGTCACTGAAAATAACTCAGTGTAATTAAATAGGTTGAATAACATCATGGAGTAACTGGTACACAGAACTTCTTGCGTTTTCCACAAGTTTCGTGCAAGTGATAATAACCTTGGTATTTGGTCTCTTGAGTTTGTTCCCGCTAGCAAGAGGTCGGTAGAAGATTATAGTGGTTAAGGGAAGAAAATGTGGACTCAAACAACAATCTACGCGATGAGGTAACATTATGAAGTAACATATTGAAGTTAAGAGAGTTTTGCACTTTAAATAAAAGTCTTAGTTCTTTTCCTTTTTTTTCTTTCTTTTAAATGGGTTATCTACTTCTGGTATCTACCCTTTTTGTTGTTAGACCTCCCGTCATTAGTATAGAGTAGGGTGGGCATTAAGGCGATCGCGATCGACCGGTGGACCACCAAGACATTTTGGGGCGACCGCCTTTACTAAGACCTAAGACGCGCATACTAAAAGAAACATAATTATGGAACACCGACGCTAGCTAGACTGGAGAATCGGCATTTCACAATCGATGCGACTGTGTTTACTTTGATCCGATGAATGTGTGACGACACATGTACCTTCATTGGAAGCGCACGATGACCACACCTACGCTACTGGGTGGACCGCAACACCTTGAAAAAATTAGAAGTAGCCCGTACCCTGGAAAAGTCTGCCCACCCCTGGTATAGAGGTTTGGATGGAATAGGATTTGTGAATATGGCAATGCTACTTAAAATTGTTCTTCTTTCAAGAGCAATGCCTTTTGGCTACATATTAATACATATCAGTGATGTTGATTTCAACATACAAGTAAAGGACAACAAATGAAAAGTTCTTAAAAAAAACTATGGTTAAGTTCACCATGAACATACAGCTTGAATTTTACAAGAGTATCCCAACGCTTGGAATCTGAACTGGAAGAATTTTACACATTCATTCCCCTAAAATAAACTGGGTTAATTCACATTTACTTCTTGGTTATGGTAAACTTAGCTAGTAAGGTCATTATAGAAGGTCCCATAAATCTGTCATTTCGGATATGGGGCAAACAGGGCACTTCTCAGTTATTTTCTGCAAATCATTGGATGACCACATTCGCTCGACAAATGGATGTATTATATTATTGAAACTTGACTGGCTGCGTTTCATGAGTAGAAAAGTGTGCCGACGTGACAACAAGATGGTCTCTGGTGATTGAAACGCAACGCGTAGCATTCAATCTTTCTCCAGTCACAACAAATGGACCTAACCCTGTCATATGCTCCCTAGACAACTACAGAATTACCAAAATGTTTCACACTTTGAACACACTGGAGCGGTTAAGTTTCTTTGGCCTTACACCCCAATCATATTCATCCATTAGCAGGAAAAAAAGGTAAAATGGAATCATTGAACCAAGTGTCATCCCTTCACTGTTGTATAGTCCTCTGCCTGCATGCCATTGCATGTCACTAAGTGCGTTGACGGCAGAGATCAAAAGTTTGTGTAAGGCAACTTGATAAAGGTATTCAGCTCTTTAAATGTTCTAGCGCAGAGTTTTGGTTAATATTGGTTTCTATTAACAGTTGTTAATCTTTTTTTCCCTCTCAACTGCTCACGAGCAGCCCACTTTTGCTTCCCTGATTCAACGCACTAATGCTTGATCATAGCAATAAGTGCTTTTGTCCATAATTGAATTTCACTGATCGGGATTTTTTGACTAACTACCATGCTGACATAACCGTACAGATTGTCCCTGGACAAACGTATGCAATTCCAGCTGTCCTGTTCACAGGTGCACCTTCCAAGCATCAGCCTTACGACAAGAACGGCGCTCCGATCGAAATCCCTCTGGTGCTCTCTTGATTACATTGTAATATGCAATAACAGGTGGTAGACCTTCCTTTTGCTCTTTATACACGCATGTTTAGGAATGTCGGAAATACATTTTCATATCAAAAGCATACGTAATCGGAGCACTGTCGAAGTTGCACATCATCAGCTGATAACGCTACCATAAGCTCAATATTTATATAGTTATTTATTTTATTTATATGTAAGTTATCCCGATGAATACAACTTGCGCATACACCCCGCCATTGCTACAAAGACCATCGAGGCTAAAAAATTTGACTAAACCTTTCAAAACGCCTTAGAGGGTCGGATTTTTCAATAGTGATGAAAAAGTTCGTGCGATTTAACTCCCCAATTGCCTCTTTGTTTATTAACTTTTCAACAGATGCTTAGAATCTGAGCTTCGTGCCGATTTTCCGGTTCGAAGAAGTTATTTTTTCATAGAAGCTTAATATCCTTTTCAGAGATTTATATAATTTATATCAACAGGTATAAAATTACTTATCTTCCATTAGACATTGAAGATGTTATTTTTAAGAATATCGATAGTTGTTAATACGAAAAAAAAATACTTCTATAAATTAACAAAGATGGTTTTTCACTCTTCATGTCGATACAGTGAAAAGTTTTCAATATGTACCGCAGTTTTAGACATGTATGATTGCAGAATAAAAGGGAGAGCAAGCAAATGTAATTCTACTATCGACTCTTCTAGTTCATTCCATCTATTTAGCAGATGTAGATCAAGTGCTACATTATCTTCTCTTTCTCCCTTGAATGAAAAACACGAAAATTATTTTGAAATTATGTCTGAAGGAAGCCATCCAGTGGCGTAGCTAGAACTTTTGCCGCCCGGGGCGGTCTCCAATTTGCCGCCCTTTCTAAGTCAATCAGTTGGTGTCAGAGAAAAATTTTTTTGTCCTGTAAATCTGTATCCGAGCAAAATTTTTAGAGATAATATTTTCAACCCTACATTGACTTGATGATGAAGAAAAATATTCGAAATCATATAGTAATTTATAATTCGTAGAAATCTAATAGTAAACTTATGAATTGAACAAGTGGTTTTTTACAACTAATACTAAATAAAAATACGCCGCCCCAAAATATGTGCCGCCCGTAGTGATGCGACATCGATAACAAAACATCGATGTTTTGAAACATCGATATTCAATATTAAAACATCGATGCTAATAAAACATTGCCCAAAAACCATCGATGTTTTTAAACATCGATGTTTTAGAACATCCATTTTTTAAATCTGGTTTAGTAATCTCTAACATTAAAGTTACTTCCGTTAGTCGTGGGGGGAGGGGGTGATTTAATTTTACTCTCTGATTGGGCAGGAACAAATGACAAAAACTTGGTTGCTTTGAGCTACATTGATGACTCAAAATTCTCGTTGTAAATACCGTCATGTTTTGCCTTCAAATGTCCAGATAAATTCGTGGTATTGCCAGAAGTTTTGAGGGACTTACGGCAAATATTGCATTTCGCCAATTTGTCAGAGGTTTTGTAAAAATATTTCCAAACGGTACTTTTGGAAGGCATCTTACTAATAATATTAACGTCAACTTATATAAAACCAGCACAAAACAAAAACTTAAATGGATGCACTCGTGTATATACTATTTGTAAAATAAAACCCATGGAAGGTTTTGGAGTGTCAGGAACATTCCAAGCGCTCTGATTGGTTCATTGGTTGTTAATTGCCATTTGTCTGTTTGCTAAGGAATCATTCCCCCTTTTGTATTCGTCCTTTTCAGAATTCAGACTTACATTTACTGAGTGTGAAAATTATGCTACGTGGTAAATTTTTTTTATTACGGTACTTTTTCATTAAAAAAAACATCGAGACAACGTAAAACATCGAGCACAAAACATCGATGTTAAAAAAACATCGGCTTCAATAAATCGATGTTTTGAAAACATCGACATCGATGTCGCATCCCTAGCCGCCCGGTGCGCACCGCACCCACCGCACCCCTCTAGCTACGCCACTGAAGCCATCAGTTTAGAAGAGATAAACGCTAAAAGACACTATTAAAGACATAGAACTAGATATTTGAAATAAGCTCCTAACACAAACACATATGAAAAAATTAACCATTTATCAAAATTTTATACCTTAACAAAATAAAGTAAGAACAATAAAACCTACAATTTGCATGTTATTCGTTTATTCTTTATGGGTAACATAATACATGGGAGATTTGCTGAGTCATTGGCTATTATCCATTTTAACGTGAACCATGTATGTATATATAAAGTACTTAGTTCGCTGTACGACGACAACATTATTTTTCAAGAGAACTAAGCCCAATGATTTGAACGTGATAGTATATCACGTCGATGACCTATGTTGTACCTATCATTTTCGGAATTTAGTCCTAAGCTATTCGTATTCCATGTAGATCTATAAGTATATTTAATTCGGAAATCAACATCCGGGTTTCTTTCAGTTTATTAAGCAAACCATACTCAGTTGTGCAAAAGAAGGCGAATGTCTCACGACAAGTGCCTCCGTATTAGAAAAAAAAAATACTCAGCTGTGAATTTGTACAATACTAAATATATACATTTTTTAAAAATCACACACAAATAGGTGTACTGACGAGTTAAATTTGAATGTGTAAAATTCCTGCCTAAAATACGGTTAACGGGGGGGGGGGGGGTTTAACACTGTAGGCACCGCTTCATTTAGATATTACGGAAATCAGGTACCTGGGTACATCAACCTCATATAACACATCTTATAATGTATTAACCAATGAATAATATAAATCGTAGTTCAAAATTTATATTAGGTGGTTAGCGGACTGAATGCAGTGGAGTGTTGATGCTGAGGTCAGCATTTCCATGTTCGACTCTTGCGATTAATCACCAAGGTTTACGTACTAGGGTTTTTGTGGTTGCTTTCCCTTTAAAGAGGCTCAACCGGTGACAAGGCTTTTTCAAACGTATATTCCTCTTTTGTTATGCTGAATGAAATATAAGCCTTTACTTGTTAATCAGCATTTCAAATTAAAACAGTCTTCCCTCCTTACAAGAGCTTACGGTTAGAATGTCATTGTGCTCAGTATAAATTCACACTGAGAAATCCTATAGCGTAAAATGGACATTAAATCGCCGAATATTAATATACAGAGAAAAATGCACAGTATTTGAGTCTAATCTTGCAGCGTTATAATGAGGAATGATTGTGCTTTGAATTATGCGAACTCTTCCCGACTACCTTCAGAGCGATGCGAGCGCGCGCGCTGTTCTACTGCCAGTGCCGAAATCTGACTGCAAGCAAGCACGTGGTCGCAGCACAATGTACACATAAACACAACTCACCACACCTCTAGCCATACCGAAACCAAAACTCTTTCCAGTCAGCCACATCCCTCCTCTCCTAGCAAATTTCTGCCTTGCGATCACGGAAGCTGATGGTGATATAGTACGCTCATTCGCCGCTAGAGCGCGTTTCTCCGGAAACTTCTACTATATCTACATTTCCCGTTATTCTTCGCCCAGACTGTCAGAGGTGAGAGACTCTTCAGGAACGGACCGGGCCGTATCTGCCCCACTCTCGGTCCACATGCGTCGGAATTCTAGATGACGCGTGGACCGATATCTGGCAGCGAAAAATTCCGCCGGAAAAGTTACGCAGTTATACGGCCCTTGATTACTCAAGGATCATTGTCCTCTGGAATTTAATTAGTGCTTGCTAGATAAAGAATGCATATCCTTAGCTCTGGTTATGGATCAAATTTTATATCAGTCCTCTGAGCTCATTTTGATTGGTATAGTATGTAGTACTTTTAATACTATCCGAGTTCCTTCCTCATATTTTATTTGAGGCTCGGGTACTCTAGGACCAATGAATTATTTCGTGGGTTTGTTTGACTATATCTAACGACACAGTTTTTTACATAGCCCCTACAGCTTATGGGATTAATTAATTAGTTAAAAACTTCCTGTAGGATATAAAGCCAATTACTATGTATAAGATAATTTCTGTTTTGTAAACATTAGATAAAATGAATGTAAAAAAAAAAAATTCCGGTGAGAAATTTTCCTTTCTTTTTCATTTCTAGGGACCGATATTTTATATCTCCTTAATGTAATTGTCAAGTATCTTCAGCTATTATCTAATGACAGAATATAACACAATTGTTCCGATTTTCGATATTAGAGCTCCGTGTATATTTTAGAAATTACAAATTTCAAATATTTTGAGTTATTTATGCCAAAAAGGACATGGCTCAGAAAAGGATAAAGGGATTTGTTCATTTATTTGTGGTTTCAATCTATACTTCTAGGAAAGGAAGAACCGCTTTTGGCACCCCTAAAGGTCGTAACTTCAGCATCACACATAGTGCGGCATGTAAACTATGTGAGGCAGAAAGCAGAAGGTACAGCCTCTTGAGAGACGTACGTACTTTTCTAAGGATGTCGATATTGTGATGGCTAGGCATATCGCCACCCAGTTTTGGATTGAAGTTAAATTAATACATAATCTGACTTCATTTCTGTATGCAAGTGTATGAGGTTAGGGACTTTTCGAGTGGAATAATTTCCCTTTTCCCTGCGTTATTC
The DNA here is from genome assembly GCA_907164885.2 of Dolomedes plantarius. Lineage (NCBI taxonomy): Eukaryota > Metazoa > Arthropoda > Arachnida > Araneae > Dolomedidae > Dolomedes > Dolomedes plantarius. The sequence goes on along the minus strand of OU015494.1, from coordinate 133,543,658 downwards.
CTATTTCTTATGCCCAGACCTTAACAGGATAAAATTCTCACTTGGATAGTACATTTCCTTCTTCCTTTAAAATTTACCGAAATGCAACTGGCAAATACACTCTTCAAAACAGAATAATAGAAATATCTAGTCTTAAGTCATCCTGTAATATGATTTTTCTGTAATACGTTTGTTTCGCCGGGAAACGTAAATGTAAACATTTACACAAGACAATACTCTGAAATTTCTTTTCTATAAACTTTTTATCTACAAAATAATTAACTCCAAAATGCTTAGAGAGCATTTCCTTGTTTTCCTGCATGCTCTGGTGGAAATGAAGTTGCTTCCTTGCTTCAAAAAAGACGAAGTTAATTCGTGTGCTAGATTTAAGACAGAAAAAGTGTGAAACTGGGTAAATTTTGCTGTAATTTATTATATCAAACTGATCTTACAGTTGACATGTTTAAAACTTTGAATGTTGTTAACCTATATTCTAATAAACTTAAAATCAATTTAACATCGTGTTTTAATAGCTTCATTTTCGTGTGAGTTATTCACTTAAAGAAACCTTCCCGAATGTGCGTCTGATGTGTTGACAAGAAATGACAGAAGGGAAATCTCAGATATTTTTTCTTGCTGCTTAATTCTTTAAGAGGGGATGACTTTTGGTCGAGCTTTCAGCACTGATAGATGGAATTGATTAATGAATGATTCATTAAAGAAGTTAACAACCACTGAAGTCCCATAATTGAAGCTGAAATCTTACAGTTCTAATGCTAAGTTAATTTTGTGTGTTTTCTTTTCACTACATTTAATTAACGTCTAGCATTTCGTTAGGTAGCTCCTCAAGGAAAGCCTTTCATTTTAACAGATTACACTTGATTCACTGGCGCGTTTCAAATAACTCTCTCCCATCCAATTTTTAAAATAAACGTATCCTTTATGAATCATGCTTACCTTATTTATATGTCTCCTGCCAACAGAATAAATCCCCAGACGTGAGCCTTTGGAAAATACATATCACAAACAAAAGAAGCAATATTTAGAGAGGCTGAACAAAAGCGTTTATATTTATACAAATGCGATATTTTAAAAAGTTCCAAAGGTAAGTCCAAATGTTCAAAATTTACATATTTTTTCTTCCCTCCCCGCTTCCTTCTCTCAATCTATTTTATTAACTAAAGGTTTAATTTAAAATTTTTTTAAAATTCCCAAATAAAGATTGCGAATAAATGCAGAGAAAAACAACCTAAACGTAGCTTGTAAGTCAATGGCTTTAACTATTTATTTCAGAACGATATCAGATGTTATCGCCCTGATAAGGTTTTCTTTAATCACGGTTCTTAAGGGCAGCTGTTCACTACACGTTTCTAAGCAAGCTTATGGCAGCAGCTCTATTTTTATAGATTTTGAGCTCGTGGATCAATCATTGTAAAACCTTAGACAGTAGCGGAGGGGCAAATCGCGGGAACGCCATATAAATCACAGCTCTTCGAGGATATAATTAGCACAATCTTGGGTTTTAAAAGTTGCAGTCAAAAGCAAGTTGGTGGGTAGTGCAGTAAAGTGTCAGCCTGTAGTCTTAATTTTTAGGATCCACTATATCAACCGACTTTATTTTTATTATTATTATTATTGTAAAATTGATCTGCAAGCTGATGGGTAGATCAGTAAAGTTTCAGTCTGTAATCTTAATCTTAGGATCCACTATATTAATCTATTTTTAAATTCTATTTTTATGATTATAAAATTGCATTGAAGTTTTTACGTATTTAACAATCAAACTGGATTATCTAGTAATTATTCCTTCCTAGTTTTTGTTTAGTTCAATGGTTAATACGATAAATTTTTTATTTAACTTTTCAATCAGCGTGCTTTCGGCCTAGTGTATTCTATACATTAGACAGAATTGTACTATACATAATTCTACATACATAACTTCAGTGGCATGCTCCACAGCCTTTTACGTTTACTGTACGTCATTGAACACTTGTTAGAATAACCATAACAACAATGCAAAGGGTCACAGACAAGCGACGGCGATTAAAGAAATTTGAGATGATAGAGAGACACTTCGGGTTCTTTACACACATATATTAATCTCATATCTATGGTTTTTATGTGTATGAGTGTGCTTAGAAAATGCATACCATACTGTCATTTGAAATCTTTGAGCCAAACATTCATTTCCTCCCGGAGTTTTCATTATTTTAGTTGGCTGCGGTTTACTACATAACATTCTTACATGAAATAAAACTAATTTTCAAACCCTTACTTTCTTTCTATGTATGCGCGATAGTGTGCATTTTCAATACATCGTAATTCTCTAAATAGAACCGAGAGAGTACGACCAATAGTTTCATTAAACATATCTATACGCTATGTAGATTTTAGGTTCATAAATAATCTTTATATCTCGTAAAACTTGTGTTAAGCCCAAGGACTTTGTCAGAAACATATCAGGAACAACATTTCCCCCAAAATGAAATTACTTTGCATATTATTACAATGAATTAAAAAACCGACCATAATTAGTCTTTCATCTGTAATTATTGTTAAAATAAAACTCATTTTCCAAACCCTTACTTCCTTTCTATATGTGCGCGTTACAATGCATTTTCAATATATCGTGATCTCTAAGCAGAACCGAAAAAGTACGGCCAAGAGTTTCATTAAACACATCTATACGCTTTCAGGTTCATAAATAATCTTCATATCTCATAAAACTTGTGTTAAACCCAAGGACTTTGTCAGAAACATATCAGAAACAGCACTTCCCCCAAAATAAAATTGCTTTGCATGTTATTACAATGAATTAAAACACCGCCCTTAATTAGCCTTTCATCTGTAATTATGCCCCCCCCCCCCCCCCCCGAAAGTCTTCTCTTGCTACGTGATTGGTGTTAAACCAGTTATTGACATTTATTTTAATGCAAATAGGAAAGTGATCATTCCAGGAAATCCAACTCTAAAAAGCGTTGTAGACTATAGCAAAGAAGGAAAGAAGGCTTAAAAGTAAATTTATGTACAACTGTAGATAAATGACGCAGAAGGTAAATGTCAAAATGATTTTTTACAACTCTTAAGATGCATCGAACAGAAAATAAAAGAATGGACTCGGAAGCAGAAGTTTTAAAATTATGTATGCATTCATACATATAAACAAACACAAAAACAAAAAAGATTTGTTTATTTCATAGTTTCTTCCTGTTAATATGAATTGCCAATTCTGTAATTAACGGCACCGAAAGAAATATGTGAGAGATGGGATCCATTAGATTACGCTCCGTATTTTAAAGGAAAAATAAAAATGTGAAATTTTTCCTTAAATTCTTGGAATATTATCTTTTTATTTTTCGGATAATATATGGCTACAACAAATTGATTTCGTTAGGCATATGAATCAGTATGTCATGTCGTGTGGGAGAGGAAGAGTAGAAGATAAAGTACTTACAGTAGGTTGTAATAGTATAAGTAGTGTTGAACTGATAGCGCAGTAAGAGTAGTATTTCCCAATACCAAGAGTACAAAAAGAAGAGATTTTCAGTCTTCAAATTCCAGTTTCAGTCAAGAATAGAAAAATATTTCATTCTTATGATCAAAGCGAAAGAACAAAGGTTTTTTTTTTTATTTAAATGCGGAGGCACTTGATGTGAACACATTCGCCTATAATTCACCGCCCTTTTATTAAGGGGCCACCATATAGGCTGACCAGGATTACCCCTTATGAAGGGACGACACGAATGGAGGCATTTTAGTGGCGCTTCGCCGGGATTCGATCCGAGCACCCTCAGCACCCAAAGCCAGCGCGCTGTACCACAAAGCCGCCACGCCAAAGAACAAAAGTATTATGCATCAAATGCACCATTCCTTTATGAACGATCTTTTATAATTTTTTGCGTACATATTTTGATACACCCTTTACAGCATTTTCAATTTAAGAAACTCTATACCTACTTACCAAATACTTAATAACGTAATTTTACCTTAAAATCGGAGAAAATAACGCCCTTAGTTCTTAGACATACAGAGATGTTCTATTTTGGGACAAGCATCTATATTAGGATATAAAATTTAAGAAATACAAACAACATGAGAGTACTATATGCATAGTCTTGTGGATAAATATTGAGAAGCGGGAACATTAAAAAGGAGCCTCCGAAATAAAAGCATTATGAGAAAACTAATTTTGGCAATAACATTTTATAATTTTAATGTAACCTTTTAAAAAACTTCATTGAGTTTCCTTGTTAAAAGTAGCTAACGATGCATATCATAAGCGTTGTACAGTCATAAAATATTTATCGTGAAAATTTAAATCATACATTAAGGGAGCAACGTCTTTTTCCCGTCAAAATTCGTATATAAATCAAAATTTGAAAAAGAAGTGGGAATGTCGTGCCATGAGTAAATAAAAGGTGGTTTCTTTACGTAAGTCTTATCTTACTCTTCTCAGTAAAGAAAATTAAATCAATTTTGACAGAGTATCTTTTAACCACAGAACACAGACATGTACACGTTAATATTTTCCGTTTGTTTCTAATTCTCCGCGTTAAAGAAGTGGAGAGATTCTTTAACCCTTCAGCGGGCGCGCCTGTGTACAAAGCCTGTGCTCTAAGCAGTTTCTATTAATAGCTACACCCTATCTAATGCAGGTCTGATTTTCTGACCCTTGTATTCCTTTTCATTCATTGTCAGTCGTGATTTTACCGTTGCAAACCAGCGATTATACTGGATTACAGTAAAACAAAAGCAGGAGTTGATGTAGTCGATCAATTATGCAGGCTATTACACGGTATCCCGCATATCACGAAGATGGACAATCGCATTGGTTTTTAGGTTTTTGGACACAATAGGAATCAAATCTCAAGTTGTCTTTAGATCCAATAAACCCAAGTTGTCTTTAGATCCAATAAACCGGACAGTTTTGAAATAAGGCGATTGTATCTGCATTCCTTGGCCCTTAATTATAACTATATCGCAATATTATCAACATTGTATATTTTGTCATAAAACGCAGAATTATTATTTTCAATGTGAAAAAAAAAGTTTATTACAAAAGGAATAATCAAGGTTGAAAGAGACGTAGCACTTCGTGCCACGCGCGCCTGCTGGTGTTCCAAAAATTACGGCGCACGCTGAAGGGTTAAAATGCTCTTTTCGTGTGTACAACAGGATTGCAAATTAAAATTGAAAAATTGGTTGCTTTCTACTACACAGATTTGTGCAGTTTAATGTGAAATAAGAAGAGGAAAGTTCCGAACATTAAAAAAAAAAAGTTATTCAATGTTTTACTTTCATCTCTGGACTTAAAGGTTCACGATATCTAGGGTGCTAGCATTCGGTACCAGAGTATAGTAGCTAATATGGATGTTTGTGGCTGTTTAGAATTCGATTAAAACTGTAGATCCCGATCTAGTTAGCCTTCGCAAAGCAAAAGATAGCCTTAGAAATCTCAGGAAACCAACGAACCTTTGCGTACTGGAGGCTAAACTTCTAATGCAGCGATACCCAACTGGCGTGCCGCAAGATCGGTCAGGGGGGGGCCACGAGATTTTTTTTTTTTTGAAAAAATATTAGTAGGGCCTATGCTTAAAATAAATATTAATTTGGATTAATTACTCTGACGACCGACAGATTGTGGCACAAATCGATGCAATCAGCTTGGGAACGAGATGAATTCATTGATCTCTGCTCCGATTCCACACTCAATTTTACCAAAAGTGAGGCATCGGTGGTAGTCTTTTGGCTTGGACTGGCCTAACCTAGTGAAGAAAGCAACAGACCCGCTTTTGCCCTTTTCAACTAGTTATTTGTGCAAGTAAGCCTTCTCTATTATGGCCACCATAAAATATATATATATATATATATATATATATATATATATATATATATTCGCGACAAGTGCGGAAGCACTTGTCGCGAGGACAACCATAAAATATAAAGCAAGAAATAACTGCTAAGCCTTGAGGATATGTGTATTTCGTCGACAACTGCTCGGTCTGATATCAAACATTTGTGCTCTAAGCACCAGTTGCAAGTGTCACGTTGATAAAACAAAATTCTTTTTAGAGATTTCTATTGTAGTCCTGTAGTGTAATACTATACTAAATCAGATGGATATTTTTGAAACTGAATTAATATATTCTATTGTGATGTGTTTTTTGTTATTTATATCCTTAAATAAATGAATAAAATCAGTAATGGAGTAAGCATTTATTTAAAATTAAATTTATTAAGTTCCTGATATAGATTATTTACTATTGAAAAAAATTGGGAAAAAAAAACTAAAATTCTAACAACGATGTCCCAAGTTTCTAAGTTCATTCCATCGGGTACCCCAAATGTAAAAAAAGGTTTGGAATCCCTATTCTAATACATCGATTATGGTTTCAGGTTTTCATTTAAAGCACTCAAGTAATTATCGCAAACAACCGGAGGAGATGGAGGTACCAGTTAGTCAACATCACATACCCCAGAGGATAGAAAACTGATAGGAAAGAATGGGCAAATCTAGATTAATATCCCCCCTCCCCACACACTCAGAGAGATCCTCATACAAATGATTTTTGGTTGCGCCTCTGTGTTACACAAAATTATACACTTGAAACAAGAATCTTTTCAAACACGGAGTCTCTTCAAAACTGTTTCACCTTTTCAGTTCACCATCGCTTCGGGCACCTTCATTTGGATGTGCTCTGTACCGCCCAGGATGTCAAAATCTACTCGCGACAGCGGACATAGTTGTAGAGCACGGATGTCTAACATCTTCAAGCTTGTCTAAGCTGTACTGAATGAAGAGGAATATCCTTGAGCCACATATAAAATATATAACTTAGTTAATTAATATAAATAACAAAACTTCCTTTATTTATATATTTCGAATTATAACATTAAAAAAAGAAGGCAACACAAACATAAAACCAACGGGTTATTTGACCATGTTATTGTGAAACTGATACATCAATGTCTGACTCGATTGAAGTGGCTGCAATTCTTAGGTGCTCGTCAGAAATTTTTGATCTAGTTTTACTCTTCGTGTGCTTCATCTTCGAAAATAGTTGTTCACAAATGCACGTATGTAGTGCCAAAAAAGCAGTGACTTAAATAAGGCCTGATTATGAAGCGAGGAATATATTTCCCGGGGAAAATAGATCTTATGGTGCATATACATTGGTGCAGCGTTCTCTGCCTGTGCCTTGGGGAATCCAGTGATTTATGTCACTCTGTACTCTGTACTATGCGTGGATCGCCTCCTCTGGCGGTCCATCAAAGAAAGGGTGAGGGGTCAGCGGGTCAAATGGTGTCGAGCGGGGTCGGGGGAGACACTTCATCAAAGAAACCTTGCTGGCGGGAATGGGGGTGGTTCTAAATACCGTGTCTAATGTTACCGTGACTAATGTGATGACAGGAGTCGGGCAGAGAACTCTGCACCAATCTATATGCGCTATTAAAAGTTAACGATCTTGTGGGGCCGAATTACTAGCTGTTCAGGATCTTATGCTGCCTGGTTGCCCCGAGCTGGACACTCCTACTTTAAAGGGTTCAGATGTTGACCCACCATGTAGGAGATGAGTTAACGGAGGGTGGTAAACTGTGTGGCAGAATCCGCAAGAGCAATTCTTCCACATAGGTTGACATGCATCTCAGAAAAATTACTTTAAGTTATATCCACCCCCCCTCCCACCACACACGCACACCCTTTTTTAGAAAATCCAGAAGCTGAAAATTTTAAGCTGCGACATGACTTCAAAGGGGGAAAATTCTATTATCTCAGGTGTTTTCCTGTTAAGGTATGAGTAAACAAGTGTTTGAATAATTAATGCTTATCAATGGATAAGTATTAAAGATTCATATTTGATGGTGATACCAAACAATCACTCATTGTTAATCGGGGCTGCTGAGGTTGCTTCCAGGGCCTTTTTATCGCATGGGCAAATCGGGACTTTGCCCAGGGCCCCCTGATGCTAGGGGCCCCCAAAACCCCCTTGGTGTATGACCTAGTACTTCTAATAGTATGTATAGCCCATGAATAGTTCTTAGTTTTATAAATTTTCGTAAGGGGGGCCCCCAAATAGCATCTGCCCAGGGGCCCCCAGCGTTCATAATCGGGCCTTGGTTGTTTCATGTTTACTTTCGGATACTTCAGTACATGCGAACATTATTTCAAATTTAAATTACTTTTGAAACTATGGGTACTAGGTGTATTTAATAAATTAATTTTGTGTTTAAACTTCAGTACACCCCACCCCCCAAAATATCTCGTTATGTACTTGCAAATGTACCCAGATTCGAAAAATATCGAAAGTGGAAGACACCTCTCGTCCTGTGTATTTCGGATGAGGTGTACTCAGACTTTAGTCAAGTCAAACAAAATTCATATTTGGCACATTGATTTGGCGTGATTAAAAAAAAAAATCATAAAATTTTAAGTAAGTATTCGAGATATTATCAACTGGAAATTTATGCCAAAGACACAACTCGAGTTTCATGTTGTGTATATAGGTGATATATAAAATAAAGGAAACTACACGTGCGTCAACGATTTAACGTATAAAGAGCTGAGTCACTGTAAGATCGCACCACAGCAATAATTATACGTGGCATGAAGGTATACAGATAATATACATAAGATATACTGTTATTCCATTTATACGTCAAAATCACTTCCCATTGCAAGAATGATCAAAGCAAATGATTCCGACTTCTTTCCTGTTTCTTAAGAAGTTCCCATAACGGCTTGATAATACACTGCTGGCCACCCAAATTGCAACACCAAGAAAGACTAGAGATATCACAACAAAATTTATTTTGTAGATAACATGTTGACCAAGTATCAAATGATTAAATTTATAGACTTCTGTGAAGTGTGGTTCCTGCCAAAATCAGTAGCCAGAGTAGCCGCTATTGTTGGAGATCACCGCTGCCACACGCCTCGGCATTGATTTAAAGAGACTTTGGATGAGTTCTTGGGGTACAGCAGAGCAAGCGGCTTCCACACGTTGTCAAAGTTGATCTGCTGTGGCAGCTGGGGATGGAATCTGGGTCAATCGTAGAGCAACCATGGACCACATGTTTTCTATCGGCGAAAGATCCGGAGAGCGAGGCGGCCAGGGAAGCAATTCAATCTGGCGATTGACGAAGAACCGTTGGACGATGCGTGCCACGTGTGGTCGCGCATTATCCTGTTGAAATATGGCTGTGGGCAAGCCCTGAAGGTAAGGAAGGCCAACTGCCTCCAACACCTCGGAGATGTAGCGCTGGCTGTTTAAAGTACCGGCAATGCGTACTAGAGGTGTGCGAGAGTGATATCCAATACCGCCCCATACCATAATACCCGGTGCAGGACCAGTGTGGCGGTGCATAACGCAGCTGTTCAGCATCCTCTCTTCACGGTGTCTCCAGACTCGAATGCGACCATCGTGGTGTTGCAGACAGAAGCGTGACTCGTTAGTAAAGACAATTTCATTCCATTCTGCCGTCCACATCCTTCTGCCATCGCACCATTGGTGGCGGAGACGTCTGTGGTTCTGCGTCAAGGGTAGACAAAGGAATGGACGTCTTGCGGACAGACCACTCTGCTGTAAATGGCGTCGAATGGTACGCGCAGACACTGGATGATGCGTTACAGACTGCATGTGCTGTGCTATGGTTCGTGATGTGACTGAGCGACCCGTCACTGCTATGCGCACAATTTGCCTGTCATCACGTGAAGTGGTGCGCTGAGGTGGATGCGATCGAACACGCCGGTCCGTCGTACCCTCCTGCATCCAACGATCACATATCCGCATAACAGTTGTTTGGTTTCGCCAACACGACTGCCGATTTCACTGAAAGATAATCCACAATCTCGGTAGGCCACTATCCTTCCTCTGTCGAACTCGGATACTTGATCAAAAGATGATCGCTGTTTTCGACGAGGCATAATTGATCGTTTTTTTGAAAAAAACCTCAAGAAAAACACAATTGCCGAACTTGAAATCGTCGAAATCTCCAAGCCTTAAATAGCGCTTTGAAGTGGCGCCACAGGCGCGCGTGATGTGCGTCTGCGCTGAAATTCTAATGATTTGCATATCTCACCTCCGCTAATGCATGTTGTAAATTTCATGTTATTTGCATGTTTCCTTCAGGGTGTTGCATTTACAGTGGTCAGCAGTGTATTCTGGTTTTTAAGGCCTCCAATGTAATATTTTTGTTCTATAGTCGTGTACTCAAAGTCACACCTGAATGTCTTGGGCGGGGTACTTTGATGAATTATTTTCCTTGTTCTAGGGACAAACAATGGAAAAGAGAGTCAACACCATTAAACTTAACACGCGTTATTGAGTTAATTGGTCAATACCACTGGATGCATATGGTCCTGTCCACGTGTGTCGTGGCTCCAGAACGTCCTTTCAAAACAACCAAAGGACCACCGGAGTGTCATAAAATGGTGGCTTATGCCATAACGGATTCAGTTCGATGTCCTCAGTTTAAATTGAGCTGTCAGTCTTTATTTTAAGCAAATACATCTCTTAAATCTCATAGGCGTAACTAGGGGACCAAGTACAGTAACCACCGCTTATAGTGATCAGTGGTTATAAGAATCAACCGTTTATAAGAATCAATATCGCGAAAACAAAAACAAATGTATTATTTCCATGTTAAAATTTTCGCTTTAAAGAATCAATCCACCGGTTTTAAGAATCAGTTTACACTCTTCGTTTTCCTTTCACTTTTCCAAAAAAGCCACTTAAACCCTCATAAAGCACGAAGTTCTTTCCTTTTTTAAAAATAGATTGATAAGATGGGATGGAATATAGTCATAAAATTCATCCCTTTCTTTGTTAGACATAACATAATAGTTTACCCTTAAACGCTTTAGCACAACACTGTCCTATTAGCTTGACCCGGGGGCATCTTTACCCGTCCGGGTCCGATTTCCCTTTTCTCCACTGACAAACAAAAATAGGGATTCTTTTATCCCACCTCCCACATCCTGGTTGCGGCTTCCTGGACCCTGAAACACATAAATCTTCGGTGAAGTGTCCACTATCACTTAGGCAAACGTAACATTAGTAGATTCAGCACGTTATCAAACCGTGAAACGTAAGCTAGAAGGTGAATCTTCGTCTGAGACTATTAGTATTGAAAGAGGTATAAACAGCCTCCATAAAACTTCATTACGTTAAACAGCCACAGATAACTTTTTCTTGCCCCCTTCCTGTAGTTGAAATGTTAAAACTGTTAAGCAGGTATGTTGTAACAAATATTGGATTTTTTCTTCTCTTACTATAATCATGTGTATCTACTTATAGGTCTAAAAATTAACTTGTATTTTTAAAATTATAAAAAATAATTTTAATGAAAGATAATTAATTAAATTATCTAATATATGTATATATAGGTGTGTGTGTGTGCCTGTCCAAAAACCTGAATTTCGGCTATAAGAATCAACCGCTTATAAGAATCAAAAACAGTAATAACAAACGTGATTCTTATAAGCGGAAATCACTATATATAAGAAATCCTCCTAAAGTGATCCCACAAACAGGGACTTAAATGTGGTTCTTAAGTGTGTTTAAAAACAGGGTCTACCTGGATTTAGATCATTCTCTGAAATGGCTCTTTAATATAAATATGAAGTAAACTTCTCTTTATACAACCATTTTGAAATTTCGTATACGTTTGCATAACTGTTATACTTGACGGAGAATAATGCAAACACACATGGAACATAATACTCTCCCACACTATATGTTTTTAATGTCTCCCTCTCTATATGTTACTATGTTCCGCTGAGTATATGTAATTAACCAGTGATATAGAAAAATAATTTATTTCTATTATCCTGTCCCACTGCCCCTAAAAAACTCCCATTGATTAGTATAATTATTCCACACATAGTACTTGTGGGAAACTTTGCACTCCGAACTGCACTAGTAAGTCCGTAGAAAACTATTCTGATATTTTACATTATAGTCTCAACGCGAGTTGAAAAGATCCAAAACTGAGCTACACTAAAATATGTGAAGTCCTGTTTTGAGTGTAATGCTAATTAAACAAGCGCGTAAGGTAAAATATCCCATTTCGGAGGTTGGCGCAAAAGCCTCAAAATTAGCCGTTACGCCTCTGGTTAAGCTCGACTGCTGAGAAGCAGAAGTGCGCCAGAAAACCGAAACTGAGATCGAAAATTGAAGATGGGGCGCGCAAGTGAAGGCAATCGAGCCGGTATCCATGGCGAGTCTCCCGCGTTTACGCAGACAACATATTGCATCACCGTCTAATCCGAGGTATAAAAACACAGAGAATGCCCCTCCGTTACCCACGTGGTAGCAGCGTCCCGCCTCGGCATCGAGCTTCCAGATCCGAGCTAAAAGAAGTTTTCCCAAAAGAAAGCCCGCGCAGACAGCTGTTCCCGCTTTCTCGCGCTTACGCGGCCGGCTCTCAATTCGAGGCCAAATAATCTCGCAAAACACGAGTTTCTCATTTGCCTGCACGTTATTTATAAACCAGAATCCATTTTTAACGACTTCGGTAAACATTTAAGAGTAGAACTCATCTGAACGTCCAAACTCTTAGCCGAGTGAAAATAAAATTATTCATACACAAATAATTGTGCACAACCGAAAGAACAAAACAGGGTTGAGCATTTAGATATTTAATGGACTTAATATATCAGTGCCCGAGGAGTTTCCGGAGAAGTGGGGAGATATCCCTGTTGAACGTGTCTTGCTTCGTGTCTTAACCACTCTGTTGTTGGATCATTTTTAATACGTTTCACGGGGGAAATTTTTAATTGTATAGTCATCCATATAAACCTTATCGTTTTAATATTCCATAATTCTTATAACTACTTATATTTAAGCACGATTTAGCTCTTTTGTGGGAGATTAGATGATGTCTCATGAAAGATATTACGCTCTTCTGTTCGAAAAATCACATCATATCAGAGCATAATCAGATGTATTTCGACTTCTATTCTTATGAATGCGATCATTATGATACTCATTCATATATTTTTTAGGGAAGAAACTTTATTTACGAATGAATTTTAGTAATCTATTACAAATAAATTAACTTTAGTGAGGTGTTTGAAAATTTAGATATAATACAGTGCTAGAGAGTAATAGAAACAACAGACTTTGGTAAGTTAAAGATTTTCATTAAAAGTAAACTTTATAATATTCATATCTAAAATTTTAATTATGATATTGAAAATAATTTAAATGGTCGTAAACTGCTGTAAACAATTGTAAGGCACATATTAAAATATTATTAAATAACAGTTCATGATTTCAAAACTAATTATAAAAAGAGGTAGGTATTAAACGATAAGAATTGTTGAAACGGTTAATACAAATGATTATTCTTTTGTACCTTGTAGAGACATTGTTGAATTGTTGTAGTCAAAACCAGCTATAATGTCGATGTAGATATCATACATAACTGTATATTGTAGAATATCTAGTTACATTACAGTCTTGTTATTTGTGTCTTTGTGGTGAGAATTTTATCGCATCTCGATTGAATACGTCCATGAATGTGTAAATTATTATTGAGAAAACAAGGTTTCTGCGTAACTTAAGTCCAGTTAATCATAGATTAATCCATAAGTATCTTATTTGATATACCAAGATCCTACAGTTGGGTTATCAGAACAACGCCCCCCCCCCCCCCCTTTCCCTCAGAAAAAAAAATAAAATAATCCACATAGTGTTAGAACGTTCTTTGTTTAAACATAGACCTCATTAGCCTATGTAAACTCTCGCACAGTAGTTTTAATTACAACGGTATTAAGTAACTGCTACATGAAGTATATTATAAGTATATTATAGGTCAAGTACGAAAAAGAAAAAAGGTTTAATGCGGAAACGACCTGACATTGCTATAAGTTAGAATTTGCCACCAATCATTCAAAATCTTACATTTTCACTTTAGTTATACTATAATAAATAAGACCTAAGTTCTACGCTTAGAGTGAAATATCTAAATTAAAATTTTCTTATTCACATAAAAATAATATGAACATCAATACCTAGCTAATGCATATCGCTGCCATTAATTTGAAAAAATATTCCATTTAATATTTTTACCTATAAACTCACTTTGTATAATTTTAATCATCAAAGAAGCTCAAAATATCATCATAAAAGATAAATATATTTCGCTTGTTTTACCATAAATCGGAACCATCATGATATCAATATATGAATATCGATCGAAAGAATATTTCAGTAAAGCATGCTTTTAAAAGGGATAAATGAAAAATTAGGTTATTTAGAGATACACTATCTACTAATAAGAGAGGGAAACATGAAGTAACTCTTTTTTTTATAATAGATTTTACAAGAAACGTTGTGAAAATATTCCATCGCGCCCGTTTATGTAAATGTCGCTTGGCGTAAACGCTCTCTCACCAACGCTACCATATTGTCGCCAAATGTGGCAAACTCGTTCTCTGCTCCGACTCGACGGCTTGTGTGCGTGTCGGTTCGGATGTGAGTATAGATTGTAGCTGGTCTCGAGAACTGATTGTGGTGTCTTGGAGCTGTGTATTCAAACTACTAAAATTGTGGCTGATCGCATGGGTTCCTCGAGTTTGCTTAACACCGTTTTAGAAATGTATTCATGGTGCGCCTGTTGAGTGAAATTAATTTGGTTCTTAAGTGTTTTAATTATGGAGAAATTGCACAACGAACCGGATGTTAGTAGGCAAGATTATTCTGCTTTTGTTAATGAGCTGAAACTTTTCCATCAAAACAGAGGGTAAGCCCAGTAGAAAAAAAAATATTTATTTAAAAATGCAAAGCATTTATTCGAGTTGAAGAATGCATATTTACGTCGATCCTAATTTTTTCAGCACACCTATTCGCCAGCTACCCAAGATCAATGGCCGGGAAATTGATTTACAGAAATTTTACAATCAAGTTACGGCATTAGGAGGACTTCAGAAGGTAAGTTCAAATTTTCCCCCTTTCCAGTAGTTTCATTTGGATCAAATTGTTTACCAAACTTCAGTGAGAGTGATCGTTACTACCGAAATTTATCCGCGGGGGTTGCCACTCGATTTGTCGGACTCCGGGTCTACGAAAAGGCCCAAAGAGGTATCTAGCATGGAACGACAATACGAGTGATCGCTATTCTCAATATTAGATTTTGCAGTTACTTTGCGATATTGTTTACACCTGGGTCGCGTTAACTTCTCACTCACACATTGCTTTTGTTACCGGAGATGGACGTTTTCGCGGTTTATTTTTATGAATATAAGTCAACAAAGGCTGTTAAGCCTAATGTAGAGGGATAGATATATTAAATAACACGTAACAATTTCTAACATGCTAATCTTTGCTGGATTTTTTTTTTACACTCGTGTTTATAAATGCTTCATTCATAAATGTTTTTATTACTCGTGAACATAACATTTGATCATGTACTATTGTTAATAATTTTTTTTATGGCTTGGTAACCTATTATTTTATTTTGCCATTTTGCGATAAATATGAGTAGTGTTGTACATAAGATGCATCAAAATCTTAGATTTCGGGAAAATTTCTTTAATTGCAGTTATGTATGATTTAGTTGGTATAGTTTACTGTTTTGTTCATGACGCAAGTGCATTTTTTTTTAACGCACGATACTGGATATTTGATGTGCTTCATTAGCTTCACAATATCAACACACATTCATAAATATAAAATTAGCTTGACTAGTGGATTTGATTGCTTGACTATTTTTCTATATTTCAAGAATATAACTTCAGTAATCATATTGTTAGGTCTAGAATTAGTATGTTGTATTTTTATATTGTTAGTTTTCGGTATTAGTTTATAGCATTACATTCAGTTAATAACAAAAAAAGAAACCTTCACTTTTGATTAAATTTTATCACTAAAGCATTGAATTTCTCTTATACATGTTTCTTAATACTTTTCACTTATTTTGTTAAAAGATAATCAACTTGTGAAGCTGGATCATGTCATTTTTGTCTGTTAAAATATGCCTTGAAATCTAGGATATCTGAAATATTTTCTATTTTTGTGTGCAGTATTTTTTCAAAATATTTTTCAATTTTTTTATAGTAAATTACTATTCCTTTCTGTTGAATTCTGAAATACAACTTAACATTTGAAATAATTCTGAATTAATACTACTGGATGTTATCAGTAAATACTACTAGGTTTTATAATAAAAGTCACTGCTCATTAACTAAAGATTTAAGATCCTGTTTAACTGTTATTAAAGAAAGATGCATATAAACTCTTCTTTTTTCCTTTAAATTTAACAAAAGCTTCTGTTTGCAATAATTTATGATAATGCAAATAGAATAAATATTTTACAAACAATTTAGATGATTAATCATTACATTATATAAAATTGAAGAATGTTTTGGTAAATTTTAAAGACTTAAAGGATTATTTATTTTCTTGCACGTTTAGTAATTACTGAACAATATATAAATTTCACTAAATACTTAATGTGTGACTTTCTTAATAATTTTGTGAATTTAATAAATAGCAAAAAAGTGCAAGTATTTGTATCACTTTAATTTTTCAATTTAATTAACTCTTGATTTATACCTTTTTTCTGTACAGTTTTAATATATGTAAGGCTAAAGCTTACACCATCTTAATATATAACCCAAAAATGTGAGTTAAAATTAAAGGAAAGTCATTCCAGTAGTTTCTCATTATGAATTATTAACATGTGTACAACATAGAACCCGCTATAATTATATATTTGTTATATCTGAACATTTTATTTAAAGGAATAATTGATAAAAGGTATACATATTCTTACTCTCAAATTGTATGTCATAAAGCCTGAATAAAAAATTGTATATATTTTTTTTGCAACAATTTTTTTTTGTTGTTGCTAGTAAAATAACTGTTAAAAATGAGTCCATGCTTTTTTTATTTTAAACAGGATTTTACTTATCACTGATAAATTCGTAAAATTCTGTTGAGAGATTCTACAGTGCTATTACTGTTTCATCTTTGCAAATATTTAAGTCTCATAGCCTAAAATAATAGCAATTATTTGTATAATTTTATACTTATAAAATAAGTATAAGAGTCGAATCTGATTATAATTATAATCACAGGTTAATAATTGTGAGGGATTGAACTAACTGTAAGTTAAATTCACTGAACAATTCAGAGAAGCCAGAGGACAATGTAAAGGGCAATCAATAAAATTAATAGGTGACTATGATATTTGTTTCTTGAAAAATATTTTAGGGCTCTGTATTTAAAAACTAACACTTAATTGATGGAATGAAAAAGTTTACAAGCCTATGCTATCTATAGTATGTTGCAGTTTACAGAAAGATATTTAATGTATATCAATGATCATTTAACTTTTAGCTTATGGGATTTTCAACATATAGATCTTGTAATTAGAGGAAAGTAAATAACTGAAATTACATGAGTATGCATACTTGAGTATTTGATTTATTTTTTCCTTTTAAGTATTAATCATTTCACATCAAAAAATTATTTTTAGCAGATATACATATTTATTTCTCAGTGTCATATACACTACCTTTAACTTATAGTATAAACAAGCCATGCTCTATGAAGCATTGGTACGAATAATATTTTTTCCCATAAAATTGGAATTTTTATTTTTGTATATATTTTAATAAAAAGGGATAGTTTTCTGTGATTTCTTTTCTAAGCTAAGATGAAAATAAAACTTATCCTACACACATTTCTAAATTTTATTGACTTTTATGTTCAGAAACATTAATTTTTGTTATATTATGGGATTTATCAAGTAGAAAGGTAGAATGTATATTACATTACGTAAAATTTTATGAAACTCCATTATAAATTCAAGCTTAAAAACTTAATATATTCCATGAAATTTTTGTTTGCCTCAGATTACTTTGAAATTCTGTATAACAGATATACTCTGTAATTAATACATGATGAAGTAATCTTTTTTTTCATGTGAATGGAAAAATTCCCTTTCATCGACTATGATTGCTTTATTTAGATAATCAAAACTTTAACATGTTATGAAATGAAATGGTTTGCAAATTATACTTATGAAACTTTAAGATTATACAAAGTTCTTGAGAGGTATAAAAAAGACCATGTGATATCCTAAATTTACAAAATTATGTTAGGGACTCTAAAATGTGTTTAATTTTGTCTGAAGTTAGTTCTGTTTCTACACTGTAAACAATTACACTTATTTTGCAAATATGCAAAAATAAGGCAGTTTTCTAGGCTAAGAGGATAATCTTTATAATTTGTATTATAATTATTATTTACCTTAGAAAAGTTATTTGCTTAGCATTACAAACATTAAAACATAACTGAAAAATGTGCTTTTATATGAAATAAATTAGGCAATTTACTGTTCAGGAACTAATAAATTGCTCTTTAATGTGATGCCTAACTCAGAAACAAAAAGTGAATCAAGAATGTTTCTACTTTGGTGCTTTTCATTTTTTATTTTTATTTATTTTATTTTATTTATTTATTTATTTTGTAGTTGATAACATAAGTATGAACTCTAACAATTACTGTAATCAGTTGACAAAAAATATTTGGAAAAAAATATCTTTGTTTTAATTGACAATTGGATATTTTGATCAGAGTATCTTTATTTGCCGCACAGTCTCAAAATTACCTTAATTATCTCTTTAGGATCTGAGTGGGAGGCCTCTTATATAAAATCAATTTAGGTCTGTTTTAGGTCCGTATACTGTATTGAATACATTGTTTTCATGAAGATAATGAATATAATCACAATCAGTTTAGTTCTTCAGAATTTGAGCTAAGTGTTAGAGATTAGTGTCAAAAACAAGCCATGTTTAAATAACTAGTTTATTAACTCCAAAATTCACTCTGTATGAATTACCCAAAATTCACCTTATAAAATCCTAGTGAAAATACACATTTGGATTCATGTCTATGATACTAAAATTCTTGGCAAATAATTTGTTGTTTGTAACTAGATATTTGTTAAGCTTTAAAGAAAACAAGTAGAAGTTAATTTAAGCATTTATATATATATATATATATATATATATATAACCATCAGATTGTAAGAATTTACAAGTATCATATATTTCTTTATTGATGTTCATACAAGAATTCAATTTTTCTTCATAAACATGTAAATTGGTAGTTTCATAGACTAACATATACAGTTTTTACTTTTTTTTTCTACTCATTTGTATAAATTGAACCAGCACTAGAAAAAACAAACAAAAGGTATTGAAATAAAACCTAAAAAACAGATAAGAGTGTGTACACTATTTTAAGCCTGAAATGTGTAGTTTGAATTAGTCTTAGTACTACAGTAGTTTAACAATTCACGTGTATCCGAGTTCAGCGCTTGTTTTCGAACTCTTCCGTGTTCTCAGAATCGTATTCTTTTAGCATCGAATACAGCTCGATTCTTTCAGTCGGTTTTTTCAAGCTCGCCGGTATAAACATACACCTAAGCAAGGTTCTTTTCTGAAAGCCCAAACCAGCGCCTCACTTTCTCTCAGTATCTGGTTTGGGGTTTTGTTTACAAGGGTTGTGAAATCCATGTGATCATTTTTGAATGAACCGCCGCCATGAAATTTTTTCAGTAAGATGACTTGCCTGAATTTAATGAGATAATAGCCTAAGAACAAAAACGTGAATTTTTAGGTAAACTGATCATTTACGAACTTGCATATTTTATGGAGGGCAAATTATAGTAGGTCGAATAGAGTTAATTTTTTTTTTTCTTTTAGCTATGCGACATTTCAGATTGTAAAATGTTTGCAATCATTAAAAAATAACCTTATAAAAACATGCCCATATTTTTAAGTAGGTAATGATTCCATATCACTATTTTCTCGCGATTTCTTTTTGTTTTTAGGTAGTACATCGAGTTAATCCCCTTCCATCAAAGTTCTTAAAGAAGCGACTCCTGTCCTCATATTAAACACAAGTGTAACATAATTCTTTAAAATTTCTCATTTTAGTATTATTTTGTGTCCTATCGTTCCCTTGCAATCATGCCCACGTGTAACTGGCAAAAGTTTTTTTCTATTTGAGATACTATTTCCACGTGCTATAGTTTTGTTGGTTTTTCATCTGCCAGAACACAAAAAGAATATTCTATTGAAAAGAAGGTGGGGAATTTTTTCAATCCGTTGACTGACAGTTATTGGAATAAAGTTGGGGATAATAGCAGTCTTTAAATTTAGCAATAAGTAAACAATGAAATATCTTTTTCTGGTCAAACAAGACAATACTACGGTGGTATTCAATGGATATATGCATTATTCGTATTGAACACGTTTTGCAAGGTATAAATCAAAGTTTGAAAAATGCCATCGCTGCGGAATTTATCTCGTTAATATTAGCTATAATTCATAGATCCGTTGTTGTAAAATTTAAGCTTTGGTGATATCTATGAATTATATGCTTTATACAGAAGTGAGTAATTTTTGCGGTATAATTTTACCATTAAAGTAGTAGTATCGCGTCGGATGAAACGTTAAATCAGTTGGTTTGCATAGAACGTTGGTTTACGTAAACATTTACACAATGGTGTTTTATAATAATGCTTTTTCAAATTGTGCATTGTTTTTTTACAATTTTGGAAACTAAAATGTTGAAATTTCTCGACTGTATATAACACATAAAGTTATCTAGTCATCCCATGTTATAACGACTTTTAATGCGACCTGGGTTTTCTGATCTTGGGAAAAAATATATATAAAATAAGTCATCTTCATTATGTACGTTTAGTGGGCGCTTTTTTTAGGTATGAACAAAGTTTGTATGCATGCACGCTGTTCTGACTAAGTGACGAGAATGCAATGAAGCTTGATACTACAGTTAGTTGTATAATTTCAGAAATTCTATAATTACCTATGAAAATATAAAATCAGTAGATTTAATGAAGAATAATTAAACGTTTCGAGATCCCAATCGTTTCGTAAAAATCACCATGAAGAATTAAATTATGTGTTCGATGGATTGTAAAACGGTTATGACTTCGATATTTAACAAGAAAATCATAGAGAATTATCTAAATTATGAAGCCATAGATTGAACTTTTGTAACTATCATGTTTTGTTAACGTTCATCTTTTTAGAATGCCCTTGTCTGTTTTATACAGTTACTACATTAAGAAAATATGGGCTATTTTCTCGACCTATCTGAAACGAGTTCCACTGAGTATGAAAGATGCGAACTTTTTTCCATTTTTTTGGTTCAAAATAACATTAAATGTATGACAGTACAGTTTAATATAAGATCCTCTCTATCGGATTTACAGTATTTTAAATTATCATGTGCACGGACTTGAACAGGTGCTTTATTGTAATGAATTTATATAGCCCTTTATCAATATTTTATTTTTATTTTAAACGCTCAATGAAAGTATCTGGCTAAGTTCAATGTAAAACTAATATTTTTTCTATATATATTCCTTGCAAATAACTTCTATTCCTAGTAAGTCGCTTTTACTATTTTTAACTCTCCTTAATATTACTTACTGGATTACTGTTATGGGTTCTGAAAGTGCTGGATGTGGAAACTGCTTGCGAGGGAAAATCGCACTTGAACCTCGAAACAACCCCCATTCATTGTTTTTTACCTTAAACACTATAGACCCAGTTCTGTCTGACGAGGTTGTCGGTTTACGCAATTATAAATGAATACTTAAAAATATCTCACATCACAGACAGATGTGTGGAAACTTCTTAGAGTGTCTGGAGTTGCATATGATATGTGAGAGGGATTAGTTTCACCAAGAGATAGAACCATGACGTATTATTGATTTGCCGTGGGAATACTGCAAAAACGAAGTTTCATGCCGGAGAGATGAGTTTTTCACTTTCAGCTGCTGTTATTTTATTTTTTGACCGCAAAGTACTGCTTACCCATAAAAAGAAGAAATTATTACCTTTTTTACTTAAAAAAAAACTTCAAATGCTGCATCGTAAATGTATCGTGATTAGCAAGCCGAGCATATTTTTTTAAATTTACTTAAAAAAAAAAAGTGATTCATTTTTCACAATCATAGGCGTATCGTCAGGGGGGGGGGCACATGCCCCCTAACTTAACTTGAAATAAATGAAAACTTTAATATAAGTTCAGTTAAAATCGGAAAATTGTAGAAAATTTTTAAGAAGGTTGTTTTTTCCCCGCTTTTTCAAATTGTGAAACTGAACATTCCGATTATGCACAGTTTTTAACAATATGATCCATAACAAAAGTTCGATGCTATATTTTTTTTCTCATTTTATTTATATTATATTTAATTTTCTCATAACTTTTGAATACTACTCAAATAGCAATTCTATTGTTATTCAATTTTAAAATAATCATAATATTTCATAGTCTAAGGACCGCCAGATACTCAATGCACGGAGGAGGACCCTAACTAAATTCAATTCGTGCCGCCCCCCCCCCCCCCAAAAAAAAAAAAAATAAATAAATAAATAAATAAATCACGCTACGCTTATGTTCACAATGAGTGCGGCCAGTATTACCACGAACTCATCTTTCAAACTAGTAGACAGTTTTAAGCATTTTAACAAATTCGCAAGACATTTGTATCAAACCATATGAAATTCAAAAGTGGAAAACAATTCCAAACAAGGATTTTTGTGCTGGTAAAAAAGTATTCTTACACCCGACAATGAAATGCACATTTCTTTTGATGTTTCATGATTGGTTAGAAGAGTTAGAATAGTGCAGCATAACACTTACACAGAAGACGGAGTTGAGATCTGATTCAGGCAACTTAAATTGCTCCACATGGGCCATACAGCTAAAAAGAGTTTTTGTGGAATGAGCTAATCTAAAGCCTCGGGAAGCACTTAAAACTTATAATCGAATTCCAGTTTTTGGTTGGGAGATTGCTTTCTACCGTACAACGAGTAATTGGAAGATTTATGGTCTCTGAAACGTAATTAAACCCTCTGTTGTCGGACACCTCTTCTCTGCTGTGTGGACCGGCTGTTTTTCATGCAACATAAATAGTAATTCAAGAATAAGATCCGTCAACTTGTAGTAGAACTGGAACGCAGTAGACTGGCAGCATATCTAAGTGCAGTTCGAAATGGCAGCACAGACAAGGTTTATTTAGAGAAATGAAATTTTTCCTCGGAAGTTGCGGTTGGCCCATGCAAAAAATATACCGGATTGGGAACTCAAGATTTCAGTTTTTGTGTCAGATCGGAATAACTTTAAATTATTTTAATGGCGCAGTAGACAAATGGTTTGGATGAAACAATATATATATATATATATATATATATAAGCTGTGTGCTTGTTTAGGGTAAATGACTGTCGCTAGAATCAGTAATTTGATTAATATCATAATTCTTGAATAAGGAATCATTACGTCTTTATTGTCATTTGAAAATTTACCGCTCAATGAGACAACAGTAGGCATGAATTGCGATAATTTTTTTACGAACAAGAAAGACCTCCAGTTAAAATACAGTTAATTCTCTGATACCGATATTATAAAACAGCCCTTAGTTAAAAATAAAAAAAAAAAAAATCTCTTGATAACAACAGTGCAATTGAACATTCATGGGAATTAATTTATGAAAAACAGACCTAGGCTATTTTAATTCGTAAGCGTCATTTTTTTTTAATTGCAACATCACTTACAGTTGTAAAGCGTACTGTACAAATTTATTTATTGAACATTTCAATTGTTACTGAATGATTTTAAAGAGCTATGACCATTTTTATTAGCAAAATTGTTTGTGTAGGTATACTTTTCACGTTCACTGTGTGTATGTTAATCATCTCCCTCCCACTGAATAATTTTAAAAAGGGTACTTCCTTTCATACGTAATTCATAAGAGTGGTGATTGCGTTTTATGAAGTATTATAATAAAAGAGATCGATGCAGTATCTCGATACATTATTTAGTTGTATCGATAAGGATGCGACATCTATAGTGTGTCCCAAAAATGATGGCGGGGTTTTAAATGGTTATAGCATTGTAGAGAGATTAAATATACGTCAAATTGAAGAGAAAATCTCTTAAGTTTTTTAATCTATTCATCAGACTTTGATGTGTGCTCCCTTAGTTGCCTTGCAGACGTCAAGTCAGTCTCTTCCCATACACAGCAGAGAACATCCGGCGTGATTGACGAAACAGCTTCAGTGATCCTTTCTTTTAAATGGTCCAGATTTCGGACATGAATGGAATACACTTGTGTTTTTACATAACCCCAAAAATAGAAATCCACGAGGGTAAGGTTTGGAGACCATGGGGGCCAGACAATCCACCTTTCTCGTCTGACCCATTGCTGAGGAAATGTTAAGAAATTCTCGCACGATTGTAGCAAAATGTGGAGGAGCTGCGTCTAATTGGAAAATGTAATTTTCCGGCGCTAGTCCCAGAGTCTGTTGGAGTCTGCATGTAAGCTTTCACACACAAAAAACTTGGAGAGTTTCTCTTTCATTTAACGTATGACTCGTGTCTGCAACATGATTTGTTGCATAGCTATAGCCATTTGGAACCCTACCATAATTTTGGGGACACACTACAAAAAAACAAAACAAAAAAAATCTAATATTGGTAGGTGTCGTTGTACTTTTGCAGACCCATTTTAATTTATAGTGGAAAAAAGTATCTGTCCAACTTGCTATTTAGTTAGCACTATGAATAAAACGAGACAAATAATAAATGAAAGATATATAAAAAAAAATGTGATAATATACTAAAAAGGTTCATTACTTGCCCTGCTGTATAATTAAAAAAGATTATAACCAAAATAATACAAATAACCTTTTTAGCGCCCAAAAAGTAACTACTCGTTATAAAAGAAAAAGAAATTAACTTTTAGAAATAAAATATGCCTAAGTATGCAAGCCATTTGTTTCAGTTTTGGCTAATAATTACCTGAACATTAATTTCCTATTTTTTATAGTTTCTTCACTAATTCATAGCATCATTTCTCTCAGCATTCCCCCCTCCCTCCAAGTTTTGTTTTATGCTGAACATTTTCATTTTTCTCTTCAGGAGCAGATTCCGCAGGTTCGAATCCCGCGTTAGATGCATCGAGCTGAAATATGGGCATATATTACATGTCTATGATTACTAGATGGGAGTTTGTAACCATTCGAAATCTTTAGTTGTAGGTTCCGGTCAGTTTAGCCCCCCGTGTTACAAAGATGACTGCACGTGCTTAGCGTTTAAAGCCAATCAATCATTTTCCTCTTTGCAAATCTAGCAAAGCCTCCAATTTTATATAGGATTGATGTCTGCAATTGTGAGGGGTTTTCAGCTGATTTTTCTCATTTTAAAGCAACCTCAACCTTTTTTACATTGAGTCTGTGTTTAGGATAGCTGCCCCGCTGTATATTATCCACGCTATATATTATATCTAGTATTCACCTTTTCATCAATAATGCCTATATTGAGAATTTCACTTAAAATCATACATTTCGAAATCATTAGATGTTCACCGTTTTATTTTGTATTTGGCACAAACATTTTAGTGTGCTTGGATTTCACAGCACATTCATTTTCATCCGAATGAAAATATTACATTGGCCTTTTTTTTTTTCGGAAAAAGAAAATCTCGTTTTTATCAACTCTGATTTGTTTATCATCTATGGCAATTTAAGGCTTCTTTCAATTTGTTCAACTGATAAAATATTTTTTTTTCCCGTGGGTATCTTGCCTTAAATATTATGCATCTTGAAGGATATTACTTATAATTTTAGATCTTATAGCAGTCCTCGATTTTTAGGGCGGTTTTCGTGTACCCAAGCTGAGTTTTTTTTTTCGATACTTTTTGATAGATGCTTTTTACTGCACTTTACCTCATTTCTAATCGCCTAGACTCTAAGCGCTATCATTCTTTTTCTCCTTATTGCATCCGGGATATCTGAAGAATTTAAATTGTTTTGCAACTTCCCGATAGTATACCTAAGATCCTTTTCCATGTTAAACTCTCACTTTTTCGGAGCCATGACAACTGGAACTAAATCATCACTCCAAAGACATCAAAAAGTGTCAGACTGCAACTGCAAATTTGCATTATGTGATATTTAATTGCTCTAAAACAACTGTACATTTGTTATGTGGGCAAAAAATCTTTCGAAGGAAAAAAGGTCTCAAATTTTTAGTACTATCTCTTCTGATGACTAAAAAGAGAAACGTTCTTGTGTGTTTTTATTGTAAAAGTAACTCAGTGGTTAAAAATACTAAGTCAGTTTCTCTCTATGTCCATTTATACTAAGTTATGTACGACATTAAGTAGACAGTTTCAAAACAAGAATTTTTTCCCCTTCTGTGTACTGAATATATTCAGACACTGAGTTTTGTATGATACAAAGGTATCATACCCCTTGTCAGGGGTTGAAAAGTTTTTAACTATTTCATTTAAAGGGACATTAAAATTAACTGAAATAGTGTGAGATGAAAGGAAGATCTCTGATTGCATTCTTTTAGAGGTTACTATATTGCAAGACTTGAACAGATTGATCAGAACATTGAGTTCAAGAAATTACCTGTATTATGAACGATAAAACTTAGTGAGCATTTTAGCATTAGTTCACTTAATTCATAACTATTGATTAGATATTGTAAATTGAAGGTCTTATTACATTTCAGTGTAGCTTTCAGCGTTTTAATGAATTTTTGAAGAATATTTTCATCTTGGAGCGTCTTGGTCATATACATTGAATTTAGATGCAGGGAAGCGAAAGAAATGCTGATAAAACACCGGGGAAAATATTAATAACTCTTCCCCCTCAAAATAAATAAATAAAATAAAATTTAAAAAATATAAATAAACCTACGAAATAGTGTCGCCGTTATTTTGTTTTGATATTCAAGTAATGTTTTTCAGTTCTGATACTGTGGGATCGTATTCCATTTCTTTAACAATCGCTTTCCAGAGAACCTTCAAACGTTATTTG
Source organism: Dolomedes plantarius (assembly GCA_907164885.2). Taxonomy (NCBI): domain Eukaryota; kingdom Metazoa; phylum Arthropoda; class Arachnida; order Araneae; family Dolomedidae; genus Dolomedes; species Dolomedes plantarius. The sequence goes on along the minus strand of OU015494.1, from coordinate 133,516,797 downwards.
GAAATTAGTTGGAATAAAAGTACTGCATAAGTGTTCATTGAAGAATTATGAAAATGCACCACCTCTCTCTCTCATCCGTTCGTTAGATAAGGATCAGCACCCTCACTCGACCGGAAAGGGAGTGATTAAGGTTTCTTTCACTTTTTACAGCTTATAACTGGAAGAACAGTCGGTAATAGTTTTTACTAGGGTAAATTCGTTATTTCTTTTTATTGCCTGCCATTTTGCGTTGTGAGATGGAATAAAAAGTCAGCCAAATGAGTTATCTTGTTGAAATGCCAAATGTTATCCATTCACTGAGAAATGACTAACATTTTAATCTTAAAATGTTTCCTTCTTACCTTTTACGTATTTAAACTCGTAGTGACTGGAACAAATTGACGGATGTAGTTTTGTTCATCATGTAACATTTGTGCCTCGGGTCTGAGGATAAATCTGAATTTATTACTCATTTGTATTCGGTCAAGTAAGCCAGCATATTTTGTTTGGTTACCGAAGAATGGAGTCCTTTCAACAAATAAGCCCCTACAGCCTCAAGTTCGTGAAAGGAAGGTCTCCGGTTTGTCATTAATAGCAATTTTATAAGATGCTCTGAAGAAAGGCGTCAGACAAATTAGATCGGTGGCTTTGGCTGCATGACCTGGGGGGGGGGGGGGGGGGGGCGCTTTCAAAAAGGATTAAATTAATTGGCATTGATGATCTGGGTTGGTATTTTTTTTTTGCTTTTAGTACAATGAGGAAGTCAGGAATAAGATTTATCCCTCACTTAGAAACACTTGGTAAGGATTGTTTCGTGTTCAAAATTAGCTTGAAAATGATTATTTACTAAAAAAAACTTTAAAATATAAATTTGTCGCAGTGTGACTTTGAAAAAATTCTTGAAGATGTCATATTATATTTCTGCCTAGGTGATCGTAAAAATGGACTCTTGTGTGTCTGGATTACACAAAGAAATTTATTGATAATTTTAAGAATAGTTTTAAACGGCAGCGCCGACACGAAGGCCACAAGTTTTTTTTTTACTGCGATCATCCTGTTTAAAACTCTTGAACACCGTATTAAGCCCTTTTCTTTTGTCTGATGCCCAAAATTACTGGACTTAACTTAAGAACAGGCACATTTAAGCGCAATAACACATCTCGATAACCATGTTAGAAGTCCTACTCAGCTAATTTAGTTGTTTAAGCGGTTGTTGTTCAGACCTCTGCTTTTTATGTTAGTTTTTAAAAAAAATCACAGAACTTTAGAATAAAACTTTTCAACCTGCAAATCATCCTGGCTGATTAATGGGGATTAAAAGTTAGAAGTGTAGAGTCTTGTGAATATAGAGGGGATTTGAAAGGGAACGATAAATTTATCATTTGTGGGCCATTTTTTTGTGGCTCTGAGACGTTTTATTCTACAAGATAAAGAAACAGGGGCGTGCTTAGGGTTTTAGCGGCCCTGGGCGAAGCACATTTACTGACAAATTTCTCTACATACTGAGTAGTGGAGTGGATCTTGTAAGACAACCCCCCCCCCCCGAACAAAACTGCATCCACTACTGATTTTACTAATTATTACTTTTAATGCATTACGTTTCGATACTAAAAAACCTACAATCTAGCTACGTAAAAGAATATTATACATGAAATTACAATTGTTCCACTTAAATATAAAATTAATCAATTTGTGTGAATAATGAAACAATGGAAAAATTATTTACACGATTTAGAAAATGTAAATTGTTAAAAACAAATACATGTATGAGTTTGTTGGTTATAAAGCAATTTTTCTTGCTTTCTGAGCAGCAAAATTGTCTATTATAAGTGAAAAGTCCAAAGGTGATGAAAGATCATTTTCATTAGAAATAAGTGCCCAAGAGGACAGGCGTACAATCTGTATTCAAAACATACTGATTGTACCTGCTTTGTAATATTTTCAGTTCTTCAAGAAGTGGGAATTAAAAAAGTTGAATTATAAAAACCGCGAAAAATGAGGGTTTTCTTTAAAAACCCGTAACATTTAGAAAAGTGTTGCGATGAGGAATAAAAATGGCGGTCCAAAATTTTTCGCGTCCGTGGGCGGTTGCCCAGTTCGCCCCCCCCCCCCCCCCCCAAGCACGGCCCTGCAAAGAAAGGTCTGTTGCATGCTAGGAATCGCACTTTTAATCCACGGATATATATTTAATTGGGAAATACAGTAGTTGACGACTGTTCTGTGGAATAATAGAAGTCAACAGATGCTGTCAACTGATGTTGAAGGACTGCAACTATACGTATATTGGTATTTTGCAAATTTTAGGGATTCAAAAAAGTGTGAACTAGATAAACACTTTTGGTCATCATGTAAATTGCATATCTGTCTGGATAAAGAGAGATAATGTAAAATAATCTTGCATGTATTTCTCAAAATGTAAGGCAGTCCCTAAGCTAATTACTTTTTTTTCCTGAAATAATGCTGAATTTATAATGAAGCATGTTGGAGCCCGTTGAATTATTTTCAAGAAATTATCGTGGATTAGAAGATGCTTTCTTAAGTTTATAAAATAATTCGAAAGTTCGACTGATTTCCCTGACATGGTCTCTAAACATATTTTTTCTTGCTGTATGTTAACTCTCGATTCATCACGTTATGAAAATGTTTTACTGTTTTATCTCTCAAACGTACAGTATGTAACAAAGCTGAATAGCTAAATGTCTGTGATTAATGTTGTTACATTGTTTCTGTATCATTCGCATTGTGATTTACTTTTGTGTTTAGAAGTTACAGCCCATTAATGAAAAAAGAGTTAGTGTGAGTATTTCTTTGTTTTAAAGCAGAGAATTTGGGTGATGAGTTTCTATTTGTGTGATTTGAAGATGCCATTTTGAGAATAGGTTTAATTGCGAGATAGAGCTATTCATAAATGATAAAGAATTCAAAGGAAATTCAAATATTTATCATATTGTAAAATTAAACTGTGATTAATCCAGGGTTTGTAGAAACTGGTGGAACTTGACTTCACTTACAATGTTACAATTTATGTTTCATGATGCAACCCTATCTATCTATCTAATAACAGTTAATCACTTAATTTTCTGCCGTAATTTCGCATTTCAATAATTATATAGAATTAAATTTGTTAATTCAAAATTCGTTTATTTGTATCTGTGTTTGGGCCCATGAAGATGTGTAATGATTGGCGTGATTGAATTCTCTGCTCATAAATTGGGTGAATGCTGTTTACTGAGTGATATAGGAAGAACTTATTTTGGTCCTTTGCAGTAGAAAGGATCCCCATTTTTTTCTCAGAAATTCCATTTCTCTATGTAATAGACTTTTTTTAGTCTAGGGTCGTGTTTCTTAATGTACGGACCGCGAACCACTGTGGATACACTAAAGCATGTTTGAAAACTATTAGAGAAAAACTCTTTAGTACTTTATTCTGTTACTTAATAAATTTACTCTTTCCTGTTCTGTATTTATGGATTGGATGTAATAGAGACTAAAATATTTCTACAATCTACCGTGAGTTTTGCTTACATTTGTCTGTGAGATGAAGTGTTAAAATGTTTATATTTTAAATAAAGTTTTTCCTCCATTGGAGAAATAAATATGTATTTCCTAATTTTCTATCTTTTTGATCTGAAACTAGAACAAAATTTTTTTTTTAACTGTAGTTAATGTTTAAAAGAAAAATCAATATAATGCATTACTTTTTTTACTTCGTATAGGTCATCGAACAACAGAAATGGAACTCGGTGGCCGAAGTCCTGAAATTGCCTAAATCTTGCGTCAATTTTTCTCTAGGTCTTCGGCAAATTTATATACGGTAAGTACTGTTTTTTGTTTGTCGCCCACCTCCCTCCGCCGGAATTGTGAGGAAAGTTGATATTTTTTCTTTGAGAAAACTGTTTATCTGTTTGGATATTCGTTATTGTCAGCAGTTATTGCCTTAATTGTGTGGTCTCTTATTAAAGCCACCATATTTTTCTCAATCCTGGAATATTTTTGTCAATTAATGTTGGCCCCCATCTTATAGACTGGTCTTGTCGAGGGTTTTAAAGTTCAGTTAGAGAATTCTGAATAGATAATTCAATTTTAATATCTGAAGATGATAGATCCTGCCATTTGAATCCACATTTGATCTCAGTGGAGACGACATTTTATTTTCCTTCCCTTTATTTTGCAGCACCTCCCAAATCGGAATTAAATACTTACGATATGCCGTTTTTAGCACCGTTTAGATTATATTGGAAGTCTTGAAAGATATAGAGTTATTGCTGTGCATGTTGGGTCGATTAAGTATCCTGCATTATATTCTTAATTTTTAATATTTAAGCCTTATTTATTCTGTGTCATTTCATTGCGTTTTTCGTCTTGTTGCGTAAAATAAAGTTTCGCGGTACGTCCCCAAATACATTCCCATTCTGCGAAGGAAGCTGTGCATTAATTATTAACGTAATTGTTATGTGATATCTAACATGAATTCTAATTTCAAAAGTACACTTGTAGCTAAATATGTATTCCTCTACATATTTATAAGAGATATATTAGTCAGAGTACTCCCCTCTCCTTTGGTAAGGAATTTGTATTTCCCAGCTATGAGAGTTATTGCACAGAAGAGATATTTCTTAAAATTGTTTAAGTTATTGTTATTTTTACTAATTCGGTTGCACTGTCTTGTTGGTTTTAGAGTTTCATTGTAAGGTGGAAAGACGTCTATCTGAAGTACTTATAATTGTTGTGTCAGTGTTAGGTTTTTATTTTTCTCTCTTACGGCGGAAATAAATACTTTATAGGAGATATGTATCATAACAGAGAGAATAACTTGATAAGACTTATCTTTTGTCAAATTGTCAGTAAAAATGCATTGAAAAGTTCATACCTATTGCCGTGAATTCCTTTAATATTTTTAATCAGAGCTCATGTAAACGAAAAAAATTTCAGAAAAAATATTTATTTTTATTTAAGAAACCTGTATGTACATAAAAGGTTAGCGAATATTCCATATTTTTTAAATAAAAATTTATTTTGTGTTTTAGCGATTTCTTGCATTTCCTAGATATTCAGAAAATGTAGCCATAAATACAGATTATATGGTGTTTTATTTATTGTATTTAGAGCACCAAATTTTCTGTTTAGTATTCCGTACCCCTTTAGCCGTTAAATGTATTTTCCTATTATAGAGTATCTTTTCTGTGAAAAGCTTCTCTTTTCGGAGAACATTATAATATAATTAGTATCTTTCCAACAACGGGGTTGGCTTAATGTTCTCTAGCGGTAATTATTAAGAATATTGACTAGTCTGTTACAGTTCGCTATCGCAATTTGTGAATTTAGATCATAAATAATACACAGCTGAGAGCGTTTCGTTCATGTAAGGAAAAGCAATATATTTCATGAGATTACTTTCTGCGCAGATGTACAGTTATGCAAAATTCACCTATAACTTTATCAAATCAAAGATCTATTGCAGGGATGACCAGGATAAACAGTGTTAAGAGCCATTTAAGAATGTCTATATACAGTCGAACCCCGTTAAAGCGAACCCGGTATATAACGAACTCACGGATATAACGAACGAAAATTTTGGTCCCGCCGGTTTCCTGTTGTACGTAATTTAATTAGTATTGTGTCAGCTTAATGTAATCGATATTAGTTGATTTAATTCATTAATGATCATTTTTAATAGATTTTAAAATTTGTTTTAATACATCATTATTGAATACACATTGCAACTAATGAGTTATATGTTTTGGGAACTCTAGCATTTTTCTTAACGGTTCGGATATAGCGAACCACCGGATAAAGCGAACAAAACCTTGCTCCCTTGAAGTTCGTTATAACGAGGTTCGACTGTACTCAATAGAGCCAAAAATAGAAAATATTTTTTATGATATGAAATAAAATTTCAATGGTTATTTTTCTAGTTTTTTTTTTAAAATATATCATTCTTTGTCAGAATAATTAATATTTCTATATTCTTAAAGTTTTAAAAGAATGAATGATTATGTTTCTTTTAATTGTTTCGCCAAATTGTTGAAATCTGGCATTTATTGAGTTGTTGCAATTCGTAGTAATTCAGTGAAATGTTGATTTGTCAACATTGAGCGTTGTTTATTTAAGTGCGAAATAAGAAAATTTATAAAAACAAAATTCAGAGAGTAACTTATAAGGCATTTTTGTATAGATTATTTTAAAAATTGATCATTGAACCAAGAGCCACAAAAAAGTGAAAAAGCCCCATGTGACTCGCGAGCTACAGTTTGGCCACCCCTGATCTCTTTTATGGTCTTTTTCATGTTTCATTAATATGTTCAATGTGTACGAATCGTAATAATTAATACTACTAACGTTTTTCAAAATCTAATGAAAATCGATATCAGTGTCGAGGTAAATCGCTGGGAAATTAAAAGGTTTAATCACGTCAGCTAATTCACATTCAACATTTTATGTAATTATATATGAAGTCTTTAAATAATTCTCAAAGATGAGTAAAAATACCCCACTAATATGCTGGATTTTTATCGTCTTCTCCGCACGATTAAATTGATGAAAACTATCTTGCTGGTCTATCAGAAGCCGTTTAGATAAAAACGCAGCCGTCTCGAAGTTCAAATAACTTACTTGCAGGTGAGACCAGCCTTAGATCGTTGTTGGGAAGTGAAGCTTTGAGAATATAATTTTATATAAGCTTGTTAAAAGCCGAAAACAAAACGCGCACTATTTTATTAATTGTTTATTAAGCGTTGCATATTTAAATATATTTCCGTCTAGAGAAAACGAATCTATATTTACTCCTCGTATTAACTAAAACTTTAAAAATAAAACATCATTAAAGGCCTTGAATGAATGTAGAGCAGGTTTCTCAAAAACAACTGTTAAATCTGCATTCATTTTATAGCATTTATTAACGGTAAAGTACCGCTGAAACGAGCAGACATAGTCTTTGCAATATACTGAGAAGAGGTTAAATTGCATTTATGAATTCGCTTTTGATTATTGGTAGGAATTTTTGAATGGACAAAGACATTAATTAGCGACTGCATAGCTGAGTGAGGTAGTCACAGAAAAGAGTTCAGCACAGAAAATCAAAGCCGAAGTTTGGATTACTACAGGATAAATTTTTCTAATATCAGAAGATTACTGGATAGATGTTACGAGGTTACAATTATTTATCATGTGAATCCACATTTAAGTAAGGCCAGAGATTAGTTAAAATTACTCGCTACTAAATAGAACCAAACTGAAAAATTTGTTTTATTTTTCCAATATATATGTTGGAGCTGAGAGAGAGAAATTTTAGATAATAGTTTGTGCATTTGATATAACGCCTTCAAAGTAACTGAGTAATATTTTCAACATGTTGTACTTAAAAGATAATTATGATACATGATGTATACAGCAGCGTATAACGTAATGTTGGTTTGGGAACTGATTCTTAGCATAATTAAACACAAGACATCAGGACTGTTTTTTCAGTTTTAATATTTGTACAGTCATTTGATGATAAAATAAACAGGATTCCCACTGATCAGATAGAAAAAAAAATCAAGAGTTTCCGGTCACGCATAATTTGTTTGCAGCAAAAATTTGAACTTCATCCTGCTGAAAATCTTACGTTTAGCAAAATGGTTTGGAATTTTATAGAAAAAATTATCAGAAGAAAAACAAACACAGACGTCTGGTTATATTTCTATATTATAGAGACCGAAAATTTTCTGTGTGAAGAATGGTAGTAAAACAAAGAAAGACCCGACTAGCTCCGTTTGAGCTAGCCGTGCTGATTTTCTTTTTCTCTGATCAGTGGGAATTTCTGTTTATTTCATCATCAAATGATTGTACGAATAAAACTGACAAAAAAAATAGTCCTGATGGCTCGTGTTTAAATATGCTAAGAATCAATTCATAAACCAGCATTATGTTATACTTTGTTTATACAATATATATTATAATTAAGTTATCTCTAAGTACAAGGGCATGAGACTCTTAATCTCGGGGTCGTGGGTTCGAGTCCTGCGTTGGGTGATTCCCATTTCAGGGATCTCTTTCAGGTCTCAGTTGCTATGTCAGGCCCTGTTCAGTGCTATGGAATGAACAATGAAAGTTATATTATTCAATATGAAACTGTTTTATTTCTCCCTTTGGAACCAATCTTGATTTGTCCCCCCCCCCCTTCTCTTCCCCACACATGCAAAGCTACCCTGTTACTTAACGCAGCTCTGCTTCGTTCTTAACATCTTGTAATTGCAGAAAGGCGATGAATATTTCCGATTATAAAGTATTAAAATGTTGTAATATTAATTTTTTTCTCCGCAAAGTTTAAGAATACTGAATTACTTTTAGTTTAAACAATGATGCATATTATGTGTGTTTATTAATTTTTCTTAAAGTAAAATTGATCGTTTGGTTGTTTTTTTCTCTTATCTTTCGTTTCTAAATACCTCATAGTTATATGCATGGATTTATATGGTTATACATTATTTTCATTACATATTTTCTATTACACTGTTATTTGACATTACTATTTGTTCTTTCTATGGCAGAGAGCAAGTAAAATGTAAAGAGTGTTTAGAATTCGCAAAAAGAAAGGTTACAATTTTATTAAAAATATTTTAGACCCTGCCCTCAAAATAGAGTCATAAATGTGTCATCAAGTTCACTATAATTTCTATATCCATTTATTGTTTGTACAATATTAAACTTATCTTAAATTTGTAATTTAAGAAAAATTCGGCACCAAAAACTACCAAATACTTCTTTAATTTAATTTGATCAAAATTGTAAAACTTGAAGCCTTAAATTTAACTTATGTCTGCAATTTCTTTACGCGGGGATAGTGAGGATTAGTCTAACTAAATGCACCCTTATTTCTTGCCATCTGCCTGGCAGATGTCTGCTTCCTCTTAACCCCACCCCGCCTCGTTTTGTTGACACTCTGCATGCTGCGTATCACTATCTTATCAGCAGTGCTTTCTCTCACGAGTCGCTTGCACGTTTTTGTCCTGTTCTCTCCCCCAATAGGCGGCGGAGTGAGAACGCTGAATGCAGCGTGCCTCACTGCTTTGCCGATACCTCGTGGCTGTTATGGGAGGACCCGGCTAGTTAGTTCCCCTGGCTGCTACTAGGCGGTGAGCGCTAGGGCTGTGTTGTCTTAGAAATCTGTTCCTTTTTCTAGCTGACACGTGGTTTTTATCACGTGAGTTTAGGCAAGAGGGAAATATTCGATTCGGTCTGAATTTTGAGCAGTTACCGTTGCTCACTCGCGGCGTTTGAGTGAGAGAGAGAGAGACCAATTTTTCAATCGGTTTATAAGGTTGTTAAGTTTCGTTTTTCTGTCAAATGGGATTATCTTAGGGAAAACGTTTGTGTCACTATTATCGTTCGAAAAATTTTGCTTATCAGAAATTTTTTTTAAAATGGAATGCTAAACAACAAAGTAAACATATTTTGGTCAGTTTTGTAGTGCTTAAAGTTCTTAAGTTCTTCCAGAAATGTTATTTTGCGTTTGCTTCTGATTCGATTGTAACCTACATATGGCATAATGATTCGTGCCTAGCAAGAGAAGTTGAAAGAATCAAACCGTTGGTCCACGAAACTTTGAACACATTTCGAAGAATGGCAGTCATGCCCAGATTTCCGCATGGGCAAGAGGGGCACTTGCCCAGGGCCCCCAAAATTATGGGGCCACTCTTAAAAACGCTTAATTAAGTATTAAGCTGTACATATTTTTGAAAATTTGGTTTTTGGTTAATACAGTAAATGGGGGCAGTGGCAGATACAGAAAAAAATCCTGGGTGGGGGTACAGTGCACCCACTATAGTGAAAGCATAGTTACATCCGTAAACGTTTATTTTATTTATTTATTTTTTTTTTTTTGGGGGGGGGGAGTAATAACTTCAGACTGTGATCTATTTTGAATTTCAAGAGAAAATTTCATTAATTTATTTATTAACATTAAAAAGTAAATTAATAAATTAACACTTATTTTTTTTCTTCAAATTTTTGACTTGGTCAAAATTTTTTTGAATATCCAGTCCCATTTTATGGAGGACCTGGGTGAGTGTCCCACATGTTCATGTGGAAATCTGGTCCTGTGGGGGGGGGGCATGTGCCCCCCTGTGGATCTGTCCTTGGAGGGGCCCCCAAAGTCTGCTTTGCCCAGGGCCCCATTGGGTCAAAGTCGGGCCCTGATGGCAGTGTTCGCGCACCTATTCATGCACGTTAAATTTTTAGTTAAGGTTACATTTATATCGTAGGAAAATTTTAATAAGCTCTTGCTAATTTTATTATAGAACTGTCATAGTCTTTAAGCAAATACTGTAGTGCCAGGCGTAGCCTCTCGTTGCCCATTTGAAAGGTTTAGAACTTTCTCAATGTGTCCTTCTCCGGTGCTTGTAAATAGTTAATGAGCAATGTAAATAATTTACAAATAAAGACTAAGTGAAAAACTTGTGTACGTTTCGTTGTGGGTTAGTAATTAACTATATCTGCCTTTGGTTCAGTTATATCTAACACCTTAACATTTGAAAAGCTGGTTATGTTAAATATGTATAATAAGTTTTGTCTCGAATGAAAAGTATTTCCAAGAAAGTAAACCTACCTTCCTGGCCAAGATCTTGCGTCTATTATTTTCTCGCGTTCACTTGTATATTTGAAACTTCTCGTATAAGGGATATTTGATTTCAATTATATGTGAAATGATATTAGAACCTAAGCACCACTGATATTACAAGATTTTTCAGATTTTACCACGAGAAATACTTTTATTGATGATAGTTACAACATTCTGCTTAATTATCGAATAGTAAAGTTAATCCTGTTTGCAATTTGTGTTCCCTTTTTTATTTACTAGAAAGTAACAGCTACTGTAACATATTTCAGCTTTTTCCCTTTTTTGATGATGATTAATAGTTTTTTTAAATTAAATTGTTCAGTAGCACTGATTATAGCCTGTCGTCTGGAGTAGCATGAGGTCTATTTCTCGACCAACATATGAGAATCCTGGCAGGATATAATCCATAAACCATCTATCTAGCTTCTCGGTATCACATCAGGGCTGTTGATCACCCTTCTGCCATCTCGGTTAGTCATTCCCGTGTATCACGGTGTATAAATAACTCCTGGTATTCTCTCTATATTATCAAATATTTTATTTTAAGCTATTTCCCTCCCCAACCCCACGATTTGTTTTGTGCGAAGAGTTTGAGTCATTCAATCGCATTTTTGTTAGACAGCACAAATCTCCAATTTCTGCAATAAATATCATTGAAAAAATAGTCTATTCAATCCTACCCACCTCCTGCTTTTCTCCTTGTGTTTTCAAGTTATTCAATCCTGTGTAAAAATTAATGTGTCGATATATATGTTTTAATACTCCTCATAATGCGTCATGTGATTTTTATTTCTTTTATTTGCTTTTCCCCCTTGTATTCCTAGAATTTTTCGTTCTCCTCACTTTTGAGTTGCAATTACAGTTGCTTGGGTTTTTGACTTTTGCGACTATGTGTGCTTGTGCTTTTTTTTTTTTTTCCCTTCTTTGTTTTGCTTTTTTTTTGGGGGGGGGGGGCTGCTTATCAGGTTCACAGGACTCGCATCTTTTACAATATAAAGGCTAAACACATTTTCTATAGATGACCGTAACATTCGGAATCAAGAACACCTTAGGAAATCCCTCCTCTGATAGAATTCTTTTAGACATATGGACGTTGTATAAGATGCGTTGGCTCATCATTGTCCTACCCCTGGATGTATTATAAAATTTATGGTAGAACAAGGTGAAGGGAAATGCAAAATCTGGCTGGGGCAGCTAACTATTCTCCGGTGAACAGTCTAAAAATTGGATTGGCTAGACGTACTACCATGGAATTGCGATGCCGTAATTAAAATCATCTGATGTTACTTTGCTTAAAAGACTTCCTGAACGAAACTAATGAACTTCCGTACCGTTTTTGCAAAAGAATCATCGGCATCTTGCATAAGGCTAAGTAGATAATTACGTTTTGTAAATCATTCGAGGTCAGAAATTAAATATAAATTGTTTCGTAAGTAAAAGACTGTAATAGACTTTTCCAATGAAAAAAGGCAAGACTGAAAATTTATAAATCTATTAAAGCAAACCTTTGCAATATAACTACGAATATATTCTCCCACCTGAAAGTTTAGTTTGGCGTACTGCCAAGAACCATTGCATCCACTCATAGGGGAGAAAGGTAATCTCGTGGGATTTGATTCTGCTAGATGTTGGACTATACGTTAATGAGAAATAACTACTGGTATCAGCCTGTCAAACACGAGACTATCATTACATTCTAAATAAGTCGTTCATTACCGCCGGATGTATACATACATTTTATGATGGCGGTGAGACATGCTGATTTAAAACTTCTGAAAAGTCAATATTTTTATGTATACAGGGCTATTTTTGCCGGGCTGTACACACCGTTGGATTTATTAGTTCGGATAATCGGAGTTCAAGATATATAATTTTTCGTAATCAAGTTTGCTGATGAGATTTTTGAGTATTATTTAAACGTTTTCGCACTATATTCTTTTAATTGTTTCGTTTGCTGGTTTTCTTTAAGTTCTTCACACCCGAGACAATGCATGTGAGGACTTACGGCAGTCTTAACTCAAAACATTCTTGTCGAAAGCGAAACAATGGCGTTTGGTAAGCACCTGGTTATTGACATGCTTGAGTATCGCTTTACTGTTTCGGCTGTGGAGTTTTAAATGTTTAGGAACTGGTTTCTAGGGTTGCCGTAGGTGTATTTCATAACGGAATAGAAATCTTAAATAAGGGTTATTGTGTGTAAGTGTATGTTACACACTTGACATGTGCGTTGGATGGTATATTCAGTCGGGATGTTTATTATTATTGCATAACTGAACGTAGCATTTCCAAAGACAGGAAAATATATTTCCGATTCAAGATCAAATAACTACTGCTGCATTGTAAAAAATGTTTTGTGCACTGCGACAGATGGGAGAATTTCGGGATATCTTTTCCGTGATAAAATCACGGAATAGTTTCTTTTTCTTTTGAAAGTGCGTTATTATTTCTGTGAACGACTGTATTAATCTTTAATTCCGATTCGGGTGACATCTTTTGAAGTCGGGAGAAAAAAAAAATTTATATCCATAAATAATTTTTTATACCCTCGTCTGTAAAGATGCGGAGGGTTCCTTTTATTTATTTATTCGTACCGTTTTGCCTTAGGAATAACTGACAGCAAGTCCTCTTGATAAAACTAAATGATGTTTTAAAAAAATTCCAAAGGAGGTAAACAATTATACGTAAACTAACGACATATATTGTTACACGGTGATAAACTTTATATTTTACTACTTTTGTTACAGCTTGTGGAGTTCTGGTTCACTGTGTTGTTAGAGGCTTACGATTCACGCAATCTTTACTTTCATTGAAACGCTCCGATAAACTGGCATTCGATATTTTTTTTCTTCTATATCCTAAACATAGTCGTGTCTTTGAAAGCCCCTTCGGTTGGTTTGTTGATTGATTGGTTGTTTGCAGTCAGTTTGAAGTCTATTCCGAACGACTACAAATACCCATGCCTGCCACGGGATTCAGAGTGCAGATTGGCTCCAAAGACTAACGCCCTAGACATTAGGCTATCGGGCGAAAGCCTATCTGGAAAATGAAGAGAATTTTCATTCATTGGACCTTAACTTGATCAAATTTCTTTTTCATGTTACCACTTCGCGTGACTGTCAAAGCTCGTGGTTTTGTGATCTTCTGCTTCGCAGAGAGGAGAGAGTTTCAAATTCTTCATGTGATAAATATATTGATGCTGTCTTAATTATACCGGAATTTGATTGGAGCTATTTTCCTCAAAGGTTTTCGACGTATGCTTTACTGCATCGTAAGACGTTCCCGGCACAGCATCTAGTTTGCTGCGTATTCATGGGCGTAACCTTCCATGATATTGCAATGCATTTTGTCGTTAAAGAAAATATCCTAATTAATCCCCCCTTTCTCTCGAATCAAAGAAAAGATCTTCTTCAGCTTAGAAATTTATTAATGCTGCCATAATTTTAAATGCCTTTATTGCGAAATCCTTTTCCGTGTGGATCTGGATGTTTCCTCTATCGTTTCTGAAGATTTGTCTGTGACTGCTTTCGTTTGCATGGGCGTAATCCTCGATAACTTGGCAGCAATTCATTTTCATTAAATAGGAAAAATCATACCTCAAGTGTGTTCAAGTCTGTCATCTTTGTTCTTTCAAGTTATTTTTGGAGTTTTTCTAACCGTTACTTGATTTAGCTTCGAGTTTCCAAGCTTGAGTAATTTAATGTCAATTTCTCAGGGACATTTCTCATTTCGTAATATCTGTTGATAAATAATCGCCTACTCCTGTTTTGTAACCTTATTCAAAAGACTGAAGTTTGTTTGCACTTGATAATAAACGGAACTTCCTCTAAAGCGGGTAAAATGTCCGTAAGAGACTTATTAGAATTAAACCTTGTAGCGTTCACTCATGCATATATTGTGGACAGTCTAGCACAGTTCATTGTTTTGGGCAGATTGTATTATGCAACAGATCATCCCTAGATCTGATAGTCTCATACTAACTTAGTTTTGACCGAGAAGGGCATGAATGAACTATCGTAGCTCTCTTATAAACCGTAGGCCAGTTCTCGATCAAATATGGGTGCCAAATAGAAACTTCTGTGGAAAAAATATGAGTATTTATAATTATAAAAACAACGGTGAACTGTTATAGAAAGAGTTTGTGTTTAATGAAGGAATCTTGTAGATACTCTCGAGTTTTCGGTATACTTATAGTTTGATTATGAAACGTAGGAGTGATATCAGTTTATCTAGCTGGGGTTCCTATCCATAAGGAGACAACGGCTCCTGTCAAATGACTAGGATGTTTTTAAGAATTAAATGGATCTTTGCTAATTTGTGGGTCATTGAGAGAATATTAGGCTTGGTTTTTCAGCTTCCCATCAAAAGCTGAAAAACAATTTCTATACATACATTAAAGGAAGTGTTAAAAAAATAAAAGAAATGGGAGTGCTTTCTGATTTCAAGCCAAGAAACTGAGACAATCTTGAGAGTCAAATGCGGCTCAAACTCAAGACATCAAATCTAGTGAAACTGGGGAATCTTTATCGTTAAAAATTCACTCTCACCGCGTGTCTTCACACTTCTGTTTTAATTTTAGTTTGTTTTCTTAGATTAAAACCACTATATTGGAATTTATAAATTTCTATTTTTTAACGAGTATTGCTTTAAAGATTTTCTGATTTAGTTACAAGCATCCATGAATAAGTGGAGTGGGGACGCTTGCTGCGGAACAGCAATAGAAGCATTTTAAATAAAAGGTTCTAAATGTGTGTAAAGAGTAAGACTGGGAAAATATGAAATTAATAAAATTCAAAAAGATTCTTATTCAAATAAGTCCCCGTATGTATATCTTTCTGGAAATATTTTATCTGGAGTTACGTTTAATTGACAGATTTGCCCAAACGTTTCATCCAGTACTGCGATAGTTTCCACTAGTTCTATAAACATTCCTTTAAACAAGAGTTCCTAATTTTTTTTAACTGTCGAACCCTTGAAAGAATCGTCGATCTTTCATCAGTCCGTTTCATTTTTTTTAAAAAACTTATCCATTCATATCATTTAAGGATGTTTATTTCCCTTATTAGAAATTGATAAAATAAAAATATATAATCGTAAATTAAGTAAACTTTATATACCTCTTTTGGGCTCGCTTAACATAATAAGTGTGACTCGTTGGTGATCTATGATAAAAGTGATTATATTTCCTTGTAGAATTGAAAATTTCAATTTTAGTGCTCCAGATTTTTCCCATATTTCTAAGTTCATTCCTTTTAGAACCGAATTTACCTACACAAATTAGATCTACCCATATTCGTATTAAGTATGTTGGTTCTGGGTATTACTCATTTATCCAGATCCAGTAAGTGAATAATTTGTCATACTTTTTTTTAATAGATGTTTTATAAATAATTTTCAGTTTAAGATATTTACTTTCAATTTTTAATAAACTGTGAAATGGTATAACGTTAATCGACCCTCTCTTGATCATTTAGTTGCTTCTCTACGATCGTAAGAAATGCCTCGTCAAACCCAGCGTGTCGATATTAACCACTCATCCCTGCGTGTAGAATTAAATGGTATTCCCATTGTGTATTTTCAAGCAACCCTACAAGCATCTCATCGCCAAATATTCCCCAAATAGCTTTGTTTCTAGAAAGGCCATTTATTACCTTTTCTTTTGTATTCCATATCCAGTTCATTCAAACTCAAAGCCACTTAGAAACTATCCCTGTAGCGAGCGTCTCAGCCTTTTCTGTGTGCAGTTGTAGTTTCCTTCTATTCATTCTGTATTTCTTCCTCTGTTCACCGTCACATTATCTCAGTTCCGCCTCGTTTCTTCGGGCAGCAAACAGGTTTTGTGCCCAACCCCCTTCAGGACTTGTGACCAGTGCTCGTTTGCGAGTGTGTCCTCTAGGTAGCTTTTTGAAGTGCGCGCATCTTTGCCAGTGAACTTCCTAGAAGTGCTCCCAGCGGTTTACCTACTAGACTAGTGGCTCACCCTCTCCGACTTTCCCTTTTCACAACAGAATATATTGAAATGTAGTTGGCCTGCATTTTTTCCCCTTTTTTCATGGTGCATTGAGCCCCGTTTGGAATGTGTGTAGTAGTTTTTTACCTGTGGGTTTAGTTTTATATATTAAAGGCTTTATCAAAATTCGATGCTAAATCACAGTGATTAGGCTATTCGAAAGTGAATTAGTGCGATTATAACAGAACTTAATTCACGACTCTGTGAGACAGATGACATAAGAAATAGTACTAGCAGCTAGTTCTCTGTGCTCGACACTTTATCCAAGCAAATATATTCTGCAGTAAAACCGCCAAAGAGCGTTTCATCAAAATACATTTATAAATACATTTATATACTTTTATATGTATATACTAGCTGAAAACCCGCACTTCGCTACAGAGTACATTCAAATTAAATACAACGGTCAATGTACACAATTAATGCCAAAATAAATAAATAAATATATATATATATAATAAATACGACGATCAATGTATACAATTGATGCAAAAAAATATATACATTTAGAAAAAAATCGTAAGGGATATTTTTATAGACAAAATAATGTAGAAGAAAATATTCAAATTAAATGTAATAGGACTTACTAAAGAATCTAGTACAGTTTGACGAACATATCTTTTATTGTATTTTAATATTTTTTTGGATAATGTCCAATCGTCTGCCGCATTAGCAAGGAAAATTTTTTTTTTTTTTGTCTATTTAGTTGTTATGCACGTAACGATAAATTTGAAGTACCAGAAAAAGAAATCACGTGATCAGCATTTAATAAATTAAATTGTAAAAATTAATTTTTAAAAATTCACCACAAATCAGAAAATGGAGGTAGATTCGAAAAAGATCTCATTTTAAAGGAATTTTTCTGATCTTTCTCGTGATATAAATTTTATAACCCTCAAATTATTTTAAATGCAAATTTAAATTTTTAAGCTGTTTTAGTAACTTTTTTTTAATTTAAAAAAATCTAAGAATTTTTCAAAAATGTTTCTTAGTGCACCCCTAAACTATAAGAAGAATCGCCATGCAAAATTTCAGCCCTTTGGGTCCAGCGGTTTGGTCTGTGCGTTGTATGTCAGTCAGTCAGTCAGTTACGGAACTGTTTTATATATATAAAGACATCTATTTATAAATGTATAATACACATAGGTCATTCAGGTATTCTTAATTTTTTTTCTTTTCCTTCAAAATTGTGAAACGAAAGTTTTTTGCTTAATGATACCCACAAAGCTGTTAACCGAATTATTCTTATTACTGTAAGTAATACATTTACCCAAAACTGGATTAAGCAAGGCATTATTTAAATTGTAAGCTTTCTTTTATATTTTATGACGTTAAACGTTATCCATGATAAATTCGCTAGAGAAGGATTTTAAAACCGATTTTATTCGAACTTCAAAGAAGGCTTCAAAGTTTTTTAAATTGTTATATGCGATGTGCATTTCCAAAAATATTTCCATTTTTAAAATTTTAAAGAGTAGGAAAAATTGAAAAATAAAGTTTTAATTGAAAATTTTTGTCCAACAAAATTTTAGTTTTAGATCCATTTATAGAAAAATTAAACCAAATCGAAATGTAAGAAGGGAAACTTGCCTTGAGAGTACTTACTAATGGAAATCAGTATCCAGTTAGGGTTAAATAAAACCTGAAAATATTCGCGATAAATAAATTGAAATAAAACACGCCATTTTACTTGCCTTGGCTTACAGTATTGACGATCTCTTTGCCGTATCTGACGAAGAAACCTGAATTTGCTTTCGAAGAGTTTAATTTTAGTTCTTTATAGTGAATATTTTAAGGTTTTTCTAATCCCTGAATGGAGTCTCTATTTTTGGTGCTATATTTTCCATTATCCACTTTTAAAAAATGCGGGTTTATTTTTTTTTAATAGTATTTTGAATTTGTTAAAATAGTTATGTACGTCATTACCAGTACTCCTTGCAGCGATTCCTTTCAGCAGCCAACTTATCAATTAAAATTTGAATAATCTGCAAATTTTTTCCTTTTTACTCCGTCTCGCTGCCTCTGGTTCAACCAGAATCGACCGTGTATTTACTTTTTGTTAAACCCGCATTGCGTTTCTCGAGATCCTCTGGAGGAGCTGTCAACCTTATCTGTAGCTGTTTTATCTTCCGAATCTCACGATGTGTGTGGTAGTGCTTCTCTTCTCCCGACCTCTCAAAAGGATGTAGAAAATGACTGCCCTGTTTTGCTCACGGAGAAAAACGTTACTGACTAACAAGTATATAATTTTTGCTAACTGTTGGAAGGTATTTTGTCTGCCAAAGCATATGTAATAGGGATAAATAAAAATTTGACTGTGCTGCACTTACTGAAATTTTGTTATGAAGGGTAGTGAATGCTCTTTATTCCCCCCTCCCCTTTTAAGATATTTATATTGACAAGCGCAGACTCTAAGGTTTTCTTTCTGTTTCATAGTGTCGCTTTTTTGTTGTTTTGTGTGTGTGTGTGTGTGTGTGTGTGTGTGTGTGTGTGTGTGTTTGTTTTGGTTGTTTGTTATCCCGTTCTAAAGCTTTTAAATATTATACATTTCTCCTTTTTAAAAAAATATTTTACAATGATCCAGAAGGTGTGTCCTGCATGTGTACTTCTAAATGCTTATGTGACTCTTTAAAACAGTATTTTAGGAATTCTTATTGTTTTAAATTACCGTGTTAGCAGAGGGTGTTTGTAAACTTTCAATAATATACATTCGGAACAGTGATTACTTATCAGAAGCACTGTTGTTCAAAACTGCATATTTCCGTTTTAACCCAAACATCGTGGAATATATTTAATCAATCGTGGTATATATTTTCGAAGTACTCTGTTATATTGTTAATCATTACGTTATATTAAAAGCCTTATTAACACATATATATTACATGATGGAGATTTAAAGACAATGTTAACGGTGCTTTTTTATTTTTTTTTTTATTTTTGGCGTAACAAAGTCAGGCTGCATGTATGGAATGCATATCTGACTTTGCATTTGGGAATGTAGGCCTTCGGGCGCTAATATTGTTTATTGCTTTAAAGTAAGTGAAGAAAAAAATAAAGGAAGTATTTCATATCAAGATACTTGCTAAAAGTGTAAATTTTGCTGGTTGTACTACTCTAAGAGGCTGTAAATATTTCTGCGTTTACCATACGAATTAGTACAAACCGATTCTATTCTTCATTTTCGAAAACTTAATACCGTTCGCCTATAAATTTCAGACTATACAATTTCTGAATTTCAGAGGTCTTTGTTCTGACAGATAATGAATTTTGAAACTGCACGTTTCAGCACCCGATGCACACCCGATAATTTAAAACGATTCCACTGGCTGCTATGGTAGATTTTTAAAAAAAATTATCATCGCAGGAAGAAAAAAAAAAAAATCTATGGACTCAGCCGACATTTTTTGAAGGTTAATTGTAACAGATATTGCAGTAATCATCAAAAGGAAGTTTAAAAGACACTACTGTCGTAAAAATTATTAGAAAAAAGATTAGAAATTATTGGAAAATTAGAACAATTTTTTAAAATTAATTTTTTTTTATTTACTGCTTTTGAATTTTGTTGTTTTATCCCATCTAAATTTCTCCATTACTTATGCTCTGATAATTGCATTGGGGTAGCACCTTTGTATTTCTTTTGCGTTCTGTGCGATGTCTTTTTTTTAAAATTGTTATTTGAATTTTTTTTGAATCAGAGGAACATTGTAGTGACTTATAGCTATCCGTATATACATGGAGCGTTGTAATTATACAGATTATTATCCAGTGTTTGAAAATGAGTTTTCCATTTATGTTGAATGATGACATTTATTTATAGATTTTGTCTTATTTAATAACACATCATAGAACTTCTGTTAATCCACTGAATAAAAAGAAAGGAAAAAATCAATGTATATTCTTTATGCCCACCAAAGAAAGTTTCTTAAATTACTTCTCTTTTATGTAGTTTTCGTGGCCCTTGTCATCTTAGCTCCCACATCATTTTCTTTTTATTTACTTTTTAATCTTCCGCCCTTTTGCGGACGGTGTGTGTGTATGCACACCTTGGCCTTCGAACCTGCGCTTTCGCCAGATTCTAGCTAGCTAATACTCTTGCTCTATTGGTCGGCCTGTTTTTTTCTTTCTTTCATTCCCCCTCTTTTATCGTTCTTTTTTTAACTCCTATCTCTTGCTCTACTACTTCCGTTCTACGTCACGTACGACGAAAGGGATTTTTATCATTATTTTTCTTCCGATCGCTGGTAAGAGCCAGAATCAAGACTGAGCGAGTTGCTTTGCCAGGTTTTCTCGAGTTTTCGATCAAACAATAGATCCACGGGTTCAAACTTTGATTTGATGTATGTAAAACTTCGGATTGAGTGTATATAAATATACTTATTTTCTACGCTCATTTCAGTGTGAGCATGTTTAATCAAACTATTTTTTAATGCATTTCGCAAAACGATATTTACCTAGGTATAAAACCATTTAAAAAATTGCCTTCAACGATAATTTATGTCTGCATTATGATGAAGTTTCAGTTTAATAAATCTGGTCTATTCTTGTAGTTTTTATGTAAGAGGTTACGATCATTATGATAGATAATAAATGGAAAATTGTGGAAATTTAAAAATTCGGTTCAGTAACTGTAAAAACTTATTTTGAGACAGCAGTGATAAACTTCCCTGGCATTGCTGTCGAACTGAAGTTTTACACTGTTGAGTTGTACGTTTGATTATCTTGTATAAAACAAGATGATCATACCAATATAACACAAGATGAAGGAAACCATACCTCAAATTTTAGGTATTGAAAAAAGCTTATATTCAGTTAAGTATGAATATAAATTTATATGAAAAAAATATGAATGCATTTCTATTTATCTACATAACATTTCATTCGGGCATAGTTTATTACGACCCACCAAAGAGCGTCGTAATTAAAACTGAGAAGATAGCATAAACGCGTGTTCTTAATTATTATTTTTATTGTCGTAAAGATAATTCCTCCAAGAAAACCAACAAGCTCCAGATAATCTGTTGAAAGAATTATAGGTCAGCAGAAAAGGTTTGAGATACTGATATTTTATTTTCGAAAAATTTTCCATTTTATGTTATTTTATGCATACCTATTTGAATAATTTTAAAGGTTAACATTTCAGCTGCTTAGATTGTTCCACTGATCTTACATAGCTCCTCATCAATGGGATATTCTCTACTCAAAATAAAACTCAAACTAAAATTATTAGCCAGCAATATCAAAAGTACATTTATGAATAGTTGTGTCGACATTTACATTAAGGAATTGTCAATATTAGGTCCACAAATTCGATTCTTCATGAAGTCCCTTTAATGTATGCGTGAAGAAATTCATAGTTTGGTATGAATTATCACGAAAAAAAGAAAAGGCGGTGAGTTCTGCTAAATAACTGAGAGGAAAATCCCTAGTTTGGAATACAAAAAAGTTATCTTTGGCGGAATAATATAAAATAATTGAACTCAATTTGTGTTAGGAAAAATTCTTGCATTGGTCTGATGAAGGGGTTAAAAATAAGCCGAATATTCCGTTTCTGATGAAATTGTCAGAATATGTGACGACATTTTAGTTAGTTCAATGCAATTCTAGGTTTAAGCATTTTTCGCAAATGTAAATAAAGGAAAGTACTGCAATTCGTTTAGCATATATGCATAGCTATAAAAATTCTGAGAGTAAATGATTTTGTAGATAATTATTAATGAGATAAAATTTCATTGAGCCATCAAATCCGTATTTCTCTCTTCATTGCTCCCCCCCCCCCCTCTCTCTCTATATATATATATATATATATATACACAGTGCTAGATTTCTAGAAGTAGAGGTGCCGGAACGGTAACCTTCCGGGGTGTGTGTGTGTGGGGGGGGGGGGGGGTATTCCAAATTAAAGAGAGGTACCGGAATGCCGTTGCAGCGCGTTCCGCCTCAAATCTAGCCCTGTATATATATATATATATATATATATATATATGTGTGTGTATATATATGTATGTATATATATATATATGTGTGTGTATATATATGTATGTATATATATATATATATATATATATATATATATATATATATATATATATATATATATATATATATATATATATAATCACGGCTAGATTTGAGCCGGAACGGCGTTCCGGTACCTCTCTTTATCAATAATTTGGAATAACCCCCCACATACCCGGCAGGTTACCGTTCCGGCACCTCTATTTCTAGAAATCTAGCACTGTATATAATGTATCGGAGCCTCTTGTGGTGTTCTTGTAAAATATTTTCTCTGTCCTTATCTACAAATTTTATATCTTAGGTTGTATCATCCAAAATTAATCTTTTCTTCGGATCTTTTACTCGTCGTGAAGTTGCGAAGCCCACCCAATTCTTCGAAAAGCCTCCGCCTTTAATAAATAAAAGTAGTAAAAGCGACAAAGCGCCCTTTGTGTGTCACGTGTACGTATGATTTTCTGAGATATTTTTTTTTCTTGCCTCTGTGACTTATTAGATCACATTTTGTAGACAAGGTTTTGCGGATGACTTTGTAAAAGATACCTGATTAGCAAGCGCGAGTTAAAATTTTATTAAACTGAATTACAAAATATTTAATTCTTATGCTCCGTTAAAATTTAGCCTATGTGGTCTTACTTTTATTTCGGCAATTAAAAAAAACCAGCTTATTTATTAATATCAGTATATAACATATATTCTTAATTAAACTTGATATAAAATGTTTGAAGTAAGTAGGTTGGATTTTTGTTTTTTCAATAGTAGTAAATCAGGTCATAAACTATGTGTTAAGGTTCAGTTAAGGTTTCATTAAGCGGCTTTCAAGAAAATAAATAAAAAATCATTTCTTTCTTTATATGATTCAAAATATGACTGTTGTAAAGAAACTTCAGGTCTATGTTATGCCAAAATATTTAGGAACACGAAGAAGAAAAGTAATATATTATTAAATGTTTTTTACTGCAATAATTACTATGTACCCATCCTCTCTTTTCTCAGTTTAGCTCCATTATGAATATTAGTCCTGTAGTATATAATTTATTTTAATATTTTAGTTATTCGTCGTTTTAGAATGTGCTTCCAAATCATGTAACGATGTATACATTTCATCGATTTATAGTGCCTAGTCCATGAAAAATTTTCAATAATTAAAATATTGCCAAATAATCGAGATGAACTAGCACCTGTCTTATGCTTCTCAGCAGCTCCTCAACAGAGGATTGTGGTATCTAGGCTGATGTAGTGTCTGAAGGCCTTGAGTAACCTTGACCTTGTGTGATATCGAAACTGGGGAATCTCTATCGACCGTATAGTACGTTAAGAACAGCCTCGTTTTCTGCGTAAGATCAAGCATGTAGTTATATTATTATACTGTACACATGTATTATACTGAGAGCTAATGAAAAGAGTATTAGTTTGTGTGAAAATTGTGGAAAAGATGTGTACATCTGCTGCCCCTATTCTCTACTCGGTTGCATAATAAATAGTAAAAATAGGCAGAATTGAAACAGGTGCGTGATTTGGCGTACTTGGCGCGCTTGGCGTTGCTTTTTAGAGGAAATGAACAAGCAAACGTATTCTTTAGAGAGATTGTTTATAGAAAAAAGTAAGTCGGTGTGAGAGTTCAGTCGTCTCCAAACTATTCGTAATATGTTTTGGGTAACAGTAGTGTATTTATGAAATGCACCGTTTAGAAACAGCTTATACGTTGAGTGAACCACCTTCATGCTTGTATTTTAGTGTGAAAATATTAATGATATTAATATTCCTATTTATTGTTACCGGATGTGTACGATAAATTCATGATCCCATTTCATTTTAGTCCGAAATTTTGTTAGTACATATGCATTGCTTGTTCAAATTGCTATCCATTTTTAAATAAATATGTTTAATTGTAATTTATTTTCGTTGTGAGCTGATCGACAGTTGAATGGGTTATATTGATTAGTCATAAAAAAATTCAGTTATTTATTATAATAATACGAAAATCCTTACCTCTGGAAAGTCATATTATAAATCCATTTCATCAAATTTCTCTGAATTTTATATTTTTATCAAGGGTGTAACTGTGCCATTGATGAGGTGAAATATACTTCATTATTCTTCCTGTATATTCTATTTGATTCCTGAATGAATGTTTAAAGAACAATAATATTTAGTGGTTTAATAGAGATAATGAGTGTTATTATATAAAATTCAGTTATTTATTATAATAATACGAAAATCCTTACCTCTGGAAAGTCATATTATAAATCCATTTCATCAAATTTCTCTGAATTAATTTTATATTTTTATCAAGGGTGTAACTGTGCCATTGATTTGATTCCTGAATGAATGTTTAAAGAACAATAATATTTAGTGGTTTAATAGAGATATGAGTGTTTGTGCGTACTATAAATTTAAATCAAAAAATTTTTATGTCTACTTGTAAAATAGCCTTTCAGGTAATGTGACAATAATTTATTAACATTTCATTTAAATAAAATTGTTCTTATTTCAATTTTATAGTAACTTAGATTGGGTTCTGTCGGTATCGATTGGGATAATTGATCTATAAAACCCTTTTGTTTTACTTAAGGTAACCCCCTCATTTTTTCTTTATCATTGGAATTTGAAGTAAAATTTACTTTAAAAAGTCAATAATTTGATCGACTTGTGTGTAATGGTTTGTGGTTAGCAGATGGAGGTAAGTCTCAGGTGGCCATCTCTTGCTAAGGAAGCTTTAAATAGTCAGTTCGGCAGATTCTCGTTGTGTTGTGTTAAAAGAAATCAAAGCTATTTCTGAAGTTAATATAAACTGAGGTAGAATTCAAACATGGATATGGATTTTGTGCTAACATAATACGCCTTAATCGAGTTGTCTCGAAGTTCTGGGGATCGCTGTATGGTGGGGGCCGCCTAACTGTAAGTTGCTATTTTTGGATTCAGGGATCTATACCGCCATTCGTAGCATGCGCAAAAAAATGTTTGCATCTGTGATTCTCTCTATGAAGAACACCGCCAATTTTTTTTTCAACTTATTTATAAACTGATTTTCTATAGAAGGTTTTTCTTTTATCAGAGCGCGTGTGAGTGTGTTGTGTATTGAATTGAATTAGGGACAAAAAAAAAATTTGAGGTATGAATGATCGTTTAACTAAATTAGTCTTTCGAAACTTGCTATTATCTTTCATGTTAATATATTAATTAGTGCAACCTTGACATTCCGTTACGATACACCAAGGTTTAAAGATATTAAAATCTCATTATTTCAAATTCCTATGTCTTGATTGATGATAGAGCTGTGACCTCTTGTCACGTATGAGGTCTGCTTGTTGCTTCTTTTGCCAAAGGTTTCTCTCCATTACCTTTTTATACTTTTCTCTTTCCCTAAATCTTTCTGAATTATCTTAAAATCTTGAGGGGTAAAAAATCATTAACTAGCACTGCCAAACTGAAACTTTTGTTTTTTAAATCTTATTCTTCAGTTTACGCATTGTTATTGTGCGCGAGCAAAGTTTCGATTGCACTTCTCTGGTATCGTATCTTTTTTGACTGCAATAATGTAATTTTCTCACTTCCCCCGTCTCCTCAATCAGAGCATCATCATCAAAAGTTAAAAAATGTATCAGTTATACCGGAGTTTCATCTTACGTAATAGTGATTGCATTTATTTTGGTCATTTGATCGTCTATGCATGTGTTGGATAATTTTCATTGGGTGCATAAAGGATTTTTCTATTTCCATTTTTATTATTCCTCCGTCACAGATATTAGATAAATCTGAGAAGACATTTAGAGCATATCCACATAGGAGTCCGGTAGCGGAAGCGTAAGCGTAAAAGGAAAGATGACTCCGAGACACAAATAAATCAATCATAGGCGTTAAAAATTTCGTTGGTAATCGTTTGGAGGTTTGTCATTGGTTAAATATACTTCAATACTTTAACGCTTCCGCTACCGGACTCCAATGTGAACAGGCCCTTAGGGTCTTCAGTGTAATTTTATTGATATATTTATCACTGGGTTAAATATGTTGAATTAGAAAAGTGAACTCTTAAAATATTTTTAAAAGAAAATTTTGTTTGACCGTGTTTTCTAAAAATAAGTTATATACTTTTATTTTAGGCTGCTGTTTTTAAAATAAATTTAAATGTGTATTTGTCGAATGTTAATTTAATTTTTTTACAGAATGCATTCATTTATTATGAAATCCTGAAAATTGAGAAATATTAAGGGAATGTGATAATGCTGATAAATTAAGTGTGCGGTCATAAGTAAAAATAAATTTAAAAAGTCCTAAGGCATTTGCTGAACGAAGTAGTCCGAAATTGTAGCTCATCTTATTTAGGATATTCTCTAATTTATTTATTGGTCATTTCACGCGTTCTTAATATTTTATCAAAATATAATTAATTTTCGAAGAAAAGTTCTTTTGAGTATCTTTTGTGATACTTCAAGAAATTTAGGTTTCGTTTTAACCGAATTTAGTTATTACGCTATCCAAGTATCCGGTAGCTAATATTATAAGGCTGCGGTAACGTCGGAATAGACTTGGCACTTCTATGCAGATTTTTAAAAAAGTGTGAGGTTTAAGAACGTTCTTCCACCGATGCTCCGTGAGAAAACGCTTTGGCACTTTATCTGGCGCGTCATTTCTTGACAGGTATCATTCTCTTAGCCTTTTTTGCGGTCGTAAACCACCCTTACTTTCTTCATCTGCTCTCTCTAAAAATGCTCTCCATTCAAGTTCATGATGTGCGTAGCTTCTTTCTTCCCCAATCTCGCCCTTGCTTTCTTGGAAAAAGAGCTCCGAATATCCTTCGTCCTGTCAGTGCTATCATCAAACTAAATTTTCTTCTCCGGAGATGTTTTTATAAGTAATTTTTCCACCCAACCATGTTTACTCTGAACAGCTTTCATTTTCTCAAGGGATGAGACTTTCAGAGTTGGAAGATGCAGGCAACTAAATCCGGGCTAGTGCTTATATTTATTTGATAGGTGTGCCAGGTTGGTTCTTACGACGGTGATTAATGACTGTGCATGAGTGTAGATTTCATCTTACTTTTTAGTGCAGCAGTGTACTCTAATCCTTTGTTTAAAACTTTGAAGGAGAAAGCTCTGGTTTAACTCAGTTCTTCCAATTTTTCAAATTAATTCATCTCCACTGTAGTGTTGATGCACATAACTCACTTATTTTCTTGGCGTTTCTTAGTGTTTTCTAGTTTGCATAACGTGAATATAAGCCGTATTATTTCAAGACTATTCAAGTTTATTTCACAGTTTATATTGTACAAAAAGTTATTCAAATTAAAAACTAAATGGTTTGTAGGTAAGGTTATGTTTATACTAAGCAGTTCTTCAGTGTCAGCGATCTTATGAAAAGTAGGTAGGTAGATCTTATGACAAGTAGACGCTAATTGGTTCGAAAAAATGGAAGTTAATTACGTAGAATTTTTTTAAAAATTAACTGTCCATCAGTTTTTTATAAAGAACTAGAGATGAGTTAAGCGCTTATGAACTATTAAACCAAAGAATAAAACAAAATGAACACACTTATAAATTTATGAATAATGGTAGACCTTTCGCTTTCAAAAATGGAATGTGACTGGTCGCTAAGTTCTCTTAACGTCATCCCGACAATCAAATTACTTTGCTATGATATATTTACTATTCAGTATTCAGTGAATGTACCGCCCGAAATGTAAAATTAAATATAATGTAAGTAATTCTCTTAACAATTAACGTTTAATATTTCCTTCCAAAATTTTTCGAAACCTGCTTATTATTTAAAATATTTCCCACATCATTCCACTGTTATTTTTCTTTTAAAAGGTATCCCCCGTTATCTGTTTAATATACTGATGTTTATACTGCATATCACTTTTAACAGTCACACCATCTTTAAATTTATCAAAACGTATTTAAAATAGCGGTTTCTTAGTATTTTTTAATTTCAAGAACGCTGATATTTGACGCTTTGTTTTAGAATCTGAATTTTTGCTGTACTTAAAACACTTATACCATATTTCATCATTTTCCCTCTCGTATGGATTGAACCACTTCAGAACTTTTTGTTATTCCCAGTTTCCTGTGGTCAAAAAGAAGTGAATAAAATATAGACGGGTATCTAGTTTCTGGATGTTTCCTGTTGTTATAGGAAAAAACATTTTGTGCAAACGTTTTTCACACTCTGTGCATTTTCATTCTCAATCGATAGAAATGTATATTTCAAGAGAGGGAAAAAGGTAACTTGATTTTCGGTATGTTTTATCATATTTCTGTTGGCTTTATTCCTCCCTGCCCCTCTCGAAGTTTTAAGTGTTCTTTAATTCCATTTTCCAACTAGTGTATTTATTCAAACTTAAGTTTATCTTGTAAGATTGCCATAGGAATCTGTGTTCTTATTTGAGTTAACAGTTGTGAACGCTGTTTATTTCCTTTAATTTTTATCCCCCTCCAGAATATAATGCATATAAATCAGTGTTGAACTATCTCCTGTGAAATGAGCAAAATAAAGAATTCGTCCGATCAAACTAATCGTGATTCATGAGTTTTGGAACCAGTTTCAAGCTTTGGCCTCCTCTGTCATCTAGATATCAAATTTTGCTTACGGGTAGAAAAAATTGAGGAAGAGCTAATAAAAATAATTTTTTTCTTCTTTTTGAGTCATTCAACTATCTTTCCCTCACGCTCAGTCACACGCACGCACACCACACATGCGCGCATTTTAATAGACTTCGTTAAAAAGGCAAAACTTATCTCTTACCTTACATTAAATCGATTATTTACTAAAATGAATTTGTCATGTTTTAACTAATGGCTTTTATTACTCTCTTTTGCCGTAAACCACATATTGCCTCTACCGTATAGTAAAGAAACTTAAGCTCCTGCCACATAATGCTTTGGATAATTGATTCTGTTGTGAAGTAAAAAGGTTTAATACTTACGTATTTTCTCTAAATTTAACTAATGTCTAAGCAAGTGATCTGTCTGATAAATAAAAATTAAAGTGCTCTAATTCATGGATATATATATATATTGCTTATTTTAGGTTTGTAGTTTAGGCACAAAAAGGTAGTTTAGTTTTTGATAGATGTAATTATCTTAGGCAAAAGGAAATTTCACGCGAGTATTATCTGATACATAGATGTATATATAAAACAAGAAGTGTTTGTAATCACGTGCGAACAATATTAGAATTGTCACAAATTTATCCATTCATTTACCATAGGCTCACATAAAATGAAACTCCATCAAATCGATTCTGATCTAAAGGAATGGCTTTTGTCTATCCTTTCTCTGCAAACCATCATTTTTTTTTTTCCACTCTCTAGAATAGAGACACCGGGTTCTCCTATTGAAGAGAGGCTTGTAATTCTTTCCGGTCGAACGCCACTACCTCTACCAGGAAGTTTTGTGGCGCGTTTTTCACATGCGATTCTGCCCAAAATGCCTTTCCCAGAGCACTAGCCATAGTATTACTGTATACCAGAGGTTTCGGTTCTCTCCCTCTTTTTTTTTTTTTTTTTTCCTGCGAAATTTTGGTCGTATGTGACATGCAATTTCCCAGAATTACGTCTACTGGCTAACTACTTAGTCAGTGTTTTGTCCGTATTGTTATGCATTTCAGTTTTGAAAATATGGCGTTTGTGAAATTTCATTAGAATTATGCTGTATATCCATAGCGAAAAATGGAACTGGTTTTCAGAAATCTGCTGCTGAGTGAAATAGAAAACTTTGAATTCTTTGAAGGGTGATATTCGTGTGTGTGTGTGTGTGTGTGTGTGTGTGTATATATATATATATATATATATATATATATATATATATATATATATATATATATATGGCTTTACATTAATGTAATACTTGCACTTTAGTATCCCTTTATCCGTAGCAACATACAATGAATTTCTGGTTCGCGAAATACCCAGCCATCGCATTTACTGTCCATTTAAGGCTTTGATCCAAAATCTTTGGAGTAAAACTTATTTAAAAGGAAATCGTTATGTTTAGAAACCTGTTTTAAATGGAAATTTCGCTTTTCATTCAATCGAAATTAGTTATTTTTGCAGTATGTAAGCTCTAGAGAACTCTGACAGAATTTTTAGGGTGTCTTGAATCTATTGTAACATCCACAATTATTATCAAGATGGCCTAATTTTAAAATTCACCATATATTGAGTTTTAATTACATAAATCCATTTATATTTGAAACTTATTAATAAATATTAGTAGTTCATCTATCACTTACGAGTGAATTGTAAAAAAATTCGTTCATTAATTGGTTATTGAATTTTCTTTTTGTAGAATATACGGCTTCGGTTATTTATTTCTTAGTCCACGATGTGGTCTTTAACAATAAAAAATTGCTGGAACACTGGAGAAACGGGATTTATTCTAGATCTCAAATTAGTCATAGTGTAATGCTTCGCTTTATCGTTCAGAGTTGCATTGTTTTACATGGCATGGACATGATCAGCGACACGTCAATTCTAGTGAACACCTTTTGCTATCTTTTTGCCATCACTGCTGTGTAATAGTTGATGCTATACTTTCCTTACGACCTTTTTATTGTTATTATTGAAGTGAATTAGCCTTTGAATATCTTCGAACATCATATGATTGTGTTGAATGCTGGTTTGTGTTTTCTCTGAGTCAGTATTTGCTGTTAAAAAATATCTGGAGAAGAATAACTTAACGGAATGTTAATAAACTGTAAACATTTTTAATTACAGTTTACGAACAAAAGTTGCATGAAGTTTGCTTGAATGTGTTATTTTTGCGGCTAAATGTCTGCAACAAAGATTTTATCCTATATTAATTACTTTGCTAGATACTGTGCTCTAGTTACTGTATCTATCTATCGTCCGTAAATACTTGGATGTATGCAGTGTCTAAGATTATCTTAGAATGTCATTAATTTTTTTTTTTTTTTAGAAAAGTGAAGTTTTAAGAATTTTGTTATTTTGTCACGTCAGTATAAATTCACACTGACATATTCATAGATTTTCTTCCTCCGTATATGAATATGCTGATAAAGTAAATTACTTTTACTAAATAAACATCAATACTTCTTTTAAGCATTAATTTTAAATAATATATGTGCTTAATAACGGAAATAAGATTGGTTAATTGAAACTCATTTTTCTTTTCAATATTTGATATATATACAGGGAAACTTCACTAGCTGGCCACCCCTCTAAACGGCCATATTTTGTTCAGATCTGATTAAAGACCTCATAGAGCCAATGTTATGGAAGAAATCCCTTTTCCAAGGCCACCCCTCAAAACAGCCACTTTTTTTTTTCTAAACCATGACAGGCCGCCATAGAGAAGTTTCTCTGTAATACATTTTTAATTATGTCTTATAACTTTTTATAATATTGTGAAATAAATTTGCTGATAGATGAAGTTTAAAAGGTAGCTTTTGTGATCATGATATAGTAAAGTAGTTTCTTGGTTAAAATTATCAACTTAACTTTTCTAATCGAATCATTTTTCTAATTAGTTTCCGTCTACAGCGCAAACAATACGAAAATTGTACATATCAGATTTAAAAAAAAATAACCGAGTACGGGTGTACATTAAACGTAGCTTGAAAAGAGGCACGTGGGCAAAATCAATCATTTACTAATAGAGCTCGTCGATTTGAACTGCAGAAGAAAAGAAAAAAAAATTACTCAAGATCTCTTGAAGTGAAACATCTGTGATGCACTTACTCCCCTCGCTTTAATTAAACCAGTTCAATCCTTGTGTGAGGTTGCAACTTCCTAAAACCAGCGTGTGGCCTGTTGAGCATTACCAATAAAATTTTGCTCTCGACCTAGTGCTACTATCTCCTCTCTCCCGTACAACAGACACTCTGTTTTTGCCATATGCTGTTGGAATGCAGCTGGTAGAGACAGTCTGGGTTTATCTTGGCTCCAGCCGGTTTGAAATTTGACGCCACATTTGGCGCGATTCTTCTGTGCCTCCATAATATTTTTACAAGTTTATCTTGGAGTAGGTCTTTAGTTAAAGCTGATGCTCACCTATTTTTTTTTTTTTTTTTTTCGCTTGTCATGAAACTGGTGTAAAACAAGAGTAAATGAAAGTTATTTCATAAGCTAGGAAAAATGACTCATTTCCTACTTTATTAGAGCTAACTAGTCGCTCATGAGCACAAACATTTTTCTTTTTTCTTCTGCATTATCTGTCTCTTAGTGTATGCAATCTGATTTTCTGTGTGGATGCTGAATAAGGCGGAAAATTCCAAGGTTATTCCATTATTCGGGAAAGACCAAGCATTTTATGAAGTGACTTAAAAAAAATTTTCGACTCTTCCGCCTCGAAACTATTTTGGATCCTTGTAATTTAGGGGATTAGGATGTGACACACTGCGCCATTGAAATCCTATAATTTTAATTTTTCTAACTCTGATACTACTTATAAATATTTAAAGTGAAAGTTCTGAATATAGTATACCGAAAAATGTCGACAAAATAATGATAATAATAAATAGGAAAAAAAAACATTTGTTAGACTAGGTCTGACTGTTCCTGAGGACGATTTCTTTGTAAAAATAATTCACCTCTTTTCCTCCTATGCAGAGTACCCTTCGATAAATCTATACTATTTCGTCGGAAAAAAAAAAAAAAAATGACGAAAACTATACACTAGAGATACCTCCAATTAGGGTTGCCAGAATTAAAATATGATTCGAGTGTCAAAAAAGCTATTTTAAAGTTTCACAACTTACGATTCAGTCATAAATTTTTATAGACTTCTCTTTTGCTGACATTTAGTGAGATTGATCGGACTTTTTAAAAAATTAGCACATTTTATTTTGTGCTGAACTTGTTCGCAGTATAACCAATTATTAAGTAATGTCACTACGGAAAAGCATATTAAAAGGTTAATAAATGCGCAGCGGGAAATCCATTTCAAAATTTCATGCCAAGCATACAGATTAAAAGAAAATATTTTGGGGTTGTTCTTATATTAAATCACCATGCATTTTCTTTGTCTCCTTTTTCACTGTGTATATATATATATATATATATATATATATATATATATATATATATATATATATAATTTAATGATATTCCTCATTTAGTGAGTTTCTCGCGAAGCAGTAACTTTATATTGATTACCGAGAAAGAAATAGGAGGTAACACAAAAGACTTCGTCTGAATTATTGATTTAGCTGCTGGAAATTCGCGGCGTGATAGTATGTCTTCTTTATGAATGAAATAATAATAAATTCTATGGAAAACTGCATAAAAGCATTTTTGTAGTAACCTGTGTCCATTTCTCAAAACTTTACTCTTTGTTTTTAGTAATTTCGTCTACTGCCGTGGAAATATACTAATTATTTGCAGGTTCAAATCATTAAATTTCTCGAATTTGCAGATTATATTGATTATTACCAATGTATTTTATCCATGTTTTAGTAATTACATTCCCTAGTTAGTTAATATCAATAACAATATACTACTTTTTAGAATAATTTTACTCTAGCTAATTTTTATTATTCATTTCCAATAATAACCAGTGCATGTTTCATCCTTTATTTATTCATTTTATCTACACTGTTTTAATTACACAGTGTAAAGTTTCCTTAGCAAATTTTCAAAAACTGGCATCTGTCACTTTTCTTATTGTTTTTATTTAATCCATACTTAAAAATTACATTCATTTTCGCTTTTAACGTATTTTGCTGTATATCGAATTTTATATTTGTTGCTGAAAAAATGCCTGCCGTAAAACAATTTAAGCTTGAAACTTTACGAATCTGTAAATTTAACTCCTACTCGAAAGTAAATTTTCGCTTTTTATCCTAAGAGTCGAGTTGGAACTTTTAAAGGTAGATTTGACTGAACTCGAACATAACGTGATGACATGTCATAGCACAAGGATTTTTTTCCCCCTCCTCTCAAACATAAACTATCTATCGATACGAATTTGTCATTCTATTGTTGTGGGCAGTCGTTTCCCTTACTGAGCTGTAGTACCAATAATCATAAAACATTTTTCTCGCGTTCTTGTTTTCTAGGCGAAACATGCCGCTCGATAGATTACTGGGCAGAAGCCATTCCATCTACTCTGGGGACCGGCGAGTCATCGATCTCGTTGGTATCGCTACCTGACGGTCGCGGCTTTCAGTTTTCTTTCTTTCTCTTTGGAATAAACAGCCCAAATTACATCATTTATCTATATACGCGAAAAAGACTCCGGAAAATGATTTTCCTTTAAAAATAACTGTATTTGGTGTTTTTATTTAAGTATATTTTCATTGGTATTTTTGATCGATTTTTATTTTCTTGATTTTTGAACGATCTTTAAGAATCAATTCATAGTTTAATATTTATTACTTTAGAAATTTAGGATTTTTTATTTTTCAAGAGAAATTAATTTTATTACCTGAACAAATTTCCTTAAGAGCAATAGAGTTGTTACTCCCTCGTATATGTATTTTTTTCTTTTCTCGGCAACAACCGATTCACTCATATGCATGGGAATAAAATTGACGCTTGTAAGCCGATATTTCAGTCGGCTAGTATATAATCCCCGTTATATTTTAAACATGTCAAATGGTAATAAAGCAGGATATCCTTTTTCAACAATGCACTTTTCGCTTAATTCAATCGAATATAGTCCCCCTTCCACATTCTCACCTGTGTAATTGGCGTGGGTTGTTCCGGATGTACGTTTGTATGGTTATGGAATTATTTACTTTCCCGTTTTATAAATTATGCAGGCTCTCTTCCCCTCTCTGTAATATCTTAACGTAAGCCAGCTTAAATTCAGTTTATTTGATCGCGGGGTTGTAAAAGAAGAAACTGTTCAGAAGAATATGGAAGTCGATTTATCAGAATCACGAAAACAACGAGACTTAATTTATATAGCCCAAAAATTCTAACGGAAATTTCTGTGTCTAAATAATTTTTTAATTAATGTTTCTCAATTCCTTTGTATATTTTCAACTTTTGATATGTGCTGGATGCATGTTTCCTGCCTGTAAATAATTGAACCCCAAAAACACAAAATATGTATACTGGACAGCTTGTTACATTGCTAACAGATATTAATAGTCTGCCCAAAGCAACGAAAGCATTTTACAGTTTTAGGTAATTTTAATTTTAGGTTATGATACAGTAAGATTGGTTCTCCGTAGACAAAAAATTTCGTTTCAGCATATAAAATGAATATCTTTTAATTACTATAAATTTTCGATGATACGCGCTGACTAATGCACAGATGTGCCAGAACAGTTTATAAATGGCTTTGTATTTCTTTAAAATTGAACTGTATTGAGGTCTAATAAATCGCATTTAGTATTTTGAATATGCAATTTAATTAATATTATTTATGAGCAAAGGAATTTAGCTTTTCTTCCGGAGAGTTTTTATCCAGAAGATCCTTATTAACATTCTTAAATTTCGGTTTTATTTATTTATTTTTTTTTCTAAACTCAGCTTGGGTCATTCGTGATATTCACTATTAATCTCATATAAGTATAATGGCTGTGTTTAAATTTTTTTTATTCTTTGAATTTAGCCTGGCTGTAAAGCTAGGGAAATGCAAAAAGACTCGCATGCATTGTACATTGAGTTAGGTTTTCTCTCTTTGTGTCCGAAGAAAATGCACTACAGAGAATTCACTTTAAAATTGCATCGTTTTATTGGGAGTATTATCGGAATTATAAATGTGTATATATAAAATCAACTTTTCTAATTAGTTTGATAACTCGGCGTTCGTTTTTTATTTCTAATTTTAAAATGTATATTTCGTTTTATTATAAGCCGCGAGCAAATGTACAAAATTCAAAGGAATTATACGAAGATTGTTATAAGAATTAATCGTGAACAGACTGAAACTTTTTGTGTGGGCGGTGAATATCGTTCCCAGTTGCAATTGTCAAACCTCGGCTTACTGTATTTCTTGTTATTGCGCCTCTCACCACAATAAACATTGAGGCAGTAACGAATTTTGTCAGCTTATTTCAGTAAAATACATGCGCTATGGGACAAACCTTTCAATTTTTATTAGAGAAGCCTTTACTGAATTTTGCACTGATGTCATCTTTTATTCTTTACTCTGAAGTAGTATCGATTACTGTTTATATTATCTTACATTGGCCTTCGTGTTTGGCTCAGATAACAATGCATTATCAAAATAAAAATGTTCTACTTGGATATCTGTTTTTAGACCGTTTTCAGTGTCATGCATTCCTTTGTCTCTTATGATTATATTCCCATGTAAAAATTTTCAGTTCTTATTTTACACACATTTAAGAAGTTTTGAAATTAATTTCTTAAAGTTACTTTTCGGTTGCTAGCTGTTTATATATATATATATATATATATATATATATATATATATATATATATATATATATATATATATATATATATATATATATATATATATGTAACATCGGCGACATGGAGGAACAAATAACAGGCCAGAGTGGATTACGTCGCCGATACACATGATGACAAACCGAGCATTTTCCCGCAAAGACTCCCAACGCAGACACAGAAAACACAGATACGTAATTGAATCTAAGGCATTTTATTAAG
The DNA here is from genome assembly GCA_907164885.2 of Dolomedes plantarius. Lineage (NCBI taxonomy): Eukaryota > Metazoa > Arthropoda > Arachnida > Araneae > Dolomedidae > Dolomedes > Dolomedes plantarius. The sequence goes on along the minus strand of OU015494.1, from coordinate 133,479,651 downwards.
TTTTCCAAGTCGTCCGCCCGGGATTATATGACAGACCGATTCTTACAGAGTGTGTCTAATTTTAGACACCAGATAGTTTTATAAAGTCATTCCATCACGTGACACAGAGGTGTGACTTACATTTTGATTGGATAAAAGTTATTTGTTGATGCTCTGATCTGATCTAATTCGGTAGCCACGCCGCGTCGAGCTTAATTTCGGTAAAAAGTCAGCCATCTTTAATAATATTGCCTGGGGTTACAAAGGCTATTACTATGGGATTTCTATATAAGTTTTACTGGGATGACAATGCTAAAATTTAGAATATCTCTTGGATTTTAACACGAATGCCCAAGGGAAATTACCTATTTCAAGGAATTAAAAAAGGGTTTGTAATTTGGAATAGTAAAGTGAGGAATTAATAGTTTTTAAATGTTAAGATTGTTGAATTAAGAAATTACTAGTTTTTAATATTATATATATATATATATATATATATATATATATATATATATATATATATATATATAAAGCAATAAAATTGGGATATTAAAATTAAGGCGCTTGCTAGCAGTTCAGTATAGGTATGCAATTTTGAATATAAAAACGTGAGACAACAATGAATGAATCTGAGGATGTTCTGTTTTCACCATTTCCTGTAGATGGATAGTAAAAAAGGGTTAAAGTTAGTTTAACTGTGTGTGTGTGATGTTTATTATAAACCAGTAATTTTTATAAACTAATTACGTTTAGAGGAATTTTGATGCAAATATTGGGCATATTGCTTTTAATTAATTTCTTGTTTTTCTGTATTGAAATTTCTTTCATTTTGTAGCAGTACGAAGGCTTCAAAGGCAATGGCATTTGTATCTAAGTCTGCGGGGAAGAAGGCCTTGTTGTTAGCATAGGCGTTTGTTGCCGTTCGAAATCGGCTTTAAACTACAAGACCTAGTCTATTAAGTATCTATGTTGTAAAAAGAATGCCCCAAATGTTCCAAAGACAACCCCTCATTTAGTAATGAATTATGTGAACTTTGGGGTTTATTATGGATAATTCATGTGTTAAGACATGGATTTTGAACGATTTATTTGTTTATAAATCGTTGTCTTGCCGTATTTAGATTTCCTAATTTTTTTGTTAATTTTGTACTGTTAATGATATTCATTTTCCCCCCCGTTGGGTAAAATAAAGCATTGGGATAAAAAATGGTGGGGGGGGGGATAATTTATTTGTGATTTCGTTAAACCATTTCGTGGAGAAAAAGCAAAAATCATGAAAACCCATGTTGATTTTGCAAAATCCTGTTGTGTTGCTGCTCCTTTCGTTATGCGTCTCGATACTGCTCTCTCTGTTTAGCTAAGTCGAAATAGCTTTGCGTTCTTAATAACATCATATCGTCTGTTTTTTCCTCCTCCCTTCTGCCCCCTCTCTCTCTCTGTTAAACGGAGAGAGCAAGTATGCATTTTACTTCTCTGTGGCACGCCATTTTTTCATTAACGAAACAAAATGTCCGGAGAGGAGGACCGCAGATTATTTTACATTTATACGAGCGTCTACAAATTCTGCAGAATTTACGGGCTCTGCGCTTATAAGTCGTTTCCCCCAGTGGCTCAAATCGCCAAAATATTATCAGAGTGATTTTAATGTGCGCATACTGCAAATTACTGTCTCTCCAGCATATTTCTTGTTTCCATAGTTACGCCAGGAGACTAACAACGGACGGCTGATTCTCAATTTTAAATGTCTTTGTGTTTTGTATCGAGGTTTCTTTATATAAGTAATTAAAGCGGCCGGAGCGTAGATAGTAAGCGACTAAAAGTCTACACCAATAAAAGCACTTGCTTTTTATTTTTTCTTCTTTAACTTCTGTATTTTCTCAGCTTTTCTGTTTTCATTAGTCCATCCATTCTGTAGTTGATACGCGAAGAATTAATTAATTTTCTGTGTTGGGAGGTGTCATAGACTACATGCAATAATTCAGCTTTAAAGCCACTTTGTAGAATTACTTGGGGGACTTGCGCATGCATACCGACACTTTTTAAAAAGGATTTCATCCGAAAGTAATGACAAATTACAAATACTAGGCTATTATTTTTTACTCTTAATTATGTTACAATAGCCTCAAGTTTAAGATTAATATAAAGAATTACCACTTTTTTAAACCTCAACATCTGTCCGCAAATATCTTTTAAACAATCATTTAAGTGGGTTTGAAGAGAATCTATCGATCCATGACAGTGGTAATCCACCATACCATATCATATCATAACAACTTTTTCGCCTAGCTGACGTTATTAGTTATCTACAGTTAACCTGTCATTCAAGATTCTTTGATTCTGTTAGTAATGCACATTGAACCATTTACATTGTTTCATAAATAAACCGGGCCAGGTGATTGCCGAATGGCTAGGGCGCTGGCATTCGGTTCAGATCCTGTGGGTTCGAGTCCCAATGTTGGCATGGATGTTTGTAGCCGTTCAGAATTCGCTTTAAATTTTAGGTCCCGGTCTAATTAGCCCTCGTGTAGCAAAAAGTTGACCGTAGCGCTCCAAACCAATCATAAATAAACCGGGCCTAGTTTGATACTTTAAAGTCCCCTTTTTTCATCTGCATGAAAAGGAAGAAGGCAATTGTAAAACTTATGACATTCTGATATATATTTTTTAATGGTTAACATAAATATATTTATTTATATATATATATATATATACACAGTGAAACTTCTCTAGCCGGCCACCCTGAAAACGGCCACTTCTTTTCGGAACCATGACTGGCTGCCATAGAGAAGTTTCACGGTATACGTATATAAGTTGAAAATGCTTATAAGGTAATTCGTACAACTATAGCATGATACAATCGATTTAGTCCTTAATGTATATGTATAAAATACATATTAACGTATTTAAACATTTATGTTTATGTATAAAATTCACGTTAACATTTATCTACGTTCCATATTAAAACTTTCTAAAAATGCTTAATTGTTCGTGTCAAATTCGAAACAAAACTTCTCGATTTTTGCAAAGCTAAAATGTGTGATAAACGTCATAATGGTATTTTTAAATATGAGGAAACAAATGACGTGTAACTAAATCGAATGGTACTACACACACATATATTTCACTAGTAACTAATATTGTTGGAATTTAGAGGAATTTTTTTTCAAATGAACTCGCGTAAATTCCTTAGATTACGTTAGAAATGTACGCATAAATATGTGTCGAAAGTATTTTCAATGAAATATTTAAATTTTTTCACCTAAGAGTGTTTGTGTTGACTTGTCTAAAAAAAATCTACTGGTTGTGAATAGTATATGTAATAAAGATCATTTAAAAGTCCTTAATGATGAGATATTTGTGCCTAATAATGTCCACAAAAGTTACAGAAAGTTGGTGTATCACAGAAGTTCCAAAACTTTAGGGATACTCTTTACACACTTCCTTAAATATTTGGAAGAAAATAAAAACCCCAGCAACACATCTTATACCTTTCAGTGAATTTCTAGTACTGCAGTAATGTAATTTAAATGTGCGTTATGTTTTGCAAAACTTATAATTTTGCATAAAACTTTTACATCAATCATAGATAACCAATGTGAAGTGAAAGCTGGTTATTTTCATTATTATTAATGGTAATATGCCATACTTTCTTTAAAATGGTAGAGCACTGTTAGGATATTGCAGTACTTGCGACAGTTTTGCAGGGGTATAAGTTTCTTACAAGAATTCCGAGTACACAGATTTTTGGTGAAATTCTTTTAATTTGCCACTAAAAATAGTGAAGCCTAATATTGCTGAACCTAATAAGTAGTCGAATTCGCGAATTTTCTGACGCGAGGAATGCCACTGTTTCCAAAACAAAACTGAGAAATTTCCTTACTTCCGTAGTGTGTTATCCTGTTCATAGAGCTGAACATATTGTGGCGTTTTCCCGCGCTACGATCTAAGGGAATCGACCTCACTCGGTATCTTCCCGCGCAGCTCTCCCGCGTTGATCGCACACACACGCACGCACACTATTCGTACAAACACACGCACATGTGCACTCCCTCGATCTCCTTCGGAAGTTCACGGCCAAGGTTAGTACGTTGACCTTACTGAGTGCGGCGTTCGGTTTCACTTCTCTCCGTGAGTCACAGATACAGGCTCGACAATTTCTCAACTTCACCACGTTGTTTGGGGGTGGGGATGTTGTTTTGGGCGCTGGCAACAGGTGAATTTCCTGGTTGTGTTCTTCAGTTCGCAGATCAGCATATATGTGATCCGCTCGTCCTAGTGAAGCTTCTTTACTTTGTTCTTCGTAACAAACCGGAGTTGGGAACGCGTTGTATTTAAATTCTATGCCTTGAAGAAATTTTTAACTTTAAATTAACCTTAACGAAGATTTTCTCTCTTCAAAATTTATTTGAAATTAGGACAAGCAAATTTACAAATTAAGAGCTGAACTGAATAATATGGCTGTATTGTCTCGTTTACTCTAGAAATACAGGTGTTCCTGCATTATATTTTAGGGATTCGTCTACTCATTTCACACATGTATACCATTCTTAAGCTTCTGCACACTTTTCAATTTGCATTTACGATCGATAATAGTCATGCTTTAATTTGTCTTTCTGTATAACCACTTTTGATGTATACTAATTCAGCATTTGCTTATTTGGAAGGAAAGTGACTAATGGTACTTTATGAATTTGATCTCTTTATGAATTTTATAGGTTTCCGATCTTTGAACCAATTTGAAATTAAAATGAGTTGATTCCGTCTATCATATAACATTTTAATATTTTTCTCTGAAGTCAACTAGGCAAATGGCGTGTATATACATACTTATATTCAAAAGCTTACGTTGTCTGTTTGTAAATTTAAATTATTATATATTTACATAAATTGTCAGTTACTTATAGCTGTTCTTGATTGAGTTCAGTGCTGTGAATGATTTATTGTTCCTTTAAAATTGAGAAAGGATCGCGTCAACTCTGCGGCATCTTTTACACCTGAATTCGATTGAAAATTTTGTCTTGCGAAAATTGTCCCATCTTAATCCATGAATAGCTTTTAAAAAATTGGGGAAAAAAAAATTATTGCGTTGATGGTGGAATTTTAAATAGATTTTTAGTGTTTTCTTCCTCCCTCCCCTCACAAATTTATTTTGAGTGGAAATTGTTATAAACTATTCAGTAATAGAAGTACAGTGGGCCTGTCTTGATTTTCGTCTACAAAAATGTACAGGGTTAAGACTCATTATTTAAAGCATTTATAATTTTTAAGTTGGTGTGTTTGTATAAATATTAATTTCCAGCTGTCTCTCCCAACGATTCCCCCCCCCCCATTTTAACTCTTCCCATCTTTTAAAAAAGAGTGAATTAACGTTATTTGATAGACTGTGCTGTGTTACGTACAAGACTATTAGCACTCTTGATCATTCCTTTCTCTCTATCGACTATAACGAACTACAACTCCATTTCCGCTGCTGGCCTTGAGTACTAAAACTACGAGTTCGAGTCCCGCGGTTGGTATGGGTGTTTGCAGCCCATCGGAGTCGTCTTTAAATGGTAGGTTTTGGTCAGTTTATCTCTCGTGTAGCAACTAATGACCCGTGGCGCTTGAACAGTAAATCCACTGTTGTTGCTCGGGTGTTGTTTTTCGTTGTTAATCTTTCATGGAAAGCAATCATTTTCCCATGGTAGTAAATCTGTCTTTTCAGTAATTGGATTTGCCCGCTGAATGATTTAGGGCTCGAAAACTTGAAAGAAATATGAAACTAAGTTTAAAAGTTATCAGTTTAGAGGTATATTTTAGTCTGCAAATTATTTATGCATTTTGTGGTTGAATTTAGCTTTAAAAATTATGTTTAGCTTATACTAATTGTGAATTATACTTTTTATTTAAAAATATTCTGAGAGTTTATTTTCCCCCAGGCATTCCATGTGATTTCAGATACTGTTTTTTAAGTGCACCTTTTTGTTCAATGCGGTGCCATGATCTTGCTTTTTATCACTTTTCGGAGCACAACTGCTTATCGTGTAGATATGATGTTTATCTCTGCTTAAGGCATGTCTGTGTTGATTATATCGTATCAAATTCGTTTATTTCCTGTTTTCGGATAAATAGCTCACAATCATGAACTATCCACGGAGTGTCTCCGAAAACACGCAAACAATTGCGGTAAGAAATTAAGTAATGTTTTCGTAATGGCTAATCGTGAGGTAGAATAACTTGCGTCAAACTATAGGAGAATTGCGTGTGTGAGATAACTAATTCGTATGTTTAAAACTGCTATTTTTTGTTTGTATAAAATAATTTTTTTATAAAATATTGCCTCTACCACGTAATTATATATTAACCCCAATTACATTGGAATTATATTAATCTTGGAGTCTGTTTTAGCAAGAACTTAAACTAAGCTATAAGATTGCGAAGTGTCATGTTTATGTGTAGCACAACAGAGTTATATTCGTCTTGGAGGACATCATATACAGTGGCTCCCAAAAGTGTTCGTACACTTACGAATTTCAATGAAATAGGGGTCTATTCATTAATTAAAATGAATATTTCAGAATGGGTATTTAAGAATATCTATTATCTATTTTTAACAAAACTACAGGAAATATTTTGAAAACATAGTAAAACTTACTTTTTGATTACTGGTTTCTTAAAAATAAACAAAACTTTCTCACAAAAGTCATCTTACACTGAAATATTTTCGGATAAATTCATAATTAAAATTATCGTCTGGCGCTTTATTTTTTTTTTGAATTGTGGTGGCATTTAAAATATCGTTTGGCTTTAATTTTTGCTTACCTACTCCGTAATATTCTATTAATTATTTAAAAATTGCTCGTAGTCGTAAAGGAACAACAAACATCATTCGAAAATTGATTATTTTTAATCATAGGTAGTGGTAAATCAGTTCGGAATATTGCTAAATTACTTAATTTATCCCATTCTAATGTGCAGTATGTGAAAAAAACCGCTTTAAAGGCGAAAATTGGATCGAAAACAAGGTAAGAAAAGGCCGTCCGGCAAAGTTAGCAAAACGTGATCAGAGATTTATAATTAGAAAATTTGTGAAAAATTCACGTTTGAGTGCTGTAAAAGTTTCTGCAGAATTCAATGAAACATTTTCTACTTCAATTTCACCTGAAATTTTTTGACGAGTTCCCAGAACAGCTGGATTACATGGGCCTACCCATAGAAAATTTTTTGTGAGTGAGAAAAACAAAGTTTAGGCTTCCCTTCGCACTATCAATGATAAATAAGCCCCAAACCTATTGCAATAATGTCTTATTTGCCGATGAACATTTTTGGTGCTGATGAGCGTATAATTGTATGGAGAAGAAAAAAATGAGGAACTTAATCCCAAGAACTTAGTAGGAACAGTTAAGCATGCCGGTGGAGGTATCCTTGTGTGGGGGTGCATGTCAGCATCAGGACTAGGAAATTTGGTATTTATTGATGGCATAATGAATCATGCTGTTTTTATAAATATTTTAAGAGGATTTAAAATTATCAGCTCAAAATTTGGGTATTGGAAACAACTTTGTTTTTTCGTCAAGATAACGATCCTAAGCACACGGCTCTTAACGTTCGCATCTGGTGTCTCTATAATTGTCCACAAGTTTTCAAAACACCACCTCAATCGCCAGATTTAAACCCAATAGAACATATTTGGAGAGAACTGGAGGTTCGAGTTCGAAAACACGACATTCACACGAAAAGCGAACTAAAAACAATTATGATGGAAGAATGGATGAACATTGATGCAAAAATTACAAAAGAACTAAAGCAATCTATTCCCAGACGTTTAAAACCTGTTGTGGATGCTAAAGGATATCCTACTAAATATTAATTTAACGAAAAATTAGAATATTTACTAATATGTAGAGATTTTTTACAAGTGTACGATGACTTTTGTGAGAAAGTTTTTGTTACTTTTGGATTATTGGTTTCTTAAAAATAAAGTTTTACTATGTTTTCAAAATATTTCATGTAGTTTTGTTAAGAATAGATTATAGAGCTTATTATTAAATACCCATTCTGAAATATTCATTTTAATCAATGGATAGACCCCTATTTTATTGAAAATCGTAAGTGTACGAACATTTTTGGGAGCCACTGTATAAGTTTCATGCTAGGAAAAGAAGCATCCTATTCACACTTCCTGCTTTCGGCGAGTTAACTACATAGCGATCATGGTAATTCTAGATGAACTATGGGGAATTGTTTAATTTATTAAGGATGAATTAAATATTGACATGATTAACTTTTACATTTCACCGGTTTGTATAGTGGGGGAGGTATTATGCCTTGACCATATTAGAAGTTTACTTCTTTCCTGCAGTCATGAAAAATGCTTTGCTTTAATACAAGATTTTAAATTACAACAGACATTAAAAGTTGAAAAAAGAAATAAATGTATTATTTGGTAAATTCAGACCAACCATCTCCTTTGCTTTATGTGCCATTTTGTCAAAACTTGAAAATTCTTTAAAATAATACAATTTAATTTTTAGTGCAGGGTTAGCGGCTTTTTGACACAGCGTTCCATAATGTTTTAATAATAGCGTTTCATTGTAAAGAATGAAACATAACAGAAAGTGCAGTTGTTTAACACGTGTGAATTTTATGTCTGGCAGGTATTTTTGCCTCATAACAGCGCATTTAAGAAAATCAGCATTTCTAATAAAATCATGTATTTGTTATGCATTTGTTATAATTCACTATTCCCCGCGGGACATGGAGCAGCCTAGTGGTTTGCGCGTCGGGAGTCGGTACTGGGAGAGCTTGGTTGAGTCGAGACAAGCGCCATTGAATGCTCCCGTGTCTACGCCGAGTATGGACACCTTAAATGTGTAGGTCGGGAAGTCCCTCGGTGGGTATTGTAGGGAGGGGGGGGGGCAGAAGGGTGTGTCTCCCCCTCCCCAAGAGGATGCTTCTGAAGGAGCTCGTTTTAAATTGTGGTAGCACACACAGTGGGCGTAATTTTACACCAACTAAATAGTGCTCCCATTATGAAGAAACCAAGAAATACGCGGTGTATGCTTGAGAACAAACACCTACCGCACTGGGGCGGGGTGGGGGACCTATTCCTTGTGGATTGCATTTACTCCAGGCGATAAATCTCCTAGTTGCGTTATTTTATGAGAATAAATCAAGCCAATTCAATATATTTACTTATTTTTACTTGCAAATTCGTATTTCATATTTTAAAAGACTGAGATATCGGTTTATGATGGTTTGTAGCACGGCAGTATGATTTTTAAAAGTATACTTTATGAAGACATTAAATTTTCAGATTGAGAACATACGTGAATTAACTTCAGACAATATCCTCTTGCATAATGCCGTAGTTTTTGGAACCCGAATTTGCGAGTTCAAATCCTGACTAGGCATAAGTGTTTATAATTGTTTGGAATCGGCTTTATGCTGTAGGTGTCAGTCAGTTGAGCTCTCGTTTTGTAGACAATGACTCTAGCGTTGTAAACTCACAAATTTTACGTTATACCAAATTTAATGCTGTTGTTCCTAAGTATCTACAATATTTTATTCGTTTAGTATAACTCTTATAAATTAAGATATTGTATTTCACTTTTAAATATTTTTTTTCCCTCTTCGTATAACCGATAAACTAGCCGCGCGCGTGACAGCTGTGTGACCTTTCTTTCTGGTGATAGCATTGACTATTATGATATATTTGATGAACGTGCGAAATCAATATCTCCTGTTAAACCCTGCATTAAATTTAAACAGTAGTTCTATTTCTGTGTTTGTTAGTCTTAAACCTTCCCCCCTTTTGCTTATATTAGTACAAACCTTGTCGCAATGGGTCGACCAAGAGAGAATTGCGGCATCTTTTCTGTTCTCCGCTGTTGATGCTGCTTACTGCGACTGGTATTGATTGTTGGGAGCATCGCCATCCATCTCTAAGAGGTGCACCGCCCAATCAGCGCTTTAGAAAAGTCTCTACCCCTCCCGCATCTACGATCTTGCTCTCTTGCTTGTTAGTCGATCGCGCGCTTATGACAAGTATCCCCCCACCTCCCACTCCCTCAAAATCCAGGCTTTGATTTTTCGCTGCAATTCACCTTTTCTGCTTGATCACTTGCCTCGCCAATGAAGTAATTAAATCCAAAAAGTTCGTTATCCCGTTGTTATGGGTTAGGGGCATGCGAAGAAGCAAATCATTATCATCTTCCTCGCCTTACTGGAACATTGCATGGACGAGTATCCTGTTTATTAACATTATTACGGTATTCATAACTGAAATTAATGATATCAGAGTCTCCATTAAGAGCGCTAACTTTCGCCAACATTTAGCTAACTTTCTTTGTTAAAGATGCAAGTCGGGATTGTCATTACCATACCTTAAATTTCTGTACGTTTTATATATATTTATAGTCAACAATATATTTACACTTAATACGTCAAAATTTGTAAATTTCTATTACCGTATTTTTTTTTTTTTACCATAAAACGCACCTTTTTACTTAAAAAAAAATACTTAAAATTGGGGTTCGTCATGTGGTCCGAAGGTAACATTAAAATAAAATGAGTATTTTCTTATATATATATATATATATATATATATATATATAATCACCCTGACAAGAATAGTGACACAACTCAAGTGCTGCATTTGAAAAAAATCAACTTAAAGAAACGATTCAGCTTGAACTAGCATTACAATAAAACTGATACAACTGCCCTCAGGTGGACAAATTGCGAGATAGAGATGTGTCGCTTTTCGTGCACGATGGGGCACTTCTTACATATTTTTCAATGACATAACCTCAAAATTGCCATTTTTTTGTCTAGTGTCACTTTTCTTGCCGGGGTGCTATATATATATGTAAAATATCATATCTTTTATTATATATATTTTTATCTCTATTAAGTAAGACATTGAAAATATTTTTATATACCTATCAAAATACAAAATGATTCTTTTCTGAACATCCTTCCATAAATTTGAAGTGTTTTATCTTACCGTGCGTCTTGTCCGAAAAATACGGTACATGTCGACTGCTTTTTATTACTTTAACCAGTGTCCTATAGCTGTAGTGTTAAGATTTTCTACTTGTTTGTAAGGTACAACCATGGCAGTATAAAAATAATATTCAAACATGGGGCGAGTGAACTTACCATCCTGGTTGGGTACCCCCCGTGTGGTCTGATTCAAAAGACTAAATGCCATTTTATATGGAATTGATGTCTAGGCTATGTTTAATCATAGCCTAGAAGTATAGCGACAATTATAACGTCCAGTCTTGCACGCTTTTCTTGCTTGCGGTTTCCTTTATCTTTAAATTAATTTGTTCGACTCATGAATGGAAATCCTGACCTCCTGATTTCCGGATAGATGTGGGATACCGTTACACCTTCAGGCTATTTTATGATCTACTAAAGAACGTAACGCTAATTAAGAAATGAACAATGGTGAAAAAATGTATGAATTTAGTGTTGAGATGTTTTATTGAAAATTTTGGGGAGGATGCATTGTTTGACGCTTGTTTTTTTATAATTTGCGTTAATGAATTTGAATGAAGTTTGGGGAAAGAGAGAAACAGACTGTGTCGCGTCGGTCGACACAGCTGAATAAACTCTGTAGCCTCTTCATGTACAGTTTTCAATCTATAAATAAATATTTTACGTCCATAAATGGGTAAGACATATTTAATGGAATTTTAGCTGGATATCGCATTAGGTAAAAATGTGTGTTCTACTTCTAGTTTTGGAATCCTCATTGTCAAATTTATATCATTCAACTGGGTTTTACTCCTAAATCTCAAAACTAGATGCTATGACTAAGTCGAGGAACGGGTCATGTATACATGTATAAATTTAGGTGAACGCATGCATTTCTGCCACCTTTGTCAACAGCAAGTTTGGATGCGGGGGGCACCCCGTGGGTTTAATTTTTTTCGGGAGATAGTGTCTCTTACGGTCCCAGTTTTCTATGAGATTTATTCATGTAAAAAACATGTCGAATAATGGTTACTTTTTTTTTTATCCTCCCATATTTTATATATTTTACTGGAGAAATTCCAAAGTATTAGATCAAATTATTTCTGTTGTATTTATGTAAAACGATGTATTCAACTTGTCTTATAAATACCCTATTATTAGAATGAAATGAACATTTCAAATAACTGACTTATCTGCAGTTAGCATCGCTCGCGCTACTAAAGATGACCGTAGGTAGCGCTCTAAACTAGCCAATCAATGCGCATTTGTACAGAAAATATGATACATCTAAAGAATCTTTTCTTTTTCCCGCATTGAGGTTAATCACAAAATGTAAATACAACGTTGCAGTCAAAGGCAAGTAATTACGTAACACAAACAGAAGAAATCTCTATTCACGTGGTTCAACCTATTACCTTCTATTTATTGTTTGTTCTTATTTTCGAGTCTTGTGTTAGAGCTTCAAATCCGAATGGTTGGACCTGTTCCCTCTAGTCCGATAACCTGACTTTAATCCGTCTTACTGGAATCAATCTGCATGCCCGTTCGGGTTTAAAAGATTAGTCTTAATTGCGCATGTTTATTTATAAGGTATAGCTTAGCTGTATATTTCATGTATTATTTACTCATTTACGGGAACATGCTGTCATATCGTTGATATTGAGCATTAGGAATATACTTCAGTTGATAACTGTCAACTTCAATAACCAACCAACCTCGGACTATATTTTAAATGTTATAGACATGCCATTTCTCGCCTGATCAATCCATTTCGCCCTAATATTGGCTGTTGAGCACGTTATGGTAATGGAATGCGCGAGAGTCATCAATGTCAAAGGTGCAATTTTGAAGGTCATGGAATTTATTTCAGTCCATGCTGGAGAGCAGTTAAATTGATGCTGGCACAAACCTTGGAACAAAATTTAAAAATATCACAAAATCAAGGAAACATGCCTGCTGATGGTAGCTTCAATAATACAATCGAGATAAATGTCCATCGCGTATTAACATGGACCATTTAATTATTTTAAAATATTTTTATGAAATTACGGCATTTTTAATTATTTATGTATACCTAGAGTTATTTAACAAAGATCTTTGTGTTTGAATAGTTTTATTGAAGTTCATTCATATTAATGGCAGTTCGTGAATAAATGAATTTAAAATACTGTACTAGTTTTCAGACGGTATGTTAAACTTCCTGCGACCTTTTAAAAGTTGAATTATAAGCAGCATGCTTTGCATTAACATTTCTTAAATTTAAGTTAAGGGATGTTATAAAAAATATTTAAAAACTATTAGACGAGAGTAAATATAATTTTCCCTTGTTTTCTTATCGGAGAAATCCCGAGTCACGGTTTTTCTTTCGAGATAATACACTCGCGTGGGTTTATATCAGAAACAAAAGAAATCCGAGCCTAATGTGAATATTACGACTTCGACATGTCATTAATTTTCTGCGAGCTCTTAGAAAACATCAGTTTCTCATATGATCCTTGCTGGAGCAATTTTCAGAAATATAGATGGGAAATGTGTGCAGGTGTCTTAAACAAAATCGCCAGAATATAGTAGTATTGAATTGTAGGATTTAAAAGTGTAAGATGTTTTTTCCCTCTGTTTTATTCATTGTTTCTTAAATGGCATACAAGAAGTATTGGTTTATGTATTGACTTTTGTAAGTGGTCCTTCTAATCGAATTTCACATTCACTGTTATGGGAACCTGAAATTTTGCCATAAATGAGAAGTTTTTAATTCAGTTAATGTCAACGAGTGCGTTTCTAGTTTTCTATACTTACGTACACCTGAACAGTAATAGAGAGAAATATTTTTGGATGGCTCAATATCTACGCGTAGTTAAAGCATGTATTAATACTAACCCGAAATATTTCCTGAACCTCTCACCTGTACCACAGAATCCAACCTATGTAAATATTTATTGAATGCGCTATTGAAGCAGCCAAAGCCAGCAAAATAAACGAACGCGTAGCAGTGGATTGTACGTAAAGTTGTGTACCGAAGTGAATGACAATTCGTCATTCACATTATACTTCGTGCACGAACCTGTGCTTATTGTTGTATTCAAATAACATCATTACATTTGTTTTAACATTGTAGTTTCGTAGTTTACCTGAAATTACATCCCTTTAATTTTATATTGCTTCGATGCGATTCGTTGATGTACGAATTTAATTTCCTTCATGCTGCGCTACTGGGATTTCAAGCCTAACCGCGTCTAGTGCATTTATTTCGCTTTCAGTGGCGAATCATCGTCGTGGTTACGAAATGAGGAGACTTTATTTGCTTCCCTGTCTTCAACTGTGGTTGATGATAGCGTCAATCTATGGCTTCATTGCTTAAAAGTTCTCTAATGAGCACTTGCGTCATTGGAAAGAGAGGACCATCGAAAATAGTTTATCTTTTTGCTGGAAGTAACTAATTATAAAAACACAGTTTTTCTCTGATGATATCGTTGCCGTCAAATATAGTTATGTTCTGCAGTTTTAGGAAACTACTATTTCAAGCTGTTTTTGACGCTCAATTCACAGACACATAATTGCTTTTAAATTATTTTTAATTCTTATTGTTTACCTCATCAGATCTTCTCGGTTATTGATTTTAGGATTTGCTTTCATAGACTGTTTTTTTTTTCTTTTTATGCAAAAAGTCCGCGTTAAGTACTGCAAATTAAATAATACTCTTCTGTAAATAGGCACTTTAATATACCCTTTATTAATGAACTGCGTTGTAGAACGTGATTCATAGAGTGCACGCTTTTGCAGCGCCAAACTCATCTTTTAATACTAGAGAGCTAACAAGCCGTCTTTTGTAGAGCTAGTGCAGTTTTGTCGTATTATGCCTGAAATTGTTGTCTGTATTTACAGCTGAATACCGTTTTTCTCATGTAAAATCTAGAAGTAATATCAAACTGCATTTGCGTGGCCCGTAAAATATTTCGAAATGTTGATCTCAGAAACCAATAAGTGGAAATTTTTTTAAATTGAATTAATAGATGAAGGATATGACAATGAAACGAGTTGTGATCTCGTATTCTATTAGTGAAGGATACATGTTCATACCTATGTATTCGCCTCACATTTTGTAATTACGATTTTATATATTTCACACGAGGTTAAACCATTTTAACCCATTCCATCTTATTTATGTGGCAGTGAAATGCTTTTCCGAAACTCTAATAACATTCCAGTTTTCTAGTCGTCTTCCTCTTTTCATGCAACAGTAGGGAATAAAGCGAGATTTAGGGAAAACAATTGGCAATCTCGGATCATTTGTTTTAAAATCAACAACAAAACTGTTTTCCTGGTGGAGATCAATTGTCGCTAATCTTTTTTTTTTTTTGTTATTAAATCTTTTTTTCAGTCTAAACTTTTCACCGTATGTTGATGTTATTGCCCCGAGATAGAAACATGTTCTGTGTGGGAATGTTTTTATTAGCTAGAATATAAAAACCTACCTTCTTGGACGTATGGATTAGAATATAAAAATAAATAAAAACCCTATTAAACAAAACAGAAGATTAGTTCTGTTTCAGGTGGCCTAATCAACTACGAATTTTGCCCGTTTTGATATTTTGTTCGTGTTTCCGTCTTACCCTGTCATTAATGATGGACCAAAATATAATAATTGAAGGTTTACAGATTTTGAACTGATATCAATAATTCGCTTCACTTACCACAAAGGAAAGTTTACATTACATTTGATTTTGTGTTTTCTGTCAAATCAAGGAATTTTAAATTGATCAATATTGAAATGATTTGTTGGGTATGTATGAATCATCAACATTATCACGCAAAACGTGTAAAATTACGATTGATTCAAGCGATGGATGGCCTTAAGAATTGTCATTAATTTTTCGACGATATTCGTCGTATATAGCTGATGCGTCAACGAAACGTTTTACCTTTTAAATGAGTTCATTGCCCTATCATACGCGGAAAAAAATGTAAACTGTAAAAAAAAAAAAAAAAAAAAAAAAAAGAGTAATAAAATGCTTATAAAAAAAATCTGTAAGAAGATATCGGTCGATTGTGGCTATTGACGGGTTAGGAGTGATTCGACGATTAAACAATTCAAAAGCAGGGGGGGGGGGCACTTACCCACTTGCCGTAGGCCCTTTTTTCGATTTTGTGTACACTGTGTACCACTAGATCTCACAAAACATTTGACGTCTTCGGAATTTTATAAAATTTTTTGATTTATACTCGCCATTATCTGTAAATTCAATTTATTACCATAGCATAAAAATCTTTTTAAAATGGTGATTTTATGTAAGCAAATAACTGTTTAGGCTTGCCTCGTTCTTTAAATAGATTGTTTCAAGCGTATGAAATTGTTCTAACTACCAGAGAACGCACAGAGGAAGTAAAAAAATGGAATTTTCCGTTGCTCGCAGATGAACGTTGTAAAAGTAAACACACTATTTCGTCGCCCGCATGTAAAGTGTTCAAGACTATATTGGCAAACTCTAACGCCTTGAGAGAGGATATGCTTAGTTAATTGATTTCCTCAGAGTTCTCTACCCCAAATTTTAAATTGCGCATGTTTGGTCTGTTTATTTATTTATTTAAAGTTACGTTTGTTACAGTGACGTCAACGATAAATCTGGCCTGGAGAGTGTGTTTCATACGTTAATTGAAATCGCTCCTTAGGATGAGTATTGACGTGACAATGTAGGAACGCTTAAAATATGTATCTATAGCAGAATCGCGTCTGTACTCAGGTGTCTTGCTGCCTGAACTCTTTGAGTTCAATGTAACAAGCGTTTACAGGTCAACATTTTGAGTGCATTAATATTATTCGGATTTTGTTTCTTCCACTTATTTTTGTCTTTTACAAATTCATAAACCAAATTGCTCGGCAATTTTCTTAATCGATTTGTTTTTACCTAAGTGAAGATTAAAAAAATAATAAAATAAATAAATAACGTGGCGAACACATTATCTTTCGACATTCGACGAGAAGCATCCTCCAGAGACGTTGGTTGCTTACAGTGGGGGCACCATATAGGTGAATCAACACCATCATCTGGTAAAAAAAATGCGACACTGTGTGTAGAGGAGTGATTTGAAGAATTTATGGATTATCTTCATTACATCGCATTCCCTGAAATCGATCGAAATCTTAGAGACGAATCGAAATATCTCCATGTTACGGTCCCGAAAACGGAATAAAAGGAGTTATGATTAACTATTCAAAATGTGAGCTATGTTATTTATTATACGTCTGTTTGGACATTTATTTTGAATTTATAAATCAACAAAACATCTCTCGTTCTTTCCATCCAGGAATGTCCTTAAGAGTTAAATCTTTCTTCTATTTTTAAAAGTAAATTTACGAAAGTTGAAACCTCTTCCCAGTGCATCGTGAAAAAAACATCTCTCTCCCCGTAAATAAGTGGAAGGCTGAATTTTGTTTCTTATGTATCTGAAATTATAGTATTAACCTAGTTATGTTCACTGACCTTTCCCAGCTCGTACTGGTTTTAATTGCTTTGGGGCTTTTTGTTTTTGCCGTGTTCTGTAGCCGCGAAAAACTTGTTTAAGGTACTCTTCGTCGTTGCCGTAATATAACAAACATAAGCATTTACCATACCTTCTACATTTCTTCACTTCCATCCCTCGTGCTCATAGAGTTTAATGAAGTATCGGAGACCCACCCTCTTTATTGTAATTAATGTAAATATTTTTATTAAAATCAAGTTGTTGACCTATAGGTAAATGTGTAACACAATTGAATGAATGAACTCATCTCGGATATGGCTTCCATAGATGCAACGAGTTATTCCTGTTAGATTTCCTATATGTAACTACCATTTCACTTAAACTCAGTTTCTATAAAACATTGACTTTTGAAGACATTCCTCCTTCTCTGTAGGTAAATTGCTGTAAATGTTGTGTCGTAATTTAATTGATTGGTTTATTGAGCTAATTGGATAGTTTTGTAGGACTGGTTCCTTTAGCTATACAAGGGCTAATTGAATAAAACAGAAAAATCATGACATATCCATACAAATGAGGCATAATATTTTCAGTACCGAGGAAATATATGCTGACTACAAAGTGTTGCATCTTGAAAATTTAAAGTTTTACTATGTCATGTGTTATTATTGAATATTTAAAGAAAATTTAAATGGTTGAGTTAATAATAACGTTTCTCTCAATGCTAATATATAAGTGAGCTTGTGTAACATTTCTCTGCATACTTCTTGATGAAAATTTGATGTATGTTTTCACATGAGTTATTGTCATGTGTTACAACCTGCATCTTCGAAAAATTGCATTTA
This sequence comes from Dolomedes plantarius, assembly GCA_907164885.2. NCBI lineage: Eukaryota > Metazoa > Arthropoda > Arachnida > Araneae > Dolomedidae > Dolomedes > Dolomedes plantarius. The sequence goes on along the minus strand of OU015494.1, from coordinate 133,461,406 downwards.
TACCATTTCATTTCTGAAAGCTTTATGGTAATTAGATATGCAATGAAAAACGCCAGTTGTATTGAAAATCTGATAATTGTTCGACGTCGTATCGATATTCGGATTTCTATGGAATATTATTGAGAATAGATTAAAAAGAACCTCCAGCTCTCGAAGCTCTTGTTCATCGTTTGTGAGCCTGCTCGGTTATCGTTATGTTATTGAACAGCCTTCATTTGTTACCCTTCGTTTTTTCTGTAGCAGACATCGTAATTAATGATAAGCTACATTTCACCTGTGTGGGTTCGTTAGTTCAAAATCTCCGCTAATGGTCTTCTCCCACAGCGCCATTTCTTGACTTTCTAACACGGTATTAACGCCTAGTAGTCTCCCATTATCAAATAAATGCTGTTTCTGTTAGGAAAATCGATCTCCCCTCAGACCCCGCTTCCCTGTGTCTTATACGAGTGTATGACATTTGTCGACGATCCCCCACCACATCACCCAAACCTCCGCGCGCAGGGAATTATTTCTCTTTACTCCGCAATTATACTACTGATAACGATGAGATGTAGTCGATGCATTTACGCCCATCATAGCCCCTACTGAAAAAAACTATAAAGCCAGTTTGTGTGCTCTTGAGTATTAAAGTACGCAGATCGTAATTAACATTTCTTCGCTTTCAATTTACTCTACATGTGTGAAATGTAGTTGGTATAGTGGAAAAATTAATCCTTTTGATTTCAGTACATTTGTGTTTTGATGTGTGACATTACAGTTATAAAATTGAATATTTTATATTCAAAACAATAGCTTTTAAAAATATGTAGCTGTATGTTGTTAGTGAATACATGCCTCCTACGGTTTTCTGTGGCTTTGAAAAGACCTAATATTTATTGGTAATTAAATTAGAGTACAATTTTTTCCGTAAATTTGTTTCATTAGCAGTTTTCTCGCAGTTGTAAAATGTGCATATTTTCTTTTCATGTAGCCACACAACCCTTGTATTAGTAAATAAAGTTAGTATTTTTCGAAAATAATTCATGTGAGTTATAAAATTGTTTGCATTTTAATTTGAATCATTATAATACACTTCTGCTTTATTCTGTGATATACAACTGCAACTTTTTTTCATCAGATTCCTTAAACGGTGATTCATGGGCTGCACATATTCACACAACAATTCAATATTTTTCATCTGTTTAAATAAAACTTTCGCGTATTTCGTTGCTAAAATTGCTGCTATGTATGTATATGAATATGTGATTTATGCTTATAACTAGCTGAAAACCCGCACTTCGCTACGGAGTACATTCAAATTAAATACAACGGTCAATGTATGCAATTAATGCCAAATAAATAAATAAATATATAAACTGTGGAATCTCGATCTAACGTTTTTCAAGGGACCGATTGAAATGAACGATAAATGCAGGAAAACGATAGATGCGGAAACATAGCAAAGCAATATAATCGTTGGGACTGTATAAAATGAACGACACATACGAAAAAACGATAGATGCGGAAACATAGCAAAGCAATATGATCGTTGGGACTGTATAAAATGAACGACACATACGAAAAAACGATGGATCCGAAAACGATCGATCGAGATTCCACTGTACCAGAAAAAGAAATCACGTGATCAGCATTTAATAAATTAAATTCTAAAAATTAAACTTTAAAAATTCACCAAAAATCAGAAAATGGAGGTTAAAGGTTCGAAAAAGATTTCATTTTAAAGGAATCTTTATGATCTATAGTGTGATATGAATTTCATAACCCTCAAATTATTATTTTAAATGCAAACTTAAAAAAGTTACAAAAACAGCTTAAAAATTTAATTTTAAAAAATTTAAGAAGAATTTTTCAAAAATCTTTCTTAGTGCACCCCTACACTATAAGAAGAATCGCCATGCAAAATTTCAGCCCTTTAGGTCCAGCGGTTTGGTCTGTGCGTTGTATGTCAGTGAGTTACGGAACTGTTTTATATATATAGATAGTGTCAACGAAAACATACGTATGTTTACTGCCTGAGCTTCTGCAACCATGAAGATTACATCGTTCTGTTTCGAAGGCTGCGCTCATTAGTAAAGTCTGACCAAATTAAGAATGTTGATACTGTAGCTTATTCTAGTACTTTTAATATAAAGAAATAAATTAATTTCGTGTATATAATCTACTCTAGGATAGTTTAAATTTTATTATATATTTTTTCACTGTTGTGTTAAACGGTTTATTTTTTCCTTACTGTTTTAGTTATGTTGAAGTTCACTTTATTATCGTGTACGCTTGTATAAAAAGGTGCCGACCTGCCAACATTAACACATTATATATCTCTCTAAGATAGTAGTGTATCGAAATTCCAAAGTTGTTGTTTCAACATTAGATTTTTTATATTTGCAATGAAAGTTATCGGTACCGAAATTTGTCTGTAGTTACGATATTTCATCACCTATTCTCTATATTAATCACGTACACGGATAACTGGTTTTTAGAAGCTTGATAGGAATAGCTTAAATTAAATTAAATTAAATTTACCGTAGGCTTGAAATCTGGTAATAGAATGTATCCTTAAATAATTATTAGCAAATTTTCGTATCATATTCAGTCGAAAGTGAATAAAATCACAATATCTGTAACATCCGCTTTTATTTGTAAAGTATTTTATTAAAAAAAATAGTTTCGGTTTAAAATTGCTTGCGTGTGACATACGCCTCTTAAAATTGTACCTTTGTAGATATAAAAACAGCAATTCATTAACACTTTTAAGATTATTTTTTCTATTCTTGCCGCATAAGATATTGACAGTTGAGGTATATAACGTGTAACGTTTGCTCCATTGTTTATTTTCAAATATTCGAATATGTTAATGAAGAAGAAAACTATGAAACCAACCTTGTTATAATGTCAGTTTTCTGTTCAAAAGCAATCGAGCACATTAAAAATAATATATAAAAAAACTCAAGCATCTCTTTAGAAAAAACGAAAAAGAAAAAAATCTCATAAAATATAGGCGAAAACTATAACGTTGAGAAATTAGGAAAAAAAATCGTTAATCGAAAAAAAATAGTGTAACAGGTTATTTGTCCGATGAAAGTTGTTCGACTGCGCTTACTAGCCTCCCGCGAAGAAAGAAAAAAAAAATATCCTGTTTTACTAGCGGAAAAAGAGAAAGGATCTACCCACATGCTTTTATTTTTTTTCTTCTTGTAACTAGATAAGAAGAGAAATTTTTGAGAAATGAATTGCCGTGTTGTAGTTTATTTTCCTAACACAATAGTCTGCTTAAAACACGACAGCCAAGCATTTCCTATAGTATCGATACATGTAAGTGGCATTATATATTCTGGCGGTTTCTTCAGCGGAAAAGTCTAAATTTCTGGATTTCGTGCAATGTACAGACTTTATTTTATGTGAGTCATTCAGAATTTGTCGTCTCTCAGAACTTCAGACCGTTCGTAACTCGAAGAATAATTTCATTTTGTTTGGACTTTTTCAAACTATCGTCATGGTCACAATATGAGTCATATTCCTCTTTTCCGAATTGGGGTTAGTCGATTTAAGTAAAGCAATTCATTTATAAAAATAAATTTTTTTCTTCAAATATTCTCTGTTGGAAATAAGTATTTTTATGAAGCAGATATTCTGTACGAAGTAACATGATATTGAAACAGTACAAATTTTAAAAAATCACATAACGAATCGAGTTAGTTATTTTTTAGAAATGTGAACAATATCACTGTTGAAGAAAATCAAAATTTATTTCATTCATTTTATTTCGTTTTTAGAGGGACTGTTGCAATATATACTCCATGAGACCTTTAAAGTCCCAGGGAGAAAATTAATTTTAATACTTGTTTCAAACTAATTTAAAATTTCTTTAATGTTTGTAGCTCTGCTGGTGAAAAAGTTGTTGAAGACCGCAAATGTTTTTTAGGTTTTATTTTTTATTACTTTATTTATGTTTAAAAAATTTAGTGTTATCTAGGTGTATTGTAATACATAAAATATGCTATGGTTTATTTCGAAAATCATGAGAAAATATATAAGATTATGAAAACAGTCATTTACATACAGGACGGGGCAAAGTGTAAGGGCCTGTTCACATAGGAGTCCGTTGCGTTGCGTTAAGGAAAAGATGACGTTCAGACGAAAATAAACCAATCATATGCCTCCAAAGGATTAGCAATGAAATTTTTAACGCCTATGATTGGTTTATTTTCGTCTCAACGTCATCTTTTCCTTAACGTAACGCAACGGACTCCTATGTGAACAGGCCCTAAATCACCAACACTCAAGAAAGATTGAAAACAAGAAGTCATGTTTTTCCTGATAGAAAATATAATGCTTTACGTCTGCTTTTGGAATGAGTTGATTGTAGATAATATACTTTTCTTACTAGCTTATCATACTAGCTGCTTTTCTCGCGCTTTTACTGATTATTTTTGTAGCTTGAGTGAATCTGCAATAGGAAACTCATGGCATATCAGCTAATGAGGTTACTACTAGTTGACTGCGATTCTGAGAACAGTTTTTTCTTAATACAGTAAAACCTCGTTGATCCGGATCTCCGGATAATCCGGGTAAGATTTGAAGATTTTTTTTTTAAATTCAATGTTCACATTAGATCCGAGGTTTCCAACCTGGGAGGCGTCAAAACTTTTTAATAAAAAGCCATTTTCATACCATAATATCTATAAATAAACGAATAAACCATAATATCTATAAATAGACGAATTTGAGTTGACAACCATCGAAAAAGAAAAATTGATAGAATCGTCATGCAATAGCTCACGAAAACAAGAGTTTCAAACTGAAATCATCATTGAATTTTGGATGAATCTCAGTGGAGAGTATGAATCTTTGTATTGCAAAGCATTGCAAGTGCTTCTACCGTTTGTAACGTCATTTTAATGCGAAACATGCTTTTCGGCTCTGGCTGCAATGAAAACCAAATATCGAACCAGGTTAATAGTCGAAAAAGAGTTACGAGCGGCACTCTCCACATTGCCCCCAAGATTTGATAACCTTTGTGCCAATAAACAACAGCCCTCGCATTCAATTTTGATGCGTTAGATGTAGTTTAATTAGTAATTTAATATAAAAAATAAATATGCATGTTCGTATTGTTATAGCAAAATCTTGGTATAACAATACGAACTAGTTAATTGTAGTTTTCATTTTTTTTTGTAATAAAGTTATTATTTAAAGTTTCTATATTATATCTATTAAAAGATAGGGAGGCGTAGTAGCATAAAGGTTGGAAACCGTTGCATTAGATAATTTTTAACTATAATAGCAAGAACGTAACTACAAGTACGCCAAATATTCGCTTTTTAGTTTGATTCAATGTGCAGTTCCTGCATAAATGGTACAATAAATTATGGTGCTAAAATGCTTTTTGTTGAGTTTAAGAAAGATTTACTAGACTTACCAATTCTTTGTTAAGAAATGATGTGAAAGGATTTTTTATATTTTTACCAATTCTTTGTTAAGAAATGATGTGAAAGGATTTTTTATATTTTTTAAGGTGTTGTAAACAATACTATGCAATTTTGTTACAAAACTTAATTTTTTTACCATAATAAACGGTAAGTCTGCTTTGTTAAGGATTTTGTTTTATTTATAACCATTATTACCCTTTTTATCCGGATTTTCGATTATCCGGATTGCCCAAGGTCCCAGTTAGTCCGGATAAATGATGTTTTACTGTATTTGAGACTGCTAGTGTTTACCACAAATGCAGTTTTGGAACAACAAGCCCGTTTTATACTTCAGGAATTAAAGTCATTGAACTAGGTTTGCTTTATCTTGAAACTGTTCAAAGATTGAAAGCAATCTTATCAATATTCTGTCTCTGCAAATTAATTTTTTCCCTTCTTTTCAGAAGCTATCGGAAAGTTTTCACAAGGTGTTTTTGAATAATATTCTTCAAAAGTTTTGATTCCGTATAGTCTTTTCATTTTAAGTACTTTTGTCTCTTTAAAGGTGACCCGTCATTCAGTTATCGTAAACTCCTTATGAATGATTGTGAAGGGACTTCGTGAACTGTTCGGTATAAAAATCCATGTATTACACCTGTAGAAATATTCTGTGTATCTTTGAATTATTCATGATTAATTTATGCCTATTGTTAAAGCAGAATTCACCCTCATAGACTGAAACAATAGATAGGTGATAACATTATCCAGGGAAGGGACAGGTTACTTATCTTGTGTTTCATACAATATTGCTTACCTTATAAATGGCTTTTTACTTTCTGATTCAAAACAAACTGGTGAAACTTCTACTATTCTTTTAAAGTTTAATGATCTCCTTACGGGTTTTCATCAAATAAAAATTTTAGCATTGTCGAGTGTAGCAGATCCCCTGAGATATTTTTCTTTACTCACGATTAGAATATTTGATTTTGATACTGCATTGGAGGTCTTTTGACTATTTGCTGAAACTTGGCAGCTTATTAATTACTTCGCAGATGAAAAATATAGTGTGGAAAGATAAAACTGGAAATCAGTGCAATGCTAGAAAAAATATTGTTAGTTTTCACGCTTTTTATATAACAGAAAAAAATAAATCATTTTTATAGAAGCAAAATACGTAACATGCATCAAATGTTCTGTGCAATCTATCAGCTAGTTTTGAGGCATTTAAATTTTTTTTAAAATCTAGAACTGCACGCAGCCTATTACTATATGTATTTAATTTATAAAAGTTTGGGAAAGCTGTCTTCATCGTATCTGCATTCGCAAATGGTAACTGATGCTTAAGTTTCTTGCGTAAAAGTAGTTCATGTTCTCGAGTAATGTCTGTCCAAAAGTGAGCTAAGAATTTGAATTCAGCCTTTAAAATAATGTCAGTCGAAACTTAAATCAGCGTTTCTTTTTCTTTGATTTATAATATTTACTGCCCTGAAATATTCTTCGACAAAGGGATGTTTCGAGGTTCAATGGGAAACTATCAATGATCATTTGTCTTAAAATGTTGAATATATTGCACAGCTTTTGACATGCATCTTTTCTTACACTGATGGCATATGTATCTTTTTCACCATTATTCATTTTTTTTAAACATTATTCGTAATTTTTTTTGCATAACCCTGGGGATACGCATATACCACAGGCTGGGAACTATGCTCTATATCAGGGGTGGCCAACCGGTCGATCTTCGACATGATTTTAGTCGATCGCGAGCCATAATTTCATAAATATACGGTCTGTGTTAGTGATAAGCGGCTCATTTTCCATATTAAAAAATGAAAACTAGTCGATCGCCGAATAAAAAACTGTAGAAAAGTCTATCGCCAACTAGAAAAGGTTGGCCAGCCCTGCTCTATATGATACAGCTTTGCTACTCTTATTAGTTAAAAAATATGTCTTTTGACCCGGATTCGAATCCCTGTCTAGGATGACTGTTGTTACTGTGGTGCCCTACCCTTGGATAGAATTGAAGTCTTTGAATGTATAAAACTTCCTAAAATCGCCAAGATAGTTCAGTAGGTAGAATGTCGAATTCGTCGTTCCGACACCCAAGTGTTCGGTCATTGCTTATTCTATGATTGTACCTCTCCCCATAGTGTAGAGATAGATGCGTTGCTTTATATGAACGCGGCTAATCAACTCTCAAGCCTTTAACTGTTTCACTCGGGCAGTGATTTCATATATTTGATGAAAGACTATCGATTCCTCAAGATCAATGTTACCCAAGATCTTTTTCATTTTGTGCCTCTCTTGGTCTCCTTCGGTCAGAGGTTGAGGACCATGTCCTGTTTACTGTTTTGTTATCTCGTGAAGCATAACTGTCCTGTCCAGTGGGTTGAAACAGAGCGCATCTTGAATAATTTTAATCACTCCTGGATCCTCGTATGTCTGGCTAACCTAAGAGATTCGATTTTCACCGCTTTATTTGATAATTTGATAAAAACTTTCTTTGTAGCAAAGTACGATGGTATTTGCTTTGGTACTTTTTTCCTATCAAGAAAAGAAAATGTTTTCATCTAAAATCACTTTATGACACGGACAAAACGTGCGCTTCCATTGTTTGAGGAGAACCAGGGTGAAGGATCCTTTATGTCATGAGGATGGGGCGGCAGCAACTGACAAGTAGATGCCAGTCTATAAGTATTAATACATAAAGCTGTTAATATTTTAGCTCTCAAGCGTGTTATTTCGCACTTCTGCCATGTCGGAAATTTTCATCCGCAGAAGCAGAGATACTTTCAGGAAACAGTACACGGACATCTTTGGAGTTATCTTCATCCTGGCAATTGGTGAATTTTATAAGGAGAGAGACAATACGTGTCGTTGTAAACCATTCCTAATTACAATCTTCAAGTCATGGTTGGTTGAAGTGCTACTGTTGTTTTTAATAAAACGAAGGCTAATCTGACAGAATCTGCAGCCTAAAGCTTGTTCCAAAGGGCTACAAACGCTCTTGCCTACCATGCAATTCGAACCCCCTAGACCAGTGGTTCCCAACTCGTAGAAGTCTGCGGACCACTAAGCCAGAAACTGAACCATGTGCGGACCACCACAATTCCCCCACCGACTTGAGGGGGGAACCTTCCGGGGGGTATGGGGGGTATAGAATATCCCTCAGGCAAAAGGGATAGAGGATTAACGTATATTTTCTAATAATAAAATAATTATGTTAAACTTTTAAGAAATTTTAATACAACACCTGATAATGTTCCGATATATTCGGCCCATCTAGTTCAGCAAACATTGCTTTCAAAATCCCCATTTATTTGGCAACTTTTTTTTATATGTGGTACCGGTCCACTCCCGAGGCTCTCGCGGAGCACCGGTTGGGAACCACTGCCCTAGTTCCTTGTTCCAAAGATTTGCGCCCCAGTCCTTCGTCCTGCTGCTTCAATTTGCGACACCAACGTACTGAAACGCCCAGCAAAACGCTTGAGGAATATTATAGAAACGTGTAGTATTTGTTTGTGTACAGCTAAGATTTTAGCCGATCAATGTGTATTAATTTCTATAATGTTGCTTATTATTATAGCTCTTGTATTCGCACTGTACATGGATAAATACAGCATGATTTCTCACCAAATTACTTTCTCCTCGCTTGAAATATTTTGCCTCCGATATGTCACTCCTTCATGGCAATTTAACAAAGATGTGGAGAGGAATGGACCGGTGAGTTTGTTTTGCAGCGCCTACAGTTATGAGAGCGTGGTACTGAAACGAAGAACAAAGGCCGTATAATGTAGGCGTAATGCTGAGTTCTCGAACCTTTCAATAATGAGAACAGAAAATGTTGGGGTGAAATTGAGAGAGAGAAATATTAGGAATTCAAGCATTCCGGGTGCAAAACTTCTTCGTTATTACACGGAGGGTAATATTTCTTTTTGTGTCTCGGTAGTACTTGTGCATGTTTACACTGTATTTTGGAGACAATAGCGCGAATATTGCAACCGCGAGGATAATTACTAATTAGGATTTCAAAGGCAAAGCCAGTCCAGATGCTCTGGCTTTCGTCTGCATAGATCTCCAAAAATTGCGTAGCCAATTCCTGATTTCTTCATCCTTGAATGTCATCATAAGATGAGCGAAAGATTAATCTTTTCAAGTTTTTGGTCTTTTAAGCTGCCGATATTAATTATTGGGAAATCGCAGTTATTTAAAAGAGTCCTAATGCAAGCGTTCAGCCACAAAAGATCGTCTAACTGAAGCAGAACGTGTTACAATGAAGCAGCACCGTGAGCACACAGCTGATATCTATGTTGAGCGGTGTGAGTGGCGTAAGTTTTGCGGGAGTTGATCCTTTCTTCCCGGCGAATCGAGCGGGAAACTGGCGGCAGAGTTTTCGGAATGCTAAATTGTTTCTCCGTGATTTGGAGTTCGGACGGGTCTTTGGCGTGCACCGCCTTTCGTGGCTCGCCCGCTTCTGCTCTCTGTTTCTGTTTCTCTGGCCCGGACTCGGGGGCAGGACGCTCGACTTGAACGCCAGGTGGCACCGCCGTCGGAAGGATGGCGGAGGGGGGACGGCAATAGCAGACGACTATCTTTCGGCTGTAGTCGCGATCGAACACACCAACTACTATACGTACAGAGAGTATGTTTGTATGGTCCTTACCTGCTTTCCGACCACGTGGGGAAGCGAGTGGAGGCTGCCTTAGTTGCGGGCAAATCCCGTGCGCCCGCCGCGGTTCTCTCTCAGAGGTACAATTCGGGCTCGATTAATTCATGACAGTCATTTGAAATAGTGGAGACTCTCATGGACGGCCTGCCACACCATAATACTTTTAGTTGTTAAACTGACACGTGCGTTTCTTGTATCCCACTGAGGAGGTAATACACAAGGCTGGAATTTTCCCACAATTTAAATAGGTTTTAAAATATTTTTTATTGTCCTCCCTCCCTTTTCAATCCAATCTCTAATTACGTCTTATGACATTTTTTAAATTTTTTTGACTGGATTAATTGCGGAAAAGAAATAGGCTCATTTATGATTTTTGTTATAGATGCCCAATTTTTTCACCAGGACAGAGTTTGATGCTCGGACATCTGGTTTTGGATGAAAACTCGTTATAAAAAGATAAACATTTCCCTCTCATGATAAAGTGACTTACAAGCAAACTATTTTCAATTTCTGAATTAATACCCGTGTTCCTTTAGTTATGTTTTGTAAAACAATTTAACAACTACATTTTACGGTTTATAGGGACACAGTTATAATTCTCTCAATACTAGATGATTTTTTATAGGATGCTCCCTGACTGGGGTAATGATAGTATTAGAATTAATGTACCTCTAAAATGAAAATGGCGTGTTCTTTAATAGTTTCTCTGGAATATTGCCGATATTCTGTATCCTGTCTAAATAATTTAAAATGAGTTTTGAAATATTCTTGGGAACCGAAACAGAATTGTGTCAAAGGAAATGATACACCTATGTATTGATTTTATTAGAGCAGTGTTGTTTTTGCGCAAATTTAGATACTTGTGCATACAATTTCTTTCAAACAGTCTCTAGTATACACGGAAAGTTCCAAGAGGCTAGATTAAGTGAGTCACTGGAGTGATGGTAGAAGGTTAAAAAAAAGTTTAACGAAATCTGAAGGGAGTTCTTTGCCATCCTGAGAGAGAAGTAAAATTTGAAACGTATTTAAATTTAAATGCTTTTTTTTACCCTTTGAATCTCATTGAAGGTCTGTCGGGTTAAAATATTGTGGTTTCTTTCTCTATGTTTCTATGTTTTATATTTATATTCGGTGAAATAATGTTTCTCGTTGTTTTTGAAATTTTATGGCATTGTATGGCATGCCGCCAAAAACATTTTTTTTCCCCCGTTTCAATCTGTTGAATATTGTATGTGTAAACCTAATTCGTTATAGTATTTATTTCATTAATGACGTTTTCTCGTAGCACTTAACTTACTGGCGTAATCTGCAGTCACAGAAATTATTTCTCTTGCACTTCGTTTGTTCTAAAGAAACTAGCAGAAAAATGCTTTCAAATGTGAAATTGTTCTCCCGCGTAGTGAGTCAGCCGCGAAGCATTCCAAGTGTTGCGGCCGAAATCGTGGAAAAATGGGGGAGCTGCAGCTATTCAGAGCGCAGCGGCAGCAGCACTGTACTTTGGGTGCCCGCGATAGGGTTATAATAGTTTAGTGCTCTGCTTAGCTTGGCGAGTTTGGCGCGCTTTGCTAACAAAGCCAAATTTGCCGTCATATATTCTTATTTGTTTTTATATGCTATTGTTGGTGATAAAGCGGGATTATGAAGGAAATTTGGACAAAATGGCGCGACAGCTTGTAGTTCGACAATGAAAACGTTCAATGATCCATTTATTGGATTTTTTAAAATATAATCTGTAGATTTTAAATTTTACTTAAAAGTTTGAGCTCCAATATTTAATCTCAAATTAGCGTGAATAAAAGGGATATTACGATTTTTTAAAGTTGTAATTTCATTTATATTTCTTGTTAAAAGGAAAGTGTACTTCTACCGTATCTTATTTATACACATGATCATAGAGGGAGGGAGGTGTTACTGTTTCATTAATCCATGATAAATATAGTAGATCATTTAAATTATAGAGTTAACGCTAATTTAACATTTTTCGCAATTAGTAAGCATAAATGAATTTCTTTTCACCTTAGAATATGCTAGGCTCAATGCTATTGTGGTAGACATAAAATAACTTAAATTTTTTAAAATATATATTTGATACAAAAATTTAAATAAGTATAATTTTTTCCACCTTTTTTTATTTTAACAATCAGGCTAGAAAAATCTACTCATCCTTAATACCTATTTAGTTATGTAAATCCAAGCGAAAGATAGATTCGGTTCTACCGCCCTCAGCTGCGAGCGGCCGTGTTTCTTGCGTTGTTGAGTGACCGGAACCGGTGTTTTACGTTATCTGCTCGAGGCGCGCGTCTGTCGCCTGCACCACGTGGTGGTCGTAGCTGAGTCCTAAATTTGTATTTGAGCGCGCCGGATGACGCAATAGTTGCCTCACTGCCTACCCTCAACTTGTCTTGCCCTAGGTACGCGCCGTCGAAAGCTGAATGGAGACTTCCCGCGCCTAGCTTTGATTGGTGGAGGTGGCTGTAGTAGTGTTACGCTTTAGTGGGAACTATCTTAGGAATTACTATAAGGCCATGCAAGCTACTTCTTACGTAAAGAATTAGCATGAGGCTTGCGCTGTTGGGAAACTTCCATTAATTACGGGCTATCACTGAGTTATCAAAATTTTCCTACTCGTAACTAGCATAGTTTCAAAATGTTAAAATTATTATTGAAGTATTTTTTTGTTGTTGGTGTTGCTATTTGTATGCCAGTTTATCTAAAATCCCATGGGTACATTTGAAAGATATTCCATTTACTGAATTCATTTTATTAAACGTAACATCACTTCCTTACCCATATTTAGTTTATCACTTGGATACTCCATATTTTCTTCTACATAAAATTTTAATTTGCACCATTTTGATTTTCTGGAATCGTCATTATTTGTCTCATTTACGATTGCTGTAAATCACATATACTGAAACATGTCGTAATCACAGTAGTGAATCGATTATTAAAATCAGGTCTCGCCCTGCATTCCTCTAAATGTAAAACTTTTCAGATTAGTGCTTTGAATATTTGTAAATATAATATATGCAAATGTACAATACTTGCATGTTTTTTTTCTATTGACTGTTGAAATACACCTTAGCTGTAAACGTTGTGTTCGGATTATTTAGAAGATATGTGGTAAATTAGATTTAGGAAATGCATGCTGTTGCTATGATTAAAATACAGTATGAATCAAATATCTACGTATCTCGTTTAGTATTTTTGGGTATTATATTTCGTTTTATTGAATTATGCCGTAAGACCTTCATACCTGAAATTTTCGTGACAAGAAACAGGACCTTTGATGACGAACATATACCGTCCAGATGATGGCTCCAGTCGTAATAAATAAAGCAGATGGACCTTATGTTACGTTTGGGAATTTTGGAGGGATGATAAAAATAGGGTCAATACTAAAGTTTATGGAACTAACTTCCAACTGAAATTGATTGCAAAACTGAATATGTAGTGCAAGTGAATGGGCGCATAGCAGAAATATTAATAAATTTCATACATTTGTGTGTGTGTGTGTGTGTGTGTGTGTGTGTGTGCGCGTAGTTTTATATCTTATGTGTTCATGTCAAACCCGTACAACTCGGAATTGACTTATGATAATTATAATACATTTAAAACCCGCAGTTTTTATGCATTGTGCTTATAGCTTGATATGATAAATTTACATAAAGTATCTATTATCGCAAGCTTCTTATGGTTAAAAAAAAAGGATGATAAAGCTTTTGTGTATGTTGCTTTTTAACGTACAACGTTCAGTGATCTATATTTATATTTTATAGCAAATATTTAGTGACATCCAGGAAGATTATTGAGTATTCGTTAATGCATTGTATGAAATATTCTTGCATCTTATAAAGCTTCTCATTTAACAATCAATTTTGCTATTTTTTTTCTTGTTTGTTTTCTTAACACATGATAGGCGCTTAAATGCAAGGTTTTGCTCTAACTCGATGACTTAATGTATGAAGATTTTGATACTTAAACCTTACTACGATGTAATAAAGAAGAAAAAAAAAGCTTTACCTTTTTATGTGAAAGGTAAAAGTGGACTCATTAATATCCAAATTAAATAAGCGTCTAAAACAGCATTCTGAACAGCAATCATATTAAGAAAGGTTTTCCTACCCTTTTAACAAATAAATCGCCAAATGGTGCGCTGATCGCCAACGTTATTTTGTCTCTATCATTTGTGTGAGGCAGCTGTTCTAATAGGTGAGGGGGGAGAGAAAGGCTCTCCGCCGCCGCCGCTGCCGGTTGAGGCAAGGCAGATCAATGACGACTGCTCCCACTCTCTGAGTGAGGGGTGAGAGGTTGACGTTGCGCGCTCTAAGCAACAGGGACTATTTCCAAATTGAAATCATGTTCTCATCAGGTTAAGGGAAAGAATCTCTTTCGTTCACATTGTTATGTTATTGATCGCATGGGCTATCCGATTGCATGAGATAATATTGAATTTAACCGAGGAATGTGTTGATTTTCTCTTAATGTTTTTTAACTTATTGTTTAAACTTGAAGGTTAATTTTTCCTTACTTTTGGCTGATGCATTTTTGTACCAGTTTTATTATTTTCGAGCAAGAATTGGAGTTTTTCTTGTAAGGATCTGTTCTTTAAGGATCACTGCCCTTGGAAATCGTGAGGAGATTCCCAGAATGACATGACATGTTCGTATAATTAATTCATTTTGGGATTCGTTTTGAAATTGTTAGCATATTTGTGTCGTTGTCGTAGTAGTGATAGGAGACGTGTATATTTTTCAACATTCATTGTGTAAAGTAAAAGGACGAATTTTAATATTTTAGATTTTTTAAACGTTGAAAAAAATTGAGTTTATATGAACTTATTAAAAATTATATATTTAATGCTTTTATTCTTGTAGAACAAATTTTCTTATTGTCAATATTAGAGGAAAAACTTTGAAAAAACTAAAAAGAAACTTGTGTGGGGACTGAGCTTACCTATTAACGTTATGCATAATTGATATTTCTTAAAAGTGAGCATTTAAGTCGAGGTAAAAATACTTCACACTTTATTTACATTATGATTAAACGTCTCCTGCATTGCACATCTACCATCTGTCTTCTTAGATTGAAATCAATTTTATTCGCCTTTAAAATTCGGTACCTTTGCAAATTTTAACTTAAACTTAAGTTCTTCAAACGTATTGGTTTACCTGAAATATTATTTGTAGCATAGATCTGTAAAAAAACGTGATTTAGCATAGAATTTTCATTCTTTATTTTCTTTTATTTTTATATTTAGTTACACCCATTAATTTAAAATTCCATCGCTATTCTCTGTCACGTACGTAGATAGCTGAATTAATAATATTACATGAATAGAACACACAACCAGCAATCTCCGCCTAACGCAAGCGCCCTAATCACTCAGCAATCTCTTCGTTTATATTCTTTAACTACCTTAATTGTAGATTTTCTTCTTAGACATTTGTACTTCATGCACACGACGGTTCCAGTTTTTGTAAAGAATAGTAGTAACGAGAAGGAAGCATATATGAGAAGGATATTGTTTCTGAAGCATGTCGTTTCACTGTTCTTTTCTTCATTGTGCAGTTTTTCCAAGTTTATGAAGCAAACTTCGTTGTTTTCCGAACTTATTTCTTTAATCGTTGATCCTCTATAAATATTTGCGATCATCATCTTTTGAAACCGCGGTGTTGAGACTTATAATGTCATTGGTATATGCGTCTAGAATTCAATCTATATACTCAAATATTCCCAGAGCACTCCCCTTTTTTCTCTCACACTTGGGATGCATTCTTGATTTCTCACGAGAAGGCAAGATATGTATCAGACATAAACAGACTTCTGTTCGCTTTTACAGAGCCGTATGTGCTTTCAGGTGCGTTTAAGTTCTCAATTTTATTCCCGTGATTCTGCAGACGAAAATTGAAATCGCACTGTAGATTTCTTCGTGTCCGATGATATGAGGCACTGTTGGTTGCATATGTGATAGGCAATTTTTTAAAACTTTCTGTATCATATGCGAAA
Organism: Dolomedes plantarius; assembly: GCA_907164885.2. Classification (NCBI taxonomy): domain Eukaryota; kingdom Metazoa; phylum Arthropoda; class Arachnida; order Araneae; family Dolomedidae; genus Dolomedes; species Dolomedes plantarius. The sequence goes on along the minus strand of OU015494.1, from coordinate 133,445,323 downwards.
ATTATCTTACAGCTGTGTTATTTACTGAAATTTGTAAATTCTTTGCAATATTTATACTTCGATAGTGCATTAGTGCTACAAGATCACTAAAATTATTGATCTGAGCTCATGTTCTAAATACTGGAAAGAGACATTATCTTCTCTATAAATATGAAAAGCGTATGATATTTAATAGTCTCCAAGTGTTAACCATGTCTTTAACCCAGTGCCGTAGGCCGAAATATATGGTTCCTCTTTTTCGTCACTACGAGCACCTGAAAATAGGGTAAGTTTATAAGAACGACACCCCCCTATTACAATACTATCCGTCATTGTTTTCGAACTCAGCTAGAAAACGTTACGCGCGTGACACGTTACGCTCTCGTTGTGTGTTCTCCCTGCAGTTCGAGTTATAGAATCATTCATTTGACTTTGAAATTTCGGTCGGTGTTCTACATTTATATGATATCAGATGCTGGGCCGTATGTTTGTGAGGGTGCTCAGTAAGCATTTTTCTTGGAATATTAAAAAAAATATATAAATAAAGTGACAAGAAAAATTTTGTGTGCACATATATAAAATAAATCATGGCCGTGAGTTAATAGGATCCTACGCTCTTGGTAAGGAATATGTGGGGGAGGGGGACTCAAGCATCCTTCTCAAAATAAATATTCAAAACCTGAAATATGAGTCAAAATCTATGAGAACTAGTTTCGATTCAATAGCAATCTATGACACTTAAGCGAAAAGGAGAAAATTCAACCGACCAACCTAACAATATTTCTATAGTGGTAGCCAATGTAGATTGCGGAGTTAGTAAACACGTTTTGGGGTAATAAATTACACTAGTTGGTACTTGTCAAAACATGACGGCTAGATAGCAAATAAATGTACCAATACACAAATTATACTCAACACATCATTGCCAAGTGTTGAAAATCATAATAATGCGCAGAAACAAATTAATGTGTTTAAACGGTTTCGTGCTTAGTGAGTATCTAAAGCCAGATTTAAAATGTCACCGAGCATGCGCAGAAAGCTATTTTTTTAAAAAATTGTAAATTATCGCTAATTAAACAGCGCAAAATAAACAATTTCCACGAGGTTTATCTTATATTTCACAAACATAATTATCATAATATTAAAAATGGCAGAGAGAGATCTAGAGAGACTCCTCGGAATAAACGTGTTTATCATTAAAACATGCCACTGAGCATGCGCAGAAATCAATTTTTAATTGTAAATTATCGCTAATTAATAGAAATTGCGGTTACAAAAACCAAATTTGACAAATCTACAGATTACAATCTTTCGTTTAAGACCAAAATGAAGTAAATTGATGCAGTAGTTTTCTCTCATGGACTGCCCAAAAAGTCGGCTTAACAACTTAAATATATGGATTTCTGAGTAATCCCAAAATGTAAAGGAAAAAATACAATCCCCGATGATGTAACTATAAATTTTCGAACTATGGAAGTGATACCTCAGTTCTTTTTCACTTTACTATAAATGAATCCTAACTGTTGAAACAGACTTGATCTCGCTTTATAGCTCTTTCCTGAATTATGCATCAATTCAATACCTTACATTGGTATCCTCTTGGTTAGTAATATCGTACGCACAGAGAGAGGGAGGTCATTGAGGAAAATTTTCTATCTATTGTAGACTCTTTTAATATAGCAAATTTGAAAATGGTAATTTGCCATTTCCAATATGGCTTGAATTGAAAATATTACTATTAGTCAAGCATAGTTTGTTGTTTATGAAAAGCTCCAAACTGCCGTCACCCATTAACTCTCGCAAAAGACATCGTCGTACAGAGAAATGTTACTGTTTAATATTGTGCTATATTGAACAACGCGTGCTTACCCACGAGACTTAAAAATAATGATTTTATTAATAAGTTGGAACATTCGAAATGGCATGAAAAATAGGTAGGAACTAGTATATAACCAGCATACCTGCCTTCTTGCACATTTGAACCAACCTCCAGGTTCACGTTTTATATGGAGGGTATAATAAGGCTGAAATGTTTTATCCCATCAAGATAAAACATTTCAGCCTTTAGTCGGCGCATTTCACATCTTCAGTCATCCATTCTTTGGTTCTTGTAAGGAAGGGCTAGAACTTACTGATACTTACTCGAATCAAATCAAGGAAAAACAAGTATGAAAGATATGTTTTTTGTCAAATAACAAATCCTTAAATACTTTGTTTGATAGTATTACACACTCATATATATGGGTAAAAATGTTGAAAAAATAAGCCGCCTCTATCGTTTATATCCCATCGATGTTTTTTCATCCTCAGTAGTTTTTACAATTATTAACCCCGAGGTTTAAATGTGAAAAATCTACCAACTCTCCTAGATTTTCCAATTCTTTTCGTCTTATTGCATTTCCATCGGACAATATGAAGGAAATCATGAGAGAACTACTTGGATTACATCCCGAAATGTAGAAAGTCATGTCCGACACGCGGCGCAATTAATGTCAACATTATGCCGTAGTACAGAACAATCTACATTTTCTCCTAGTGTTTATTAAATCGTATTTACAGATGAACCAGTTAAAAAGTTCCCTTAAGCTGAAGAGTTATAAAATTTGTCATATCGCATCCCGGCAAGAACAGTGACACAAGTAAGAAAAAAATAGCAATTTTGAGGTTGTTATCTCTATAAATATAAAACAGTTCCGTGACTGACTGACTGACAGATAAGGCACAGACCAAACCGCTGGACTTGTTGCGGACTAAGGGCTGAAATTTTGCATGGCGATTCTTCTTATAGTGTAGGGGTGCACTGAGAAAGATTTTTTAAAATTAATTTTTTAAGCTGTTTTTGTAACATTGTTTAAGTGTGCATTTAAAATAATAATCTGACGGTTATAAAATTTATATCACGAGAAAGATTATAAAATTTACTTTAAATTGAAATCTTTTTCGAATCTTTACCTCCATTTTCTGAATTTTGGTGAATTTTTAAAGATTAATTTTTAGAATTTAATTTATTAAATGTTGATCACGTGATTTATTTTCTTTTTGTGATACTTCAAATTAATTTTGCGCCACGCGCAACAACAAAATAGATTGACAAAAAATATTAAAATACAGTAAACGATAAAATTTAACCACTAGACTAATTGAGATGGAAGATTTTTAAGAATTTAATTCAAATTAGTATGTTTTATGGATATCAAATTAAACCTATGTATAAAGCTGCAATTTCCCCTCAAAGTATGCTTCGCCATGACATGATAAATAAGTTTAAGGCCAAACTTTAAGATACGCTGGCGTAGATGTAAGAGAAAATTGATTCTCCCACGATCAGTTTTACGTAGCTTGCTCATGCGTAAGTTCGCGGGTGAGCCTGGTAATATTAGTTCCGCCTGGTAGTATTAGTTTAGTTACTACTGCGGTTAGAGACAATGTGCTCGTTGAGATAATTACAAGCAAGGTTTGGATGTCATGTCCTGCATGCTTTAATACCCACTTGTAGTCTTCGATTTCGTTCGGAACTTATAATGTTTGTCCATTGTTTTTAACACTTCTAGTTTTTAGTTACAATGAATATGAGTTTTTTTTTCGTATTTAATGCAGCTTATAAGCCAACAACAGTGGTTTCATGTAAAACCCACAGGGCCGCCCAGAGGGGGGGGGGGGGGGCAACTGGCGCACTTTGCCCCAGGCCCCCATCTACCGTGAGCCCCCGAAAATTAAAAAAAAAAAATTAATTTATCAGATTTCATCCGAAAGAAAATTCTGAAACTTGTACTTCAAAATTCAAAATAATCTCCTGAAAAAAGCCCCCCCCCCAAAAAAATAAATAAATAAATAAATAAATAAATAAATAAATAAATAAATAAATAAATAAAAAATAAATAAATAAAATAAAAAGAATTGTTCGATTATACGCGAAAATACGCGATTTAGTTTTGATGAAATATATAACTGTTTAGTCCTAACTGCTATAAAATTACATTCTTTCTAATAAATTGAAGACAGTACTAACTACTAAAATAGATAGCAAAAAAGATACCTCAATTGATAATCTCAATATCTGCTGAATTACTAAGTTGTTAGATGTAATTAAACTGTAGTTCTTTTTTTTTTAGATAAACATATTGTCATATTTATTGGAGAATATAACAAGAGAACAGTGCAATGAAATATAATAATTATGTTAATTATTCATCTAATAAAATTTTAAGTTTGAGTAACTTAATTTGAATGTATGTTTTCGTTTCTTTCGATTTTTTATTTTTCTTGGGGCCCCCAACAAATTTTTGCCCCAGGCCCCGTAAAGTCTGTGGTCGGCCCTGAAAACCCAGACTGGTGCAAAAGGTGGGGGCTGCAGTAATAAAAAGGGTTAGAAACCAGAAATTTAGGTTGAGGGGGGGGGGGTTACATTTTTACTTGTGGGGGACTTGTAGTATAAATGGGGGGGGGGGGGTGCAAAGTAGTAAAGTTAACGGCCGGGAATCGTTCGGTTCGTTGTCGGCAGATGGAGAAAACAATTGTTTGAATTGGAGCGAAATTCCCCGGGATAAGGATTGAGGTATAGAATGGGATTTTATGCCTTTGAAATGGTCTACTTTTTAGGTGTAAACTTGAGGTTAATTACTGAAGATTTGTGTATTAGAAAGAGTTGATCGAAATTGAAAATGTTCTTTTTTTTTTTTTTTTTTTTTTGTTTGTTTGTTTAAAAGTACAATTTATGAACGTATGATCACTTACAATGGAGGAAGTCACTTTCCAGACTCACGAATTATTTTTGAAAACTGGCAGTTCATATAATCAAATATTACTCGCACTATATTCTTCATATTGTTGTTTTCAATATTTTGAAGGGAAAACAATAAGTGTTCTCTCTAATGTTTATTATGTATCTCTCTAATGTTTATTAAATTTAGAGCTCTTTTTTTTTTTTGGGGGGGGGAGAATTTATGACCAAGAGAAAATACAAGTATTAAGAATTTAGTAGTCCAGATTAATACTAATTTTTGTTTACTAATTGTGTTAAACAGTTTTATCCCCTCTAGTGACCCGAGAACATCGAAATAAAACACCAATAATTTCTTAAAATGTATAGCATCTGTTTTCAATAAATTCAGCTGCAGTTAAAAGTGTTTATTTTGGATCAGGACATTTATTTGATTCGTTCAATTTTGTTGGGGAAAAAAAGGGCGTTGAACATTTTTTAGGGAGAAAAATTACCAAACCATTGTTTGTTTCGGAGTGGTGAACTTAGGAAAACTACCACGATCGTCGTCCGATGATCATTAGGATTATATTTTTTCAATAACCAAAAATTTTGCTTGTATGAAAAATATCAAAAGCCGTTCGATCTGTTCACAAACACGATTCCGTTGTAAGATAAGACAAGATGAATCTTTAGAAAAGGACTAGATGTTACTGCAAATCCAGAATACATATTTATCTATCGTACTGTTTTTCATTAATGAAAAAACTTTAAACTCGAAACTATCCCAGCTAATGAATGTGCAGTTGTGCACGGAAATCGCGGATAATCCAAAAATGCCATTTGAATACTGTAAAAAATGAACTATTTATAGCTTTAAAGGGTTTATACAGCAGTGGGCGGAACCTTGCATAAGTTTATTATTCTTCCGTTTCGATAGGTATTTTCTCTATTCAAATCATTTCTGAAAATATACACTTGAACGTTACAATAAACATCACGCCTGACTCCTCTCTTATGTGATATTCTATATATGTCAGCAAACGCCATTGTTAGCAAAGGAAAATGAGACTAGGGATACAGTTAGACTATAATTTACCGCCTGGGAATTTGGTTGTGTTTGTATGTGAGAGAGAAAGCGAGACTTCTGGGAACTTGAGGATTGGTAGTATGATCATTAGCGATTCAACGAGATCCTTCACGATTAAATGGTTATGTGCATAAGACGGAAGAGTATGAATCCGAAGCCCTTTAAAGGACTGCAAAATTATGCGGAAACATGACTCAATGACTTAAGGTTTTTGATGTGATCATGTTAATGATGTTGGATATTTTTACTGTCTAGTTTTTGTAAAAGGAGAAACGAAAAGAGAGAGAGAGAGAGAGAGAGAGAGAGAGAGAGAGAAACACCCTTGGTGTGAAAATATTGCCAAGTACACCCAGACCTCCCAATGATTCGTGTTTAATATGATATGGGTATTCGTGAAAAACGGAAAAATGCATTAGTTAAAAAAAAAAAAAAATTAGTTTCAAAATTCTCTAAGTGCTCATGCGGTTAAAACAAGATTTTGGAATAAAAATGTGAATTTCATTTTCGTACTGCACCAAATTCTCTGTTAGTACCATCGATAACTTCGTCACAGATTTTCTATTAGCTAAGCTTCAAAATTTATGGTGCTTGTGTTCAAATGAACCCTTGCTTTAAGCACGGTTTTGCTAAAGATGAACATTTAAAATGCCTGTTTATTCCTGGTTTGATCATCTCATCCCGTAAAACTCCATGATAGTTTTTGTATGTTTGTGTCACCTTCTAATGTTTCCTTTCTCATTGCATATGAACGCCTCACTAGTGTATATGCAATCTGAATTTGTTGAGGGCCCGGTGCGGCCTAATGGTTAGCGCGTCGAGATTCGGTACCGAGGTTGCTCGGTTCGAGTACCAATAAGTGACACTGAATGCTGTCTTGTATACGCCGGGTATGGGCGTGTTAAATCTGTTGGCCGGAAAGTCCCTCCGTAGTGTTTATAGGGGTGAGAAGAGGGTACGAGTCCCCATATGTCGCCCCTGGGGTGTGCTCGGTCTAAATTGTGGTGATACCATATTCACCGACAGGTGATATTAAAATTGATAGACGTAAAGCTTGTTAAGTGGATTCGAAATACACCAGTATTTTTTTCCAAAAGTATAACAAACGCAAGGAGAAGAATCATTATAAAAGTTCCTGTGTATGTTTGCATCACAAAAGGTTTTAAAAATTTATCGCATGATTAAAATTGGTATTTTTCATATTCTTGATCTAATTTTTTAGTTTATGTGCCATTTTCTTATGTTTGGCAGTATTTGTTAATGAATGTCATAATATTACTAATCAAACCCATATAGCTGGTTTGCAATCATAGTGAGTGAAATTTTGCGCAGGAAATTCATTACAAAGAGAAAAGTGATATGGAATTCGAAATAGAATTCTGGACAATTAGCAGATTTCGCGTGGAATATTATTCCTCCGAGAATACTAGTTGCATTATGGAAAATCGATAAAGCTCGTTGCCTTGGCAAACTTTTCTTTGCAGAGATGTAAAATGAGTAGTTATTCGGTTCGCGTGGTCTCTATGACTGATGCCCTCCATATCATTTAAATGCATAAGCAATCGCTCCGTGCGTTTCAGTGAGAAAGAAAAATAGCTTTCGCTTTTAGAAATTCTTTCAACTGGAATAAACTTTGGTAAGAAGGTAGGAAATTTAAAAGGTTCTATAATTTCTTCGAGGAAAATTTTTTTTATGTAAGGAAGCGTATTAAGTAATATGCTATATTTGTATACGTGCGGGAGCAAATTACTTTTCTGCAGTAATCGATAACAATTTTTGTTGTATATTTGAAAGTGTAAAATGGAATGGCGTGTAATATTTAAAATCTGTTTTTCAACAGTTCATTTCAAAGCTTTGTTTTGAAAGCGTTGCTATTTTTAGATGTAATTTTACTTTCTCAGAACATAGAAATTTATGATAAGCTAAAATTCGATAGTTATTTAATTTTCTTTAAATATTCTTAAATTTTATGATTATTTTTTCTTCTTTTTCTGGTGAGTGTTGAGACATATTTTTAGGCTCCGCCAAAAGTCGATGAAAAAACGCGGAAATTAACTTTCAGGCCCTCAGTGGATATCCTGTAATAAATTATACAATTTATTAAAAATATTTTTTACACATCCTTCATTATAAGACCTTAAAGTTTTATGCAGCTCTCCATACAACAAATAATCTGCAACTTGTTCTTAGAAGCAAAATTTACACTTGGAAAATTCCTGTGCATACTTCAAGTGAATTCACACCCGTAGATTTTATTGATTTTATTTAACCTCATTTGTTAAGTGGGATAAATTGATAGCAGATGTATAATTTTCATGTGTTAATTTGATAGTTTTGCAGCGAATTAAATTTTTATTACTAACTGGGTAGAGCGTCTATCATTTTTTATATTTATGACTTGTTCCCTGGTCTGGGCAATTTAACCAGAATCTATATCTCAATATTTCACCAATTCTCTTTTTTTCTGGATAATTTAGTCAACAATAGTGTTTTGATACACTATATTTATTTTTTTCCATCTCACCCAAATTCGTGTCGTGTTTTGCAACTTTGTGTGATTTTCTTTTACACGCTTATGAATTAAAAATGTAATTTATTGAACCCGGCGTTTATCTCTAGGAGGTAAATAGCTGTATCTTGTTACTGTGCTGCCATCCGTTGACTGTTTTTAAAGGTGAATGCTTTACGGTATTTATTCGCGATTATACTTTTTCTCGAGTGCTAATTGGGATGTTATTACCTGTTTATATCAAAGATGCCTCAAGTTAAAAAAAAAAAAAATATGAGGACTCTTACATAAAATTTTTACCAAGATGCACAATTTGATATTTTAATAAGCAGCCGTTCCAGAATTTCTACCAATATCTATCTGTTGTTGTTAGCATTTTTTGGATGGAGAAAGAATACTAAGAGCAAAAGAGTTTAAATATTAAACATTATTGACAATGAATAATCAGTATGGAAAGTTTAGGTTCGCTGTTTCAACTGTTTTTTACTCGCTCGTGCGCTTATGCTGAATTTTTATAAATTATGCTGTTGGCACATTTAATTCTAAAGATTCTCTGAGAAAAATATATGCATCATCATTCGATGTTGTTTAAAGAATGTAGAATTTTATTTCCGCCTTTTCGTTATTTTTTTTTTTTCGGGTTGTGGCTGATTATAATTAGAGAAAGGTGATTTTGCAATAATTTTTGTTATATTTATTTCTGAGAAATGATTTGTATTTTAGTTGCGATTCCATATTCGATTTCCTCTCAAAACAATATATTAGTTTTAACAGAATAAAAGCATAATAAGATTTGAGTTCGCTGGGGACTGTAGACAGATGGGGTACCGCCCTTGGAGATGGTGGTAATTACGTATTACGTACTTCTAGAAGCGTTTCAGAAACAAAAATAAATCCAGATCCCAAAGCCACCGGGGATAAGTTCTTCTATTTGATATTTTGGTGGGTTTTTTTTTTATAAAGTTTATTATCTGCTTTAATCATTGTGAAAGCGAATATTTAAATTTTCATGTTGTACGAGATTTTGGTCAGTCAAACCAAAACAAACTGCACTGAACTGATTATTATCCCTGGAAATAAAAGTACGGGGGTGCACCGAAAATCGGGGTACTGAGATATAATTCCAAATAGGCTCTTTAAACCGTAAGAAATGTACTATTCAGAGGTTATAAATGAACCACGTAATGTGATTAAAATAAGTGTTTTATTTAAATACTCATTAGATTAACGTAGATTTTCAAGGGTTTTTTCACCGAAAAGAGGTCTGTTACACTTCTTTTTTGCGAGCTACTTTAGCATTCTTTCGGACGATTTGCATTTTTTTTTCTTTATAACCTTTTCTTTTGTGGTACAGGGAGGACCACAGATAATGGGGGAGATTCTTGTATTTTCTCCCTAGTTGGTTGTTTTGGATTGCTGGAGTATTGCTGTGTACTTTTTAAAAACAATTCTGAGATCCAGAAAAGTTGTTTTTAAATCTTTTCCGGAAGCTGCCAGTCCCAGTGGGTCCCGGTCGTATGTACAATTGATTGTCGTTTTATCATGATTCTCGTTCTGTAGAGTTAAAGAGTGTGAAAGTATTATTAAATGTGCTCTATCTTCATTTGTGAATATTAACGTTTCATTCTCAGATGAATGCGAACCATAATTAAACGGTAGCTGAGTCTTCAAGTGAACAGCAATGCATATTTTCACAGGCAGCGTTATGTTGTGGCCTGTAATATTCAACGTATTTAATAATATTAAAGTGATTTTCTAATCTGTTATCTCGTAAAGTATACTGCAGAATATTTTTATGAGCATTTAACAATAACTCGTGAAACGGAACTAAAAACAAAGTATTCTTCATTATTGCGTTTGGCTGAATTATGGTCGCTTGCTAAATTTCAGAGGTATTTTATCGCCTGTTTCATTAGTTTTTAAGGGAATCGTTTGTATCCTTTATAAAAAGCGTACTGTCGAATGATCTTAACTATATTTTGATTACTCGTATTGCACTGTATTCCCCTCAACAGTATGATTAGAATATCATGTGCCCGAAATCACAATGATTTTCGTTATAATTAAACTAAATATTTGACTTGTATTTGTTAGATGGCTGATGGAAAGTCAGAGTATTCTTATACTCCCACAGTCCTTTGTTTTGATGTCATTAAATTAGAACAATCTTCTTACCCGCATTGTATACAGCTGAATTTCATGCTATCTAAATGCATTACTGAACTTCAATTAATTTTGTCCTATTACTTCTCGGGGATTTCGTAATTTTCCTCTCACAGTATTCGGGAATTGTATAGGGGCCAAACAATCGATACACCGGGCCCTTATCACAAATCGTGTTCCGCCAGTGGTTATCCGAGATAAGAGATTTATTTAATAAAACCGATATAATCCTATTGCTTTTTCGTATAGTTTTTACAACTTTGTCTTATGCTATATATTATGATTCGTACCTGAAGCATTCTGTCAATTTTAAAGATCCATACAACTGCCCGCTGTATATCACTCTTGACACGTCTCTATTTCTTTTTATTTCCTTATGATACGGGCATTTTCCACAGTTTAACCTTAGCATGTAACAAGTATGATTTACTGCTATTTTGTGTAACGTCCATGACTTAGAGGCATGTCGCCCTTATATGCTAGAGAGAAGATATAATCTCCAATTGTAACCTAACAGCTCTTAACTACCGTCAGAAATCTCAATACATCGTTAAAACAAATACACTGGTTATAAAATTTTTGGTAAGCATCTGTGTTAAGGGATATCTCACTCTACCCATACGTTTAACAAGTTTTTATAGATCCTATATGGATGATGATCCAAAGAAAATGTGTCACGTCTAGGAGAATTGAAAGTAAACTGAACCGTGTGCTGTGAAACGTGCGTGTCTTAACTTTGTGGGCATTAACTAAATTATAAAATCATACTCTGGAGGATTGTTTAGAAAAAAATAAATGAATAAATAACAAGAACTTGCTCGAGTCATCAAGAGAGAGAGTAAGTTTTAAACAGATTTTACCATTTTTTAACAAAGTTAGTACTTTTTTATTTTTTAAGAAAACTGGTCAAGATTTAAATGTTGACAACAGTTAGGGCCCCTCCCCAATGCTGTAACAACTATGTATTAGTTCGATTTTCCAGTATCGTTAAAGAGTTTGGGTGACGATCTAGGGAAATTTTAAATTCTGCATTAAGTTTTTATCATATCTTTATTGTGGACTCTATAAGCAAAAGGATGTGTCATTTGGATTTATAAATGTTTATGAGAAAATATCTACGACAATAATTAATGCAGAGACACGAAGAATTTTTGTAAAGGACAACTTAAACCCATGAAAGTGAATTCTACCGTCATGATTAAATGCGTGTCAATAAATTTAAGTGTTGCCATTTTCTGTAAAAAGCAAAACAAGAAACATGAGATGAATGTCTCATGATGGCTTTTGATAACGTTGTTTCCAATTAAATAGATATTAGTTATACACATGTAATCATCGATTTCTGTATTTTCTTAATAAGACTCAGAAACATTTTGCTTTCCGTACACCCCTTGGGGAATGAAGAGTTGCTTCTCCAGTAACTATTAAATCAGTTACTCCTAGGAGTTAGTTTTGTAGTTGATATACAAGTCCCCCATTATTATAATATCATCTATCTTTTGTTCTGCTTCGCAAATCGCCTGTCATTAAAATTTCGATTTGTACCAGTTGCAGTTTTATGAATCGTTAACAGATGATAGACACATGAAAAATAAATGCATGCAGGTGACAACTCCAAAAAGATGGTGTGCAACTAATCAGTTTTCGCCACAGATCGAACTGAGAACATAGATAAATTTGACTCGATAGTGATTGCCTGTTATGTTAACTTTGTTAGAAAATGCTAAGTTTTTCTTATATCATTGTCTTTCTTCTTTCAGATATCTTGGCCATTATGAAAAAATACATTTCATGGGAGAAGAACCAGACATTGATAAAATTCAGTCTTCGGAATCTCACAACAGAAAATTGCAGTTAACACTCTTTCATCAAGTACCTATGGTTTATAATTCTTCCCAACATGATGTTTCAGGTAAGTCTAAGAATTTTTAAAATTAAATTTGAAATTCGCTCTTACATTCGTTACCACAGATCCGTAATTACAGCACGTAGATTCAAAGTATTAAATATTTTCTTAAAGTTTTAAGTTTTTTTTTCAATAAGATCTTTCGATCAAGTATGGGTTCTCTAGTAATTATTCCAAAATAAGATTTGTTAAATGTCTTAATCCCGTAGCACACCTCAAAAGTTCGTTCAGCACAACACGCAGGGTTGTAGTTAAAAGTCAATAGAGTAGTAATCGCCTCCTTGAGTAAGGAATAATTAATGGCGGAAGACTCATGAATCAGTTTAACTTGAAAAAGTTCATACGATTCCAGATCTGTTAAGAATTTTCACAGTTTGGCGTCAAACATATTTCTTTGTCATGGTGCAATATTCATAATTTTGCTCCAAAGGCTCGAATCAAACTATGTATGACAATCATAGTCTTATTCACATCTTGCAACTTAACAGTCATTCAGATTAGTAACAGAACCTGTACGAATGTCTGTGTATTTCTACAGGTTTGTTTTGTCGGGTGTTTATATTTCGAAAATTTTTCTCAGTGGTTTTTAAAAATTGTTTCATCCGTAGATCTTGTTAATGCTGTCATATCTTGTTTGCTGTTCATGTGGTGAGAGGGAACATACTGATACTGAAAGATGTTTATTTGATACCAACGATGTTTATTTATTTATCACAAATGCCATGCTTTAACAATTAAGTCAATAACCTTCTGGCTTCCCAATATTTCTGAACAGTACATTTAAAACTATTAAGTGCAGGGCACGTGTCAATGTGACAACTGTCCATCGAGCGTCCAGAGTTACAGAGACAGCAGCCCGGGGAGTTCCTACAGATGTAGAGCAAGGTGTGCGGTAGTGTCAATTCTCAGTGAAGTTGTGGGTATGGTGCTGAGACCTCCAAACACTCTTTTACATAAAATCATTTTCTAGTCGTGGTACTCTCAACTTCATTTTTTTTTTCGCGGCGCCCTTACATATTAATATATTTTGTACATCCATAATTGATTGTTTTATGTTATTTAAAATAATGTTTGTTATGTATTAATTTAAATTGTGCATTTTTTAATAAAATGATCTCTAAGGTATTAAATAAGTTATAATTTTTATTACATTTGGTTCATGTCAGTAGGCATATGTCTATGCTGATGCAGCTCGTAGCATGTAAGATACTCATTTCTTAGATTTTAGTTTCGGCCTTGTTTTTAATGTTTGTTAGTGGAAAAAAAAAAGATTCATTAGTAAAAAAATAGAAAATTGCAACTATGTGATTAAGGCCTGATCTACGATTCGAGGGTATTAGTCTTTTGTCAGTCAATCCAGAATGTATCAATTTCAACGTATTTGTGTTTTAATTTTAAATTTCCATTACTTCTCAATTCAGCTAATTCCACTTACTCTGTTGCACCCAGTTTTGATTTACATTGAATGAGTTTCTTTTAATTATGTACGAGAGATGCGTTATAGTCCTGGTGCTACTCGTCACATGTTTTACGGCACTTTTTTCTATCACCGCATCTGGCTTGAAAACCTCCATTTGATTTTTCATCATGAACTGTCATTATTCGAATAGTTATATTATGCGAATTTTTAGTTCAAAATAAGTTTCCTTCGCTGTCGTTATTTTCCTTTAGATACTCGCTATTTAAAAATCATTTTGAGGTTAAACATAGTAATTGCGTCACTAGCACATTTTTTGTACTACAGGTTACCTGATAAGAGTTTAATAGAAATCACTAATTTAATGTTATTCCAGACTGGTTAGTCTTTTGAGTATAACAAATCAAATTACAGTATCGAGTTGCTAAAACTTTTGAATATGCGCGAGCCAGTCCTTCCCAGCTGCCCCAGTATTTTTCGTTCGCTGCCCCACCGCCTTTATCCCAGCAATGATCCTTCCGTCTGCCTCTTCATCCTCGGCCGTGCTTGCAGCCTCTGAAGTTCATAAACAGAAACGGAAAGAGACCATGTGAGGCGTACACCAGTGGCGGATCATCGCACAGGCGCAACAAGCGCGCGCTTGGGGCCTTCGCAATGTCTGTGTTTGCAGTGTAGAGTGTCAAGTCCAAAATCATAGTTTTGAGAAAAATGGGATTAAAAACAAAACGGCTTTTGTAAAGTCAGTTTTTTTAGTTTAATTTTTAATTATTTTTTTTAAGTAAATTTTTCTAATTTTATTTTTGTTGAGTAAAGTCTTTTATTGGAACATAACCCCTTTAACACTAACATGTTTGTGTTTTGTTTCTCATATCCCAAATTTCCCCTGATGATAAATAAAAATTTTTAGGAGTAGAATTGGACTTAGCTTTCTGTACCCTACAGTAGCCCTTGATTTTTCAAACATTCCTGGTTTGATAACTCGTTTTGGACTTAACACCCTTTGCACAGCAAACACAGATTTAGCAGCTTCGAAAAAGAGACACTCTGCGGACCTCAATCTCGGATACCATTTTCGTGTAGACAATTTGCCGTTAAGTTTTTACTACCTAATAATTGACCAACAAAATTTCCTTTTCGACGGCGAGAAAATATTTTAAATAATGAATAACACGAGAAGTCTCAAAACTAGATTGCGCACGGGGGGTCTCCAAATTAGGGTTGCCAACCGTCCCGGATTGGCCGGGATTGTCCCGGAATTTGAATCGTTGTCCCCTATCCCTGATGATGCCCGGATAAATTGCCGGCTGAATGCCCGGAAATTTAGAGAAAACTATTCCCAAATTTTTTTAAAAATTGGAATTGACATTGTGTAAATCCGTTGAACGTCCTTCCAACGTACGTTCCTTTCCCCCATTACTTATTTAGACACGTCAGTCTGTTCAAAGCGTTTGGCGTGTTCAGATGTGTTTAGTTGATTTTGAGCCTGACTTTGTATTTCACAACTTTTTGTTATCACCTCGTTCAGTGAAGATGGAAAGCAGTATTTCAAATAGTGACAGTGAACAAGAGCCGAAGCAGCTATGCATGTACACTGCCGAAGAAAACTAAAAGTTGGTTTGTTTACAAGGACGAATGGACGTAGGATGATAACTTCAAAGACTAGCTTACTAAAGATCAACACAACGGTCGATGCAATTTATGTCGATCTATATTTTCGGTGAAGTACGAAGGCCTAAGAGCTGTAAAGATACATATGAATAGCAAAAAGCACTAAGAGAAGGCATATACTACAAGTCAAACTCAATTAATTAATCTTTTTTTTTATTTAGGAAAAAAAACACGACCAAAGAATATAAAGTGGTAAAACCGGAGATTCTCTCAGTTTTTCATTATATAAAGCATGATTTGAGTTATAACAGTTTTGATTGTTATTCAAAGCTTGTTCGGACAATTTTTGACGACAGTTCTACAGCTCAAAATTTTTCTTGTGGGCGCACCAAGGCCATGGCCATTACATCAAATGTACTCGGTCCATTTACCCATTAACGTGTAGTAAATGATTTGAAGAAGTCCATGCATTTTTCAGTTTCTTCTGATGCCTCTAATATGAGAAACGTTAAAACTTTCACATGCACAGTCCAATACTTCAACACTGGAAATGGAGTATGCCGGAAAATATTGGGCTTTTACGAAGACCCTGATAAAACTTCCCAGGGTATTTTTAAATCTATAAAAAATATTATTGAGGGTAATAATTTTTCTCTTCAAAAAAATAAGTGCTTATAGTGCTGATAATGCATCAGTCAACTATGGAATACATAGCTCCGTATTCACAAAGTTGCAGAAAGAAGTGAAACATGCAGTTAAAGCAAATTGCAAATGCCATATCATAAACCAAGGATTCTCAACCGCTGGTCCGGTGGACCAGCATCGGTCCGTGGAAAAATTTCACCGGTCCTCGGAGATTTTTACCTGTCCGCGTTAAAAAATCTTATTCATATAATAATAATAATAATAAAATTTTGTACAATATTTTTTACGTTAATGCCATACTTTTAGGATATAGAATCCAAAATTTTGTCTTTGAAGGTTGGAAACACTGGAGTGTGCTCACATTTGTCACTTGTTACGCGCGCTTTTTTTTTTTTTTTTTTTAAACTGGACGGATTGCTCACAGCAGAGAAAGAGTTGCAATAATAATATGACGGTAATAAAAAATAAATTTCGAAATCGGCTTTCGGTTGTTTCAACGCTCCGACTTAGCTAGACTAATTTTGAACCCTCAATTGAAAAGTTAATGAGAAGATTGCTGCCGCTCTTCTTCTATTAACATTATAAGCCAACTAAGCAACAATTATAGATATTTAATTTTGTAGTAATCAGAGGACTGATTTTTTCAAATTTGTTTCTATATGCCATAATTTTGTGATTATTTTTAATAGTTTTCTGTGATTTTTCTCAAAGGTTTATTTACTTATATATAATAATTGCAATAATTACTTAACTTCACATTTGAATATTATTGGAAGTAAATGATAATAAAAAATGTAGCATTTAAACTTATGTAGTTGTTTAATACCTAGTAAAGTTTTTTTTTTTGTGTGTTAAAAAACCCACCGGTCCGCGAAATTTTTTCACAAATTTTACCGGTCCGAGGGACAAAAAAGGTTGAGAAACGGTGCCATAAACAATTCACTTAAGAAAGGCAACATTTTCTTAAGATATGATGTTGAATGCATTGTTCTTTAAAATATTAGTTTGATTCATCAGCAAAACGAAACGGATCAACTAGTAAAAAACTTTTGGGAATTCGTCAATATTGAGCATATAGAGAGATTGCGTCATGGGACAACAAGATGGTTATCTCTTCTGCCTGCTATTGAGCGGATTGCATATAATTGGCCAGCGTTGAAAGCTTACTTTCAATACAAAAAGATTGTTCTGAAATAATTTGGAAGTTTTTCGGTGATAAAACTGTATCTGAATCCGATGAGGCTTCTTTGCCAGAATGCTATTTATTTTTTCTTCATAACATCTTACCTCGTTTTGATAACGCTGTTCGTGAATTGGAGAGTGATTCGTGCTTATCATTAGATGTAGATAGAAAAGTGAGCGGCTATTAAGCCAGTTGAAATCGAGATTGACAGATGGATTCTTTGGCAGTCATGTAAGATCCGTTTTACCGTAATTGTCCCAAAACGAGAAGAATGAGTTCATATCTGATGCTAATTGTTTTCTTACGAGATGTATCACATATTTGAAAGAAAAGCAAAGAATATTTTAAGTTGACATGGGAGCAATTATCCGTTATCCCAAATATATTACAAATCAAAATTGACATCGATGCGTTATATAATGAATATACAGATCTTCGATTGTTTTTTTCCTGCTCTGAACAAAGAGCAAAACGATGACAAACTATGGGCAGAGTATTTTAAAAAGCATGAAAAAACGGTCGAGCTGATGAAAATTGACATTCATTTTGTCCATCCCTGTGAGTAATGCTTACCCAGAAACAGTGTGTGGACGAAGGCTCGGAATAACATGAATATCGACTTAGTAAAGGCGGAATTGCAAATACGACTTAATAGTGGATTGTGTGCAGAATTTGCGAACTTTTTAAATACGGACTCGCTTGCGAAAGAATTGGTGATTGCAGTAGAAAGTGAGAAAAAAAATATTATTGGAAAAACTCATAAAAATATAACGTTAAATTTGTTGTCATAAGATTCAAAATTTTTATTTTTTATTATTATGTAATAAGTTTCTATAATAGTTAAAATAAAAATATAAAAGATATAAAAAAATAAAAATATAAAAGATATAAAAAAATAAAAATGTACTTAAATGTTTTCATATATAAAAAGTTTCCTCAGAAAACTAGGTAATTGTTCACTGATAATTATGATGATGATCAATTTTGAGCTATTTGTCCCGGAATGGTCTCAGAAAAAGTTGGCAACTCTACATAAATGCTTCAATTCCACTGTTGTACACTGCAAGCAGATACATACAGTGGCTCCCAAAAGTGTTCGTACACTTACGATTTTCAATGAAATAGGGGTCTATCCATTGATTAAAATGATTATTTCAGAATGGGTATTTAATAATAAGATCTATAATCTATTCTTAACAAAACTACATGAAATATTTTGAAAACATAGTAAAACTTTATTTTTAAGAAACCAATAATCCAAAAGTAACAAAAACTTTCTCACAAAAGTCATCGTACACTTGTAAAAAATCTCTACATATTAGTAAATATTCTAATTTTTCGTTAAATTAATATTTAGTAGGATATCCTTTAGCATCCACAACAGGTTTTAAACGTCTGGGAATAGATTGCTTTAGTTCTTTTGTAATTTTTGCATCAATGTTCATCCATTCTTCCATCATAATTGTTTTTAGTTCGCTTTTCGTGTGAATGTCGTGTTTTCGTACTCGAACCTCTAGTTCTCTCCAAATATGTTCTATTGGGTTTAAATCTGGCGATTGAGGTGGTGTTTTCAAAACTTGTGGACAATTATAGAGAGACCAGATGTGAACGTTGAGAGCCATGTGCTTAGGATCGTTATCTTGATAAAAAGCAAAGTTGTTTCCAATACCCAAATTTTGAGCTGATAATTTTAAATTGTCTCTTAAAATATTTATAAAAACAGCATGCCATCAATAAATACCAAATTTCCGTAGTCCTGATGCTGACATGCACCCCCACACAAGGATACCTCAACCGGCATTCTTAACTGTTCCTACTAAGTTCTTGGGATTAAGTTCCTCATTTTTTTCTTCTCCATACAATTATACGCCCATCAGCACCAAAAATGTTCATGGGCAAATAAGACATTATTACAATAGGTTTGGGACTTATTTATCATTGATAGTGCGAAGGGAAGCCTAAACTTTCTGTTTTTCTCACTCACAAAAAATTTTCTATGGGTAGAACGCCCATGTAATCCAGCTGTTCTGAGAACTCGTCCAAAAAATTTCAGGTGAAATTGAAGTAGAAAATGTTTCATTGAATTCTGCAGAAACTTTTACGGCACTCAAACGTGAATTTTTCACAAATTTTCTAATTATAAATCTTTGATCACGTTTTGTTAACTTTGCCGGACGGCGTTTTCTTACCTTGTTTTCGATCCAATTTTCACCTTTAACACTAGAACCGCCAAGGTGCCTTTTTTGTCCCCTCGTAAAGTTAAATGTTTTGCACATTCTATATTTTTTGTCAGACCACTCTAAAACTCAGTGACTTTTATTTATTTTACGCCCTGTACTTAACACGGGAAAAAAAATACCCGCTCGGTCGCGAATTTTAGAAAAAAAATGCGGATTATACTAGAACCGCCGAGGAGACATTTTTCCCCATACAGCAAAACTGTGCTTTGACGTGCCAGGCATGCCCATCTCTCCGGCCAGAAATGTTAACGAAAAGGGAAAACAAGTTTTTGCAGTAAAAAAGCAACCTAAAGGGTTTTTGAAAAAACTAAATGTAGACTCGGAAGTTGAGTCGCCGGATGGTACAAAATAGAAAATAGTCTCCCCCGATACCGCATCTTGTGGAAGACGCGGAGGCCGGAACATACTTACAGAAAACTCTGGGCTATCTCCAAATGCAAAACGGTACATTGTATCTGGTCTTGTCACTAGTGCCTGGCGTCTAATGATCGACGGCCGTATGCTAAAACATATACAACAGTGTACCGTGACAGAAGCTCTTAGAGAGTTAGGAAATGATGACTGGTCTTTACCTCTTTGGAAACTCGAAGCATTCCTAGGTATCATGTATGTGCGAGGGGCACTTGAGTCCAAAGGGATGGAAATCGACCTACTCTGGTCTGAGAAATACGGTGTGCAGTTGTGTAAAAACGCTATGTCCCGTAATCGGTTCATAGAAATTATGCGATTTTTACGATTTGATGTTAAATTCCACTAGGTCTCAAGGAAGACAAGTTTGCTCTTATTTCACAGGAATGGGACGATTTAGTATCTAACTGTCAAAGCAACTACCTACCTGGACCCTATATTGTAGTAGATGAGCAGCTCTTTCCGTCTAAAACTCGATGCCGTTTCACTCAGTTTATGGCCTCAAAACCTGATAAGTACGGCCAAAAATTTTGGATGGCCGTTGACAATGAAACTAAATACTTGATCAATGCTTTTCCTTACCTTGGAAAAGATGAGCAGCGTCACGATGATGACCGTCTTGGTGACTATGTAGTAAAGAAGCTTGTTGCGCCGTACTTAAACAAGGGGAGAAACGTTACATGTGATAATTACCTTACGTCAATGCACCTAGCTAAGTACCTTG
Organism: Dolomedes plantarius; assembly: GCA_907164885.2. Lineage (NCBI taxonomy): Eukaryota > Metazoa > Arthropoda > Arachnida > Araneae > Dolomedidae > Dolomedes > Dolomedes plantarius. Next base: position 133,424,755 of record OU015494.1, on the reverse strand, counting down.
TATCAAAGAAAACTAACTTAGTTGGCACTGTCAACAAGGCTAGAAGAGAAGTTCCCCACTGCGTGAAGAAAGCTCGCGAGAGTCTTTACGATTCTACGATTTTAAAAAAAAATGACATAACTCTCACTGTGTATCAGGGAAAGACAAACAAAAATGTGGTTATGATGAGTTCGCTACATCCTGACGTTCAAATAGGCATTGATCACAAGTCTAAACCCGAAAGTGTCACGTTTTATAACAAAACAAAGTCTGGGGTAGACGTTTTTGACGCCATGGCTCGCAAGTATTCTGTGAAAAGTGAATCAAGGAGATGGCCTTTTCATACGTTTTGGACTTGGCAGGAATTAATAGTTGGGTGCTGTATAAAGATGTAACGGAAATGAAGATATCAAGGCGAGATTTCCTTCTCACCTTAGGAGAGGAACTTACCAGAGAAATCATTGATAGAAAGAGTTCTGCAGCTGATCACGATGATCCATCTGAACTCAGTCAATCCCGTCGAAAATGCCAAGTTCGCGTAACTTGTAACAATGGAAAAAGTGCTTACAAATGTGTAAAATGTAAGAATTCAGCGTGTAAAAAGTGTACTGGTCACGTAACGTACACTTGCGTGTTTTGCAAGGCCGATGTATCTAGAGAAGACCTGTAGTTTCTTCAAAGTTGGTTTGTCCAAGACTGTATTGGTCTTTATATAGCCTTTTTCAGTTATTTTTCGTTTTATTGAATTAGTTGTAAACAATTGTTTAACCAGTAATAAAACTCTCATGTGTCTAAATAATACCATTTCATCCGACCTTTTTTTTTACCAAAACGCCAGTTCTATGACAGGGGACATTTTTGTCCCCTTGGCGGTTCTAGGTAGGTAGCAAAGTCCGGCGGTTCTAGTGTTAAAGCGTTTTTTCACATACTGCACAGTAGAATGGGATAAATTAAGTAATTTAGCAATATTCCGAACTGATTTACCACTACTATGATTAAAAATAATCCATTTTCGAATGCTGTTTGTTGTTTCTTTACGACTACGAGCCATTTTTAAAAATAGAATATTACGGAGTAGGCAAGCAAAAATTAAAGCCAAACGATATTTTAAATGCCACCACAGTTCAAAAATAAAAAATAAAGCGCCATACGATAATTTTAATTATGAATTTATCCGAAAATATTTCAGTGTACGATGACACTTGTGAGAAAGTTTTTGTTACTTTTTGATTACTGGTTTCTTAAAAATAAAGTTTTACTATGTTTTAAAATTATTTTATGTAGTTTTGTTAAGAATAGATTATAGATCTTATTATTAAATACCCATTCTGAAATATTCATTTTAATTAATCGATAGACCCCTATTTCATTGAAATCCGTAAGTGTACGAACACTTTTGGAAGCCACCGTATTTTATGCTCGGCAGATATTTAATGCTCGTTATATTTTGTTAAAATGGCGTTAGGTATTTCAATTGTTATAATTTTTATTGTATTTAAAGTCATTTTATGACTAAGATGTAGAAACTAACTTATATGATTCTTTTTAATTATGTGTTTTTCAAATTTTTGAATAATTGTTCTTAGCCATTTCCAGCATATTTAGCGATCCGTAGTGAGGGCGATATATTGTCATTCCTAGCCTTGGAACTATCATTGTATAATTAACTCATTATTGGGATGTATTGTGCTGTGCAATTTTGTAGGATGTAATTTTTAAGTTCAGTTACCTGATTACTTATTTTTTATTTATAGATAAAAGCAAATTAAATGCTTAACCAAAAATATCGCTACATATTTAGAGTAATCATATGCCTGCTATAAATACTGAGTATTTTTATTAAATCATTGAAATGCAGAGTAAATTAAAATAACAAACTAAACACCCCACAATTATGGATGGGAACCCTGAAATGGAAAAGCTTTTTTAAGAGTTGAATATTACTCTAATGATTTGTTTGACATGCCATCTTATTATTGATAGACTGTATTTTTTCTTTTATTTAACATGCATTACAGCAAGTTTGTATATCCTATTTAAATAAAACTTCATTTTTCAGATACTGCAAGAACTACTTCTGGTTTAAATCAAGTATTTGTTTCTCCTACTGATTATGATAAGTTATGTATGTCTTTATTGTCTGGTCTTCCGAATGAACAAGAATTAGCCCTTAATGTATGTACTATACTTTCTAATGAAGGAAATTATATGCTTCATTTGGAACAAGCTCCGAAGTTAGTTGATCTTCTTATAGCACAAGTTGGTATCTGGCGTAAAGGTATGTAGCATTGTTTGAAGTGGATTTGTATAAAATAATTGCCTTTTTGTGTGAATATAGTTGGGTTTCTTAAGGAGCTATTTACCAATTTCATATTTTAACTATTATATGAATTGCCTACATGCATAGGTGGCAAACAGATAGCGGTGTGGGTCATGATTACACTAAATGTTTTTGTGCAGTTAAAAACATATTTATGTTATTTTATCTGGTAGTTATATAGCAAGAGATTAGAATCTCTTCATTATCCTATGTATTTCTCTAAGGCAGAAGATGCTACATTTAGTTTCTCTTACTTGTCCCCCCCCCCCCCCCAAAAAAAAAAAAAAAAAAAAAAAAAAAAAAGCATTGCATTTATTCCTTGTGCATTTCCAGCATAGTTGCCACACACTCTTTCATACACACACACACACACACCAAAATAAAAATTATTTATATCTGTTGTTTTTTTCTTTGTGTTCAAAGGGGTTGTTTTAAACATGTAAGAATGCATACAGGACTTGATTCAGCAAGTTTTCTTTGGGAAGACTTTTAGCTTCATATTTTTGCTTTCCTAATCAAAAGAGTTGTTCGTGTTATTACCTTTGTAATTGCAAAAATTTAGCCTTTTTAGCTACAGTAGTGAAAATTCTGAATGTTGCTCGTTCTAAACTGAGACTGACTGAAATCCTTTACTTAAATATATTTTTAAAAAATCTTTCTTAGAACTTATTGATTTAAATAAATCTATTCTTATGTTAATTCATCTTATAAAGTATTGAAAACTTTCACTAATGGACACAAAAAAGAAAGGTATAATTATTTGTGATCCATTTTAGGTAATGACTGTGGCTATTGCTCTTTTTATCTCAAAGCCCTTGGAAACACAGGAATTAAAAGTTCTATTGAAAAAAATTTAAACAGTAATTTTCTGTCTTCCTGTTTTGACATTTTGAAGGTTTTGGATATGATGCAACAACTAGGGCCTGTTCACATAGAATCTGTCAGTGTTACTCGTACTGAAATATTTTTAACCAATTACAAACCTCCAAACGATTAGAAACAAAATTATTAAGGCCTGTTATTGGTTTAAAATATGTCAATACATGTAACACTGATGGATTCTATGTAAACAGGCCCTTAGTATACTAATTTGGTCAAGTTGAGGCTTTGTGTATGACCTTCTGTGATGATCTTGACTTCTGCGAGTCTTGGATCAGATGGCTGTAGTTCAGAATCTTTTTGTTCTATCAATCCATTTTTAATCTTTAAAGATGTCCTGCTAATCCAAGAAATAAAATGTTATTTTACCCTGCCCCTACCAGTTTCCATTTTCAAAATATGTTCTGTAAATATATGATGTATTTCCTCTCAGGAAGTACAGGTAACTTATTTCCCTCCAGTAGCTCTCTGGTGGATTCCAAGCCACTGTGGGGTATATTTTCCCCCAACCTGAAACTAGGAAGCCTCCTTAAATTCCTTTTAGCATAATGGAATAGCACTGAACATTTTCAAAGGGACTGACAACAAAAAAATTATCTAAATAGCTTTATTAAAAAGTTTTTTACTCATTATTATACATAATAGAACAGTACTTTTTATTGTGCTTATTAAACAAGATGTGCAAACACAATTTAGCTGTCCATTTAGTAGTATAACATAAAGACAATTTTAGTTTAATTTATAAAAATATATTTTAGTAACAACTTATAGATTAAATTCTTATTGCAATACCATGAAACTTGCTAATTTTTTCAAATAGCTATTTAATGTGTCACTCACAATACAACTGGAAGTTTTTTCTTAATTTATGTATTGTCATTTGCACATTCTGCCTGTGATTTCATTTGAACTACAATACCTGTGTTTATTTCTGTTGTTTAGATCTATTTTTCTTTAATATGCTGTTTTTGTATAATTAACTTCTAACATATTTCATTATTTTCAGATGACAGTTCTTTAAAAATGTTGTATTTACAAAGCTGGAAGGATCTCAAAGGTAGAAATATGCACAGGTTTTGGCGAAGTACTCTTGATTTGCAAAATACACAATTAGTGCAATTATTGGGACTAGACTTAGGTATTTATTGACTGTAAAATTCTTTCCTTGTTTAACTCATCATGATTTATGTGTATGATTGTTATTGTGATATAATTAATTGTAAGTTTTGTAAATCTGTGAAAAAAATAGTTCATTTAAATTATTTATTTATTATAAAGCTGTGGATATTCCTTTTTAAAATTTTGATATTTTATAGGTGGATATGATCCTGATGACACATTATTGAACATGGAGAATGATCTTGGTGCTCTTAATGTTGAAGGACAAAGAGTTTTGAGGGTCAGTTTTTGTTAATGTTTTTTTGTTTGTTTTGTTTTTCACACTCTGCTGTCCAAATTGTGTCCACTCTGTTGTCACTTTGTTTTTCAACATCTGCTGTCATATTCATATCTTATGTAGCTAAAACTTGATACATGAGCTTTTAGTTCATGTTTCTTATCATCACCTTTTGTTTTTAAATGAGCTCTAATCTCATTGTAAAATTGAAAAAAAATATCCTAAAATTTATTTTACAGTTCAATTTAAATGAGTAAAATTGCATATTCCTAGTTATGTATTATAAAATCTAAATCAATAAATTTATCCTGCAGTTTATCTCATTTAATTACCAGTATTTATGAGTTTATAGACATTCTAAGCCAAATTGAAAATAGTTTCCCGGAAAGGAAAGAAAAAAATAACTCTTATTAAAATGTATTTGTTTTTAAAGTTTGAATTCCTAAAATGGCAAACCAATAGTAACTACACCGGCAGTAATTTTGTTTTTCAATGCCTTATGAAACCAAATAAAGATTTCTCTCTTAAAAATATGCTTGAGTATTAATAAACTGTTTCAAATTTAAAGGATCAAAAAGAATTTTTTTTTTTACTTATATACATGAAAGTAATTTTTTATGGTGTCAAGAGTATTTAACACTTAATGTGTAGCATAATCAAATTTGTTTAGTATATATTTGTTATACATTATATGTGATAATCCTCTACTACTGAATGAGCATTTTCAAGTTTTTTTAAAATCATATTTACCTAAATTTTTCTGAAGACTGATTTTCTTGTGTCCCATTTGTCGCTTGTATTCAATAATTTTATTATTAGAAATAGAAAATCATAGTATATTCCCTCCCTTTTATTTTCTTATTTATTTATTTTAAAAAGGATGAGGAGACTTCAGTGTTCAGATGAGAACTGGTATTTTCAGCATGGTATGGCCATTGAAAAGGATGGGGAGACCTTTAAATCCTCATTTCTGTTGTATATGAAACCAGATTTAGTGAGAAGACTGTCCTTTAAATTGCTGGTAGTTTATAAGATATTTGAATATTTTGTAGGTGTTTGTGTTAGGGGCTAATGTTAATTTTCTTATCAATTGCAATTTTTGATGCTGATTCTGAGTAAAATATGATACATTTTAATTTTGGAAAATTTATGTGGGCTGTGAGCAGTTAATTTTTGTTTGTTTGTTGACTAATTTGAATATTTTTATTTTATAGGTAGCACTTATTTTGCACAATTTATCATTTGAGAAAAATAATGTTCCAGTTTTAATTAATAATTCAAGTTTTATTAGGTGAGTAATTTTTTTTTCCCTTTAAGAAATGCAAGATTTCATTATTTGTCTTAATCTGAATATTTTAAAAGTAAAGTTAATGCACGATTTAAAATTGCTTATGTGTATGCATCATACTTATCAAAGTAGGCATATAATTGGAACTAACATTCTCTCAATTTTTAAAAGGAAGAAATAATTATAGAATAAAAAAATATGGCCCATTAAAAAGGGAAGAAAATATCTAAATTTTTACTTATATCAGTTTTTGTATTTGGATATTATGCTGTGATTCTTCCCCCCCCCCCCCCCCCCAAAAAAAAAAAAAAAAAAGTTTTTGATTTTGTTATGGCATGTCTTCAAATAGGAAATATGTCTACTATGTATATTTTATACTTATATTTGACCTTGAAGTATTATGGTTAGTTATGGGTATATTAATGATAGATGATAGTCAATGGCAGTTTTCTAAATCATTTGCTAGTTAAAAAAAAAAAATTAAAATTCAAGTACCTCATTTAACTGCCATTTCATTAAGTATGCAATTCAATGAAAGCATTTTGGTATGAATTTAAGAACCTAAAATATACCAATTTTTAAGATATCAGGTATGCATATGAAAATAAACATTACTGTTTCCGGTTTGGTAAACTGTGATTGAAAGAGTATTTGATTTGGTTTTTTTCTACCCTTGAAGTGATATATAGTTGACATTTTAGGATAACCTTTTGAGATTTTTTATACTTGTCTGAATATTGGTGTGTTTAAGTTTGTTCGGGGGGGGGGGGGGGACTAATTATGAGATAAAGTTGAGAAAGTTATCTTTCTCAACTTTATCTCATAATTTTTCTTAAAATACATGGTAGAATTATCTGTTGCAAGCACAGTGTTTGTGATAGTATTAAACTTGAATATTAATCAGAAATAAGATAAAACTGAGACAGTTTCAATTACTTTATTTTTCTGCTATCACATTTTTTATCTTATTTTTCTAATTCTACTATTGAGACATATTCTTCATATGGATTTTTTTCAGATTTGTTTTGCTTTGTGTACATTCTTCATGGGCAAATTTGAAACAGATTGCATATGATACATTGTCCAATTTAGCTTCTGAAGTGAGTAACATTTACTCTAGTCTTTTATGAGCATAATTTAAAAAAAATATATATATATATACAACTTGTTGCTGATCAAATACATTAATAATGTGTATTCTTTTCTGTGAGCAGGCCATTTGCTTATTTTCCACCTCATAATTTTTACAGCTTGTGTTCAGTTTCTAATATAATAGTTCATTATCTCTTATAGATAAAGCTATCAATTGAAAAGGATATTTGTTCTCGAATAATGTTTCAAACTGTGATGGAGGGTATCCAGTCTCCTGATAGATATATGAATATCAGGTCAATGGATATTCTCTCCCAACTCTGCAGTTATGAACCAAATGAAGATATTATACCATCTCGTTTAGATGTGGAGGTAATATTGGTTTTATGTGTTTTCTCTCTGTATTAAATTATTTTTTACTTTTTAAAACACAAGTTGTTAATTATATTTTTACAGGTATATCAACAGATGGTATCATTTCTGACAGTTCATGACATAATGTTGCTGTTCTACACTTTAGAAGCACTATATGCATTATCAGATCTTGGAAGATATGCTTGTGATAAAATTGTTTGTATACATAGATGCATAGGTATTTAAAATTTATTGTTTTATTCTTTAAAAATTTTATTAATATTAATTGAATATTCAAAACTTTTTTCAAATAGTTGTGGTAATTTTCAAGATACTGCTTTGAAAAAGTTCTTACCATTAAAGTAATGTAAATAACATTTTTGGCTGGATGTAAAATTGCATTCTAGTATTTAAGAAACCAAAATTTTTAATTTCCTGCTCATGGCCAATTAAGCACTAAGATGTTAAGCTCCTTGTTCTGAAATATAAAAAGGTTTATGTTATCCAGTGTTTGAAAGCACAGTTATCTAATAACTTGTTGCATTGGTTTGTTAGAGAGTCTGGATTCAAGTTCCATGATTGGCATTAGTTTTTGTAGCTGATTGAAACAAGGTCTAAACTGTAGGTCACTGTCTATTTAGTTTCATATAGAAAAAGATAACTGTAGACCTTATAAACCAACTTGTGCTGTCATCTCTGTCATTTGAAAGTTATAAACTTGCATGTATATATATTTCAAATAAGGGAGTTGTTGATTTTTAAGAAGATAAACCATAAATTAAAAAATCTGGGGACTGCAGTTGTAACCAACATAATTAAAACAAGTCTAGTATATTATAATAAAAATAGTTTTCAGGCCAACGAGTCAGACAGAATATGGAAGTTTTTCCTACAGATGTTATGCTATCTGTTGCTATTGCATGGACTAATGAATTGAAAACTCTGTAATTTTGAAGTAGTTGTGCAGGATTAGAATTATTTTTAAACATTTGTTAGCATAGGTTTAAATTATACAATTAAATTGATCAAAAATTGTGTTCTCTAGCACATCACTGATGAGAGTTGAACAGTATCTTTCGTTTTTAAACTGTTGATGACAAAAAATGATAATTAATGTCATCTACATTTCATGCAGTGTCATGTAGTACATTTCATGCAATAAATTTTGAAAGTTTATGCAAATTTAGGCTGTATGTGCATTTGTCCATATACAGTAGACGCTCGTTAATTCGAACTCGGTTAATTCGAACTAATCCAAAGGCCCCCAAAAACTTGTATTGGAGTTAATGTTAAAAATATCTCAGTAATTCGAACTAAATTTTTATCAATTCGGTTAATTCGAACTAAAAATTTGGCAAAAAAATTTTCTTTTTCCTCAATTAACGGAGAAAATTCACGCTGTATTTATTATTTTGTGTGTCAAAATCACCTGCATTTGTTTTCTATGTAAAGAGGCACATGCCTTCGTTCCTAGACCATTGCATTTCCGCTAAACGTTAGTGGCTATTGTCCTTATCAGTGCTAAACGGAAAAAGCAATTTTTCTTTATTTGGATCGATTTTCTTAGAATTTCAGAAAAACTAGTCTTTACTACAGATTCTAGGGAGCTGCGTCAGTTATAACTGTAGTGCAGACAAGTTAATGTGGTCTAGTTTTTCTTCCTCATTGTGTGGTGTGAACGTATAAAAATTCAGGATGTCTACACGTGGAAAGTACAAAACCCTAACTTTGGAGACAAAGGTAGAAATTTTAAAGAAAGTAGAGAATGGCGAATGTAAAACAAAGTTATGAGCTGACTATGAAATTAAAAATAAATGCCTTGTCAACTAATTTGAAAAACAAGGAGTCAATTTTAGATTCATGGGAAAAATCAAAATTTGCTGGAGGAAGGAAACGCTTGGGAAACGCGTCCCAAGAAGTTCTAGAAAAAGCTCCACTGCTATGGTTTCAGGATGTTAGATTAAAACTCTGAAAGCATTTATTCCGATGGAACCTTCCTCCGAAAATGAATTGAAATGTTTACTTCAAATCAAGAAGTTGGGTGAACAATGTAGGCATCATAAACAAAACCAAGCATCCACTTTACAGTTTTTCCCCAAAGTGCAATTCGTATTTTTAATTAAAGTTTACTTTCTGCTGCATATATTCTGCTTCATTTTATGATTAAGGCAAGTCTGTATTGCCTTTTAATATGTTAATTTTAGATAACATAGTATAATATATTTTCTGGGGTTATACATACTAGGAGATTTTTCTTCTTCAGTGATACACTTTTAAAGTTATATATTTTCTCTTAACATTGGATAATTCGAACTTTTTTCCGAGAACCTTTGAGTTCGAATTAACGAGCGTCCACTGTACTACCAACACTGTGGAAATATGCAATGATATATAAATGATGAACATATAAATTTGTTACATTCAGACCATAAATAATATCACTTTCTATAGAGAATTATAAATATTCTTTACAAATTAATTCAAAAGTTTTATGTAAGATTGTTCCATTTTTAAGATTTTGCTGGTTCATAACAATCCAAGTTTCAACAAATATTTTATAAAATTGCCTTTTTAATTTACAAATAAATGTAATTGAGTTGTGCTTAAAATTATTAAATGGTACCAACTGAATTAATGCATCCATTTGCTAAGTATGCTTGTGAGACTTTTTTCACATTTCTTATTCCTTCACAATCTCCTAATGAGTAACAATATAATGTCAGAAATATGTATGCATGAAATCATTCTTTAAAAAAGTTTGCCTATCAGTTCAACTGTTTCAATTTTTTTAATATATAAATTTTAACTGTTTTTCGAATCTTAGTTATTTTATGTATTTTTTTTTAGGAGCTTTAGTCAGTTTACTTACTCTTGAACCAAATCAGTATGGGCCATCTGGACAAATTAATATGAAAATTGTGGAGACTTTAGTTCCTGCTGAGGCAGATGAACACGAGGAAAAAGCTGGTAAGTGTCCCCCCCCTCCCCCCCCCAATGTATAAAAAAGGCTTTTTGTTTATACATTGACCTAAATTTTACCATAGAGCTGTGTCTGATTGGCAAAACAATTATAAGCTGTGTTTTTATATTTGTAGTCTTGAAAAAGAAAATCTGTAAAAGTTCTATTTTTGTTCTAGTATTTTAATCCTGAAGGAAATGGTCAATTTTCTGCTAAGATTCTTGCAAATAAGAATGTTGTATTATAAAACATAACAAAATTTTATTTTTTTAATTTTGTTAATTTGAATGTATGTAAATTTAATGTTATTTTTCATTTAATCTTTTAGTTTAAGAATTTTGGAAGCATTTAAGAGCTCAATGAATTTAAGAAAGAATGTGAATACATTCATTAAGAGCTTGAATTTTTTACAATAGAGGTATTTTTATGAAGGATCATTAACTTACTACATTTTATGCAATTCAGAAAGAAATTAACCTAATTTTTTTAGTGCCCAATTTAATTTCTCAACTTAGTAAATGTTTTTATTTTTATTTTTTATTTTTGTCTAAACATACTTTACTTATTTCATTGACATAGATACAAAAATTAAACTGTATAGGAACCATCCATTTTTTTAACCTTTCAAATTTGAGTGTGATGTTTATTTCATTATTAGTTTTAAACGGTTTTACTCACACAGGGACATACTCAAAATTGTATATATATGTCTTGACTTTATAGTAAGTGCTACTTACAAACTATATTTTTAAATTTTTTCTTATTTATTGTTCATAATATGGATTTACAAAAATGTATAATTTCTAATTTTTTATTCAGTAGTTTTTCTTTCTGAGTAAGATAGATCTTTTTTTTCTCTCTCTCTCCTTTTTTTGTTTGTTTGTATAAATAAAAAAATATATAAATAGTGAAATCAGACTTCATTAAAAAATTTAAGTTAATGTTATCTATTTATTTTTATGTTGGGTTCTAGTTTCTAGTTTGAATGAGCAGACAACAGCTTCATCCACTGTTTTATCTGCAAACAACGAAGTTGACTCTGAAACTTTTGCAAATAATTGGTAAGCTGTTTTTTTTTTTTTAAATTAAGGAGAATCTTGTATTAAAAAAAATCATTTTCCATGTTATGCTAGAACTAATCTTGTAAATTATGGATGTCATTTTAGGTTGAAGGTGACTTATGAAATTGCTCATGGTAATTCAGTTTCTAGAAATGAAATCTATGCTGAGTATGTGAGTTTCTGTAGCAAAGCTGGAAGAAAAGGTGTTGTTAATGCAAATATTTTTGCTAGTTGTGTGAAGTAAGTTGTCTGTTATATTATATTAATCTATTGCGAAAAATAATTGTTCCAGATCAAATAAAAAAATATAATTTAATAATAAAAATCTGTAATACATAATTTTGTTGAAAAAATAATTCATAAAATAGCCTTTAAGTGTACAAAAATGACCAATGGAATTATATGCTATTAGACTGGATACAAAGTTAGTCAATTTCTATGACTTGTATTTTTAACTAAACAGGAGTTGCCAAATATTTTCTTGTTTTACATCATTAAGGAATCTTTGAACCTTTTATTTTAAGGCTGTCATCTTTTTTTAAATAATGTAGAATCCTCATCATGAAAGGGCATTTAATTCAGAGAAAATTATGAAATATGAAAATGTTTCAAATTTCTTCTGTGTTTGTCTGGTTTTGTAATAAGATAAAAGGGGTTGATCTGAATGAAGTGCACATATATTTGATTTTAATTTATAGATTCTTTTGCCTTAATCCTGCAACTTATTTTATGACTCGCTTATTCCTCAGTTGTGTCTGAGTTTACTATAAATCTTCAGAGTGGAAAATCCAACTAATTATATATTCAGAGAGTGGAAAAACTTTGATAAATCCAAATAATTGTCAATTAAGTTCAATTCCGAAAGCTGTATTTGCTTTAGAAATTTGCATTAACATTGTACAGTTGTTTATAGTTAATTTATTAGAGTTTTCTCTATTCCTGGACTTGTATTTATTTATTTTCTGTCACTACAATTGTTCTCCCTCTTACATTCTTTATTTTAATTTGTGTGTACAATTTAACTTTTTAGACCTTAAACTCATCATTAGATATTAATAATAATTACCAGCCTTTCTCATTTGTCAAGCATGTAACAGTGTTGTATTTACTGAAGAAACTTTCTAATATTAATTTTGTAAAATTAACAAAAACTTTTTATATTTTTATTTACAATATTTTTAAGAACTCAAAAGTTTTCTTTTTTATTTTAACAGTGTAGATAAAGATAAATTTGGTATTTTTCTCATTTCAGGAATACTTTTCCATCATGTGGTTTAAAGAAAATTGAATCAGGAAGTGGAGTGATCACTTTCCATCATGATGGATTGCGGAAAAGAGTTAACTCTACACAAACTGGGCCTCCTTTAAACAAAACTATTACTAATGCAAATACCATACACAAAGGTACAGTTTTTGTCATGATTTAGATTTTAGAATATTAGCTATGAACAGAGTTACATGTTTAGAAAATTAGCATGTATTTTTTAATTTTGTTAAACATAGTTTTATAAATTTATCAACAATAGGAAGGATATTAAAGTTACATTTATATCAAAACTTTATTTGCAATGCACTTGATTTTTTTTCTTTTTTTTTAAAATGGTATAAAGGATTTCAAAGTAAATTGATTGTAATGTTTGGAGATGGGAAGGGTATATTGCTATGTATTTGCATTGTGAGTGCATTTTTCGGTAAAATATTTATCTTTTATACTTCAATTTGCTTAAAGTACATTACTGCTTGTAGATATAAAAATGTGGTTTTTAAGATTAATACACTTTAAACAATTCACCTTTGTCACTTTAAAACATTCTTCACATCTTCAGTTTTTGAAAATATAGTATATATTTGAAATTCAGTGAGTAGTTACATTTATATGAAATATGATAAAATTTAAAAAGTGTGGACAAAGATTTATTTAAATCTGCAAAATTGTCTGGGTAGGTCAACATTGTTTGTTATAGGAAATTGTTTGATATTGAGAAATGATTCGAATTTCATCTGGAGTAGCTTGTCCTCTGTCTGGATCTTGCTCCATAAAACACCAATCAACAGTCAAATTTCATTATTTGTGTTTTAAGCTTGATACTTTGATATTTGGTATTTGAAAGTTGAAAACTCAGAACCATATTAATATTGAAAATTTTATTTTGTGTCTATAGATATTATGAAGTGAAAGTGAGATGGTATGATTCAATGGTTATTTGGTCCTTGATTCAGTTGTTAGTTTGAACCCAAGGTTTTGCACAATTTTGCAGAGTAGGCTGATCTTAAATGAAAAAGTAATTGGTGATAAACTCTCTAAAAGTTTAATACACTGCATTATGATTGTTAAAGGAAAGGATCAAACTTGTTTCTTGAAACTATAATATGTTACATATGTAGACACCAGGTGTAAGTGATACATTTTCCATAAAACTGCCTTTATTCATACACATTACCTTATATTAGGCACTGTTATTAGATTTTTATGCCATTTCCCAAGAAACATAGATATACTTAAAAACCTTTTTGTCATCATAGACTACTATAAAAGGGAAAAAAGCATGCAAATTAGATCTATGAATTTTTTCATTCGGTATACTATTAGTTATTAAAATTGCTTATGTATTATGTTTTGTAGTATCATTATCAGCTCATTAAATTTGTAAAATTTAATGACCCTTTGTTTCATTCTTATACTTATATAATTTCAATATATATGTTAAAATTCTTCTGAATATAAATTTTAATTGCAGTTCCTTCATCTTTACCAGTTTCTTGTAAACCTGGCCAAAAACAGTCACACAGTCCTATCCTAAAAGCTCAGTTATCTGCTCCGCCAAGAAGTGGTGTAACATCACCACCTCTTAAACGCCCATCTCAATCTACAAATGGGCGGAAAAGTGTTTCTCCATCACCTGTGCCTATATCTATGCCACAAAGTCCAACATCTATATCTCCAGTGGTTCCAACTACTTCAGGTTCTAGTACTCTAATCAAAAGCCTCTTGGCAAACAAAGTGCAACAAAGAAACTTACAGCGGCAAGTTGTGCCACAAAATGTATCAAAAATGGTTATTTATTCACCAGATAAAGTTACTTCTCTTAGTCAAGGAATCATTGGTTCACCTACTACTGTTGTACGGTGCCTAAGACCTGGTGCTTTGCCTGGAGTTAACATCAGTACTCAAATTAGAACTCCTATTCAAGCACGAATTATTCCAAATAAAGGGAGAATAATTACTGCTGCCAGCCCCAGAGTCTTAAAAACTGCTCCCATTGTAACATCTAAAATACAACCAAAAATTATGAAACAAACTGTTGTGACTTCTGCTGCTGCACCTACTCGTTTAAATGGTGTTCAGAGAGATGTTCAGATGGAGGTAATGTAATTATATAATATTATAATATGAAATTTACCATTTTAAATTTCTGTGCAGTTTCTTGATTTGTAATTTCTAATACTTGGTTTATGATTTCTTTGGACAATTCAACTTGTTTTATGTCTTTATGCTTGTGTTGGGTCTTTTTATCCAATATAATTAGTTTGAATGCTCCACCTTATAAATTTGTTATGAACTTGTAGTGAAATTTTTCATTAATATTTTTGCTAGACTTGAGAGCCGTATTTGCTCTTTTTGGTGCTTAATCAAAATATCGGTGTTTATAAAAATACTAGTCTGTGATATCAAAAGTTTTAACTTTAATTTTTGCTGTTGGTAGTGCATGGTTAATGGAATTCTAAGAATTTTGTAACATACTAACTAAATATTCCTGGTTATCTAGACTTATATTTGACATGTAGAATACATTAAAAATGATTGCACAGATTAACATGTGACACATATTGAATACCACTCCTTTTGGGTGTTACTGTCAAGTTAAAAAATATATTCCTGCTCTCATTGAACTTTCATTAGTCATGGTATTATTCCTCAACAAAGTCATGCATAGAATATCAGAATAGGGTTACTGTGCTGTTTCTATTCTTTTCCCCTCAGTTTTTTTGATTAAAGTATGTGCTTATTTTGAGGTACATTTAAATAGCTTTATCATACCATTTTAAAGTGTAACACTGTAATACATGCAAAATATGAAACAGATAGCTTAAACCTTAAAAAAAATATTCATACATTCAAATTATTTAAAATTGATTTTTTGTATATATTTAGAAAATTTACACAAAACAAGCAATACATTATGAAAAGAAGCTAAAAGGTTGTAAGAGTCTTGATAGTATGTCAAGTTGCTGAAAACTTTAGTATTTCATTACAACCATGACAAACTTACTGAAAGCAATAGACAGATTTGTTTCTTATAATTCTCACAGTTATATTTTGTTGACAACTTTTGAATGTGCACATGACAACTCTTGAGCTCCACCTTCACTGTCATCTTTTTTGTTATGTTCATTCCCTGAAATTAAAACACATCTTGGCATTTCTTGATCAAAAGTTATCCCAAGAGCATTCAAACTTCTGTGAACAACATGACAACCATTTCAAAAGCATTCTACTTGAATAAATTGGTTGAGAATACTCTCTGAATCTAGTAAATAGTATAATTAAAATGTTGTTTAAAATGTAACATGTTGTAAATTAAAGTGAATAATCTTGCAAATATCACTACATAAATATCTGTGTTGTAATGTAGCAGAATGGAAGATGTATAGGAAACTGGTATCTTCTTTTTACTAATGTTGAAATGAAATGTTTACTATATGTTAACTCGGTGATGTAGCAAGCATAACTGGCACCCGTGGCACAATACCTTTTTGGCACCCCTCCTGCCGAAAAACATATAGTAGTATAATGTATAAAATTAGTGTAAAGGACCATTTGGTGTCCCTCTGCGAATGGCACCCAGGGCATGATAGACCCCCTTGCCCCCCCCTCGCTATGCCACTGTGTCAAATATTTCTGGAGGCAGGTTAATTTAGCAATTTTTTTTTGTATAAAGTTATGTAGTGAAAGCACTGTTGTATATGCTATTGCAATAAGAGGATTTTAAAGAATGAGTTCATAAAGTTCATACTTAAGTTATGCATTAATATCATTCATTACATAGTATTTTGATCAGTGTTGTTGTGCATTGCTGGTATTGAAAACAGATGTAACAAACAATTTCCCCATAACAATATTATGCATTTTATGTCTATTCCAAGTACTCAAATTTACCTCTGGAGGTGTGGGGTCAAGTGTTCCGGTCTCAACACTTGACTCGGTTCTAATAACGGGACCGGCTTTTAGGGGGTAATGCTGGCTACCTTTACGGCACCCCCTTGACTAAATTACCAGAATTTACGGCTGCAAGTGTAATGGATTAAGTTCCAAAATTGCCATAAGTAACAACAACAACAACATGTCTGTTTCATTTGTATTTGTTAAATTCTTTTGTATCTAGAAAATTATATGAATATATTATTCTGCATGGGTGAAAACTCAATTTTCTTATTAGAAAAGGAAAATTTAATAGCAAAAGTGGAGATTCCCCTCCCCCCATTATATATTTTTTTATGTGGTGAATGTATATACATAAATATTAAATGCTTTATTTCTATAATCAATTTCTAATTATTAACATTGACATTTTTGCTCTGAGATACATTCTTTTAGCTGACCTTTCACCATGGTTCCTCTCATACATAATACTATTGATAATAGTTATGAATGATGACTTTAAGCCTTTATATGCTGCTATTGATGCTAATTGATTTAGAACTTTTTCCTGCAGAAACATGAAGAATGATAATGGCTGGGAAAAAGATAATGTATATGAAATTCAGAATTCAAATTTATAATATGAAATGAAAACTTATTGAAAGTTATTTTTTTCATTTAAATTCCTGAGTTATTAGAAAGTTTAATTTTTCTTAGTATTTCTTCAATCTGAAATCGCTAATTTTTTTAAAAGTGTTATTCTAGTGAGTATTTGATCTTGTGTATCTGTGTTTTATTTGTATAAATGCTTCCATGTCTTGCCTTATTTCTAGTTTATTAATTATAGTTTTTCTATTTAGATATGCACACAGGATGAGGATTCAAAATGTTCATCGGATGTTAATTATTCCCAAATTACCCAAGTCAACTGTGTGCAAAATCATGTCTCTGGAGATTCTTCCATTGATAAGGATTCAATTTCATTAGATAGTGATAGTTTACTGTCATCTAAAGATATGGATTTGAATAATGATTTAGAGAAGAACTGCTTTTCTCAGATTCAGGAGAATTCTGTGGTGTATAGGTTTTCTGGAGGTAATGAGTTACCTGCATCATCTGGAAATCTCTTGATTGTGAGATCCAAGCCATCGAATGATGGACTTTCACCTCCTAAAGAACAAAATGGGTCTAGTGTTACTCTTGTAAATAATAATGTAACTGGTCTTTCCCATGTAGCACAACCTGTCATTAATTCGCCAAAGATTCTTTCATCATCTTCAAGTATACTCAAGTCTGTTTTGGGTGATTTAGATTCTCAGACTGATGATCTTACAAAACAGCAGCAGCAGCTACAAAAAGACAAAATATGCAAGCGAGCACCACTTTTAAATGGTCTTCTTGATAAAGGGAAAGTACCTTTACCAGGAGATCTCCAGTCAAACTCTGTTATTCAGAATGGCAATAAACTTAATGTAGGTATTGAAATGAACTCTGAGGAGTGTAAATCTTCCACAAATTTTGTGCAATCAACATTGAATTCAACTGTCATACCTGTTTCATCTTTAAATTCTGTTTCTCCATCACAGATGAATTCAGTTATAACTTCACCATCCTTAAACTCTGTCATTATACCTGCATCTTCACTACCATCAGCCATTGTTCCATCATCTCATTCAGCTGTAACATATGTGTCCACGTTAAATTCATCTGTTTCACCTCCTGTTTTAAACTCTGCTATATTACCTGCCACAGCATTTCACTCCAATGGGGACAATCTTATGCAAATATGTGCAGGTCAAACAACTTTATCTGGTACAATCGAGGTACAACCAGATCAAAAGGGTGTTGTTAGACTTCATATTGAAAGTCCAGAAAACTCTAATCAGGGATCTGACTTATCCTCAATATCAGATATTGCTAGGACTTTAGAATGTGCATCGAAAGCAATTTCAAGAACAAATGCTGAATGTAACACACAAGTGCCTTATTGTGGCACTTGTGAAACAACAGCAACTGTGACTGTAATTACTACAAATACATCTACACTAGCAAGGACAGGTCAGCAAATTATTGTTGTTACTCCTGCATTAAATCAACCCCAACTTCACATTCAGTCACCTAACATCAAGTTTCGAATTCTTCATAGTATACCAAAAGTAGAGGAATCTGTTGATTTAATTGGTTTTCCTAGAGTTAATATTAATCAGTTAAATCAAATACGGCAACCTGTCCCTGAAACTCCCTCCATTTCAACTGCCAGTCTAAAAAGGCCGTCCAGTGATACAGGTACAATGTGTGTATCTCCAGAGACAAAGAAACCACGCATTGACACTAAAACTCCCTTATTAGAAGCTACTCTCAGATTGCCCACCCCAGTGCCATGTACTGTTGCTAATACTAGTGTCAATGCCAAATCATTCCAAGAAACTCAATCATTTTTAATAAAATCTTCTCAAATAGATAATCTTGGATCTACGCCAAAACTTACTACTGCCAAAGCAGTAGCTGTGCCTGTCCAAAATATAGATTTTCCTAATGAAAGAGAAGCTAAGACTTTTTCAGGTTTATCATCTGCTAGTGATAATCCATCACTAGCATCACCCTCACAAGTACCTCCAAGATCAATGACCAGTGCAAAATTGGAATATAATTGTGAATGGAAAGATTGTGGGTTGTAAGTACTCATTGTTATTTTTTGTTTGAAATAACAGGATAAGTTTTATAATAATCTTTGTATAGCATTTGTATTGATGTACATTTAAACTGAAAATTTCATTTAACCTTAGTTTCTAGTCTTAAAATATGTCAAGTTGACTCGTTATCTTTACACAAATAAGCAATTACATTTTTTAATTGGTGTATTTTCTTCAGACAAAACTCATTTCTTAATGTTATATGTAATTAAAAAAATTGTAAAACATTTAAAATATATTTTAGTTTTGTGTAGCTTATGCTATGGGACTTGCATAATAAATTTTATCATTCTAAAATTAAAATTGACCTACAATCCTCCTGCATGCTGTAAAATTTAATAAAATATCTCTGTTTAGAAGAAATCGTTAACTTAATAAAGTAGTTCTGGGTGCAATATATGTATAATAGTGTAATGGAAGCTGTGCTAAGATGATCAGGTATATTTTACTTAGGCTGTGTTTGTGTATCATGAGATGAGAGGTAATAACTTTGTGGGGTTTTTCCCATGCACATGTAAGACTCTTGAAATGAATTGAGTTTCCAGAATGTGTTTATTGTTTTTAACCATTCACAATTAACCCTTCCCCAGTTCATTCCTGTGTCAAGTTAAATTTTTAGGAAGTGTATTAGATTAGAATTGGAGAGAAAACATCTGTTTAGCTATTAGGAATATTTTTAATTTTAAACACTTGTCACATTTTCATGTTTTGAACTGAACTCTACTTATAGCAATCATGTAGCATACAATAAACATGGAACTATTTCATTTCATTCTATTTCTGTATAAAATCCATATAATTTTTAAAATCTAAAACTCATTTTCATTTGATAGTTTAAGCAGTAGTGGCTGAATGTAAGATCAGTTTAAAAGATTATGTATATGTTTATATTTATATATATCTTGGTAAGAGGCATACCTCAACCACTGCCTTAAAGAAATGAAGCCATAGAGCAGCTTAATTTAAGCTGGTAATTGCTGGTAACAAGCTGGTTTTCATTTTATTTATTCATGAAAGTGGATTACTGTTGTGTTCCTCACTCCTTTTCTTTGTCGTAGAATGAAGTTAGTTATTTCTTATCTTTAAAAATCCACTACAAATGAACATACAATAATATAACTTCATAAAGTGATTGGACTAATATAATTGCTCTCGGAAGAAATTTTCAAAAGCTAGAAATATAACTATCTGAGATTCTGAGTATTTCAGCATGAATTTAAAATTGTGAAGTTTTGTTATACTGTTACAATGAGTATTTGATTCATAATTATAGCACTGTATATTTTAAATTCATGTTATTTAATTAACCTTTTAATATGTGGATTTTGACCTGGGGATTCTGTGGAAGTTACTCTAAAGTTGCTTTCACATTTTATTTGTTCTATTATATGAAAGTGTTTAAAGTATGTGTATGTATATATTTATATATACCTTGGAACAGAAAGGGCCAAAGTCTATTTTAATCAAATGTCAGAACATCAGTTTCAGTTTACAAATCTTACTAATGGTTTATGTATAAATATTTTTCCAAGTTTTATTTTCAGTTTTAGTCATGGTTCTTGCCTATATTGTAGTATTGTATTTATTTTGATTTCTTTTTCATTCGTCACTCAAATTTCAAAGTTTTGGACATTGGCCCATTTTGTTCCAAGGTACAGATATAATATGTGTGTGTGTGCATGCATGATACACTATTTCTGTTTTTGTGCATTTATAAAAGGGTTATTCATTTGTAAAGATTTAGTTGAGCAAGTAATAGAGCAATCATCTTTAACATTAGTTTTCACAATTTAAAATATCCTATTGTATTCAAAAACTGCTCTATATATTTATAATATCCTATTATATCATACTGCCGTGCACAGAGTGTTGTGGTTAGCAATCTGAGCTGCCACATAATGGGCTTGGGTTCAAATTCCAAATAAGGCTTGGTCTTTTTTGTGTTGTCCCCCCTCATAGGGAGCAATGTTGACTCACCTATATGGTGCTCCCATAATAAATTAGCCAGTAAATCATGACGAATAACAAAAAGCAAATGTCTCATGACAAAGTGCTTCTGCACTAGACAAATAAATAAATAATAAATAAAAAATGTATCTTACTTTCTTGACTGAAAGTAGGTTGGATTTATCTGTTTATTTTGTATATTGCTTCAAAAAGGTTTTATGCATTATGCTGTACAGCAGTTCCAAATCTGCTTGGTTTTATTGCGATTTTTTAAATTAGAAATATGTGGTTTGGTTTGGAGCACTAGGGTCAACTTTTTGCTACACAAGGGCTAATTAGACCGGGACCTACAGTTTAAAGCCGATTCCAAATGGCTACAAGCATTCATGCCAACAGTGGGGCTCAAACCCACAGGATCTGAACCGAATGCCAGCACCCTGGCCATTTGGCCATCAACTTAAGTCCCTCCCCCTTCCCTCCTAAAAACAAACGCACACAGACACACACACAAAAAAAAATTGGCACTGCAACTTAAGTCAAATATAATTTTAAAAAATGTACAAAACTTTCATTTTTGCATTTTATTAATGCAATTACAAATCAAAAATGTTTAAAACTGATAATTTAGTCTGCAGTGAGGTTAGTAATAAGTACCAACTATGTGTATTCGTACTAAAGCAAACTTTTGTGATGGCTACTTGGAAAACTAAGAACATGATAGTACTTATGATTTTATAATAAATTAACATTTAAAAATTTTTGTTGTAATATTGTACTTTTTACATTTTTATTTGTCTGCTTGCGTCTAATGTAGACTATCTGGCCAAAAGGATCCAGACACCCCCTCTAAAGAAGTGGATCTGGCAGGTGACTTAATTTGATGCATAACCGTAAACTATAAAAGTGTTGGTAGTGGTTTGTCAGGTCATATTTATGCATTTGTGAGATAATGAGTAAGTCAAAGGAGCTTAGTGACTTTGATTGTGGCATTATAGTGGGATGCCACCTTTGTGGGAAATCAGTTTGGGAAATTTTGGACATTCTACAGAAGCCATATCCACTGTGAGTGATGTAATTGTGAAGTGGATACGTCAAGATAGGGAAATTGGAGAAAAACGAAGTGGCAGGCCAAAAAAAATTAGTGAGGGCAGCCGTAGAAGTCTGAAAAGGGTAGTGAAACAAAATCGCAAGTCCTCGTTGATTGAAATCACTCAGGAGTTCCAAAGTTCATCAGGCGTTAGTGTTAGCAGCAGGGTTGTTCGTCGAGAGTTAAAAAAACTTGGGATTCCATGATCGTTCAGCCACTCACAAGCCGAACATCACTCCCCAGAATGTGAAGCGTCGATTGCAATGGAGTAAAGCTCACCGTCATTGGACTGTGGACATGTGGGAAAATGTTCTTTGGAGTGATGAATCTTGCTTTACAATCTGGCAGTCTAATGGATGCGTCTGGGTTTGGTGGATGCTCGGCGAGTGCTTCTTACGTGACTGCATTGTGCCGACTGTTAATTTTGGTGGTGGCAGCATCATGGTGTGGGGGTATTTTTCATGGTTTGGCCTGGGTTGAAGTTCCTGTGGTTAGAAACATGAATTCTGAGATGTATGTGGAGATTCTGGACAATGCTGCTCTCTCAAATCTATGGCAATATTTCAGGGAAGGCCCATTTCTCTTCCAGTAGGATAACTGCTCCATTTGCTCATTGAGACTTGCGCAGGCATGGTTTGATGAAATGGGTGTTCAAAAACTTGACTGGCCGTCTCAGAGCCCTGATCTAATCCCATTGAACACCTTTGGGACAAATTAGATGGCAGATTACGTAGCCAGCGAAATCGACCATCCTTACTGCTAGCACTCACTTCAGCTGTGATGAACGCCTGGAAGTCAATTCCTATGGACACCTATCAAAAACTGGTAGAAAGTCTCCCAAGACGTGTGCATGCTGTCATTGATTAAAAAAGGAGGACCAACATCATATTAATATATGCCTCTGGTCTCTGTGTCTGTATCACTGGGCATCCGGATAATCTTGGCCAGATAGTGTACCATTACATAAAGGGTTTTTATTTGGTAATGAAATAATCCTTGGTGGTTATTTTTGAGGTCAAAACTGGTTTGAAATAATTGTATTTACAATTCATGCTCGTGTAAGAGTGTTAAAAATGTTATATGCAGATAATTTATTTTTAGCTTAAATTTTGCCAAAATATTCATTCATGTTCACAGGATAAAGGACAATTGATATAACTTGCAGTTATATATTCATGTTTAATATATATCATTATTTGGATGAGGTTTGATAACTATTTCTTGTAATGTATATATCGATATAACTACCAGTTATCCTGATGTTTTTGCATTTTAGTTCAGATTGTGTGTGTGTGTGTATGTATGTATGTATGTGTGTGTGTGTGTGTGTGTGTGTGTGTGTATGTATGTGTATGTGTATATATATATATATATATACTAACAGTTTGATTTCTATGTTATCACATAGTGGAATTGTTTAATCAGTTATAAGAACAGCTCCTAAGCTTTTGGGAAATCTTATTGCAGGTGGAGAATGTGGTGGATAATTTAAAACAGTCTACAAATACATGCTATTTACTTGAAACTATATGAATTTATCCTTTAGTGTACTAAGAAAAATGGCAAGTTTTATTAGATGTAGATATGAGTTAAGTTGCGTCTTTCTATGTCTTAATCTTAACCCTTTGGGCATCTATGTTGAGTGTGTCTTGACAACGGTTTTATTCACAGCAACTTCTATGTCAAGTTTGCCAGTGATGGCTGAATGGCTAGGGTGCTGTCATTCAGTTCAGATAATGTTGGTTTGAGTCCCACTATTGGCATGGATGTTTGTAGCCATTCAGAATCAGCTTTAAACTGTAGGTCCTGGTCTAAGCCCTTGTGTAGCAAAAAGTTGACCGTAGCACACCAAACCAAACCAAACGTAACCTAAGTCGAGTTATACTCAACATTTTCCAGTTTCCAACCATTTATATTTTACATCAATTTTTATGGTTATTTACGTTAGAAAAATTGTATTTTGTCAATTTTATAAGCAGATCATTCTGTACCAATTTTTGAAAATGAATTTTCTCTTGCAAAAATCAAATCCTTCTTTTCAGTTAAACTTAAAAAAGTATCCAAACTAAAATACATAAAATAATACAGAGTTTTGGGAAAGAAAACTAATAAAATATTAGAGGTACAAAGGGTTAAACATAAATTTCAATTAAATTAAAAAAATTCTTACATAAAATCAGTGTATCGGATTTTACAATATGTTATAGAGGGTAGCATTCAATAAACTCAGAAATGATTTATGAAGATATGTATTGCATTTCCTGGAGAGTAATAATTCTACTCAAAGGCTTATTTTAATACAAATTCTATGATATTAATAATATAAATGTGATACCTGAGTATTTTAACCCATATGTAGTGTAGAATTTCAAGATTTTGAAAGGGAAAATGTTCTATTTCCTCATAGATCTATTAGATAAGTATAGATTTTGCATGATTAGTATTTTGAAACTGAAGGCATCGATAAAAATGGCTTTTTAATTGGTTTTTCTTTTGTATGCTATTACAATAAATGTTTTTTGTCTTATTTAAGAAAAATCATGTATGTACTGGGAAGCATTGTTAAATTTCTTTGTGCTTGTCTCATTTGGGATCTTCATATGTTATTTTTTCATATAACCTTCTGCTAGTTTAAGTATTAAATCTTATAATGAAAGTAGATATTAAATTCTCTCTCTCTCATATATATATATATATATATATATATATACATACATACATACATACAACTTACACATACACATATGTGTGTCTGTTTGTCTGTCAGTCAAAAGATGTTTATGCATAAAATTTGGAGTACAGAAAATTAACAGATATTGAAGACTCTATATGCATGTTTTTCTGAAAGTTTGTGATCACCTGTAATAACAGTGTGAATGTAGTAATCGGATTGTGTATATTTATTTAAAAGCCTATTTCATGAATATTCCATTTTTCATTTGACAGTGAATTTTACTAATTTCTTTCTTTTTTTCTTGTTAGAAAATTTTCCAATCCTGGTTCAGTATTTCTTCATGCTAGTAAAGTTCATGCACCACCGTGTAATGATGATATGATTTGCCAATGGGAAGGCTGTGATTCTATGAAAAGAAGGCGGTTTTCTCTTCTAACTCATTTACAGGTAAGTTCATTTTTTTGTTCACCCTTCATACTTGTCTTTTTGTATTTCTTTATTATATTTGTATTTGCATGGTCACTCAGATTTGTAGGTTTTATTTATTTATTTATTTTTGTGTGTGTTTGTGTGTGTGCGCATGCATGTTTTCCATTTTCTTTACTAAACTGTAGTTGAATTGATAAATTTGAATATATTTTATTGCCTCATCAGCATGATAGTTATAACGACAATGACAACTTAAGTTGTATGGTCATAATTTCATATTTAAAGTTTTCTAAGTTTTTGTATACTGATATATTAATATATGAATATTAAATATACAAGCATAATAAATTTACAAAGCAATATCTAATAAGAAATTATGCACCAAAATTTGAGCAATGTAACAAATTGAAAAGGTGAAACAAATCATGAAATAAACCTTAATTCTCTATAAATAATAGTAAAGTTTTTCTGTTAATAATAAATTAGTAGGTTTCTACTCCATATTGTTTAAGGATTTTTTGAACTCCACTTATTTTTTATTATAGCTCAAAGTTTTCTGTGTATTGTTAGTTACTATGAGAGGTCCCCTGAAATTTATACAGTTTTGTGGTGTCTGATATGAAGATAATTCAGAGACAAACTATGCATCACTGCTCTAGTATAGGTGCTTGCATGTTCTATACTGTGTCATTAAAAAAAAAGCATGTTTTATCAATACTTAATAAGAATAAACTGCAGTCTAAAATGTAATTCTGTTGCATGGTAGGGGTTGTGTTTTTCTTTGTTTGTTCTCCAAGTTTGAATCTTATTGGATGATTACTATTATGTTCATTAAATAATTTATCAAAAATTATATTGTATACAGAATTGAAGTATTTAATTTCTTCAGTACCTTCTCCCCCCCCTGGCAAAAGAAAATTTTGAAAAGTCTTGTATTCTTAGCAACAGGGGGTGTTATGCTTAATTTTCTGTCTTCAAGGAAAATGATCAGAGGTGCTTGATTATTTTGAACTTTATGTCGGAAGGAAAACTGTAGTCCATCATAAATATCTTCTGCTGTTATTCTTCCTAATCTGAAAATCCATTTCCCCTGCTGATAAAAGTTACGCTTACAGATTTTGGCTATTGTTGCCTTATTCACCTCCATATTGTCATGATTTCATGTCCTGTGACTTCTAAGAATTTTTTAATATAGTTAGGTAGTGGGGTCTATGGCAGTGGTCTGTGTATCAAACATCCATCAGTTTTGTCTTGCTCAATCCTGCAAATAGGTGGACCCATTTAAAGTGAATTCATGAACTCAAACTAAATTCTGAGTCATTGGAGAAAATGTTTTTATTGCTAAATGAGTCCAGATATTTAATGGGTTTATAACGATAACTTTAAATCTTTGACTGAAATACCACACACACACATGTGCATGTGTGTGTTTCCTCACTGAGCTGTTTGACTTATTCTACGTGTGGCTTGCATGGCTTTTATATATATCTCATCCATGTGCCTTTTCTTAGTTTTATGCAATTGAAATGAAAATCATGTCTTAATTTTTTTTTATATCTACACTGTTAATGGAATACTAGTATTTTATTACATGTTATTTTTTCTCTTATTTATCGTATGCCTATCTAATCATGTAAAAAGTGTTGAAAATTTTCCAATATGCATTGATTTTACTCAACTTTTGAATATGATTAACCATGAAAAGAATGTATGCAGATTAACTATGTGGCTGTCACGTAATACACATTTTCTGTATTAAAATAAAAATTGTGCAAATAGTTCAGCAAGTTAGATATTTAATGAGGATTTTAGCATACCTGTTCACTGATTCCATAAGAGTATGAATCAAAGGCATTGGAGTATAGGTATAGGTGGTTAAGTGGTTACCATATTTAATGGGTTTACAAAGATAATTTTAAATCTTTGACAGAAATACCACACACACACACATGTGCATGTGTGTGTTTCCTCACTGAGCTGCCTTCACTGATTTCATAAGATGTTACAGATTTGCATGATTTCATGAAATGTTGCAAATTTGCTGACATGTACTCCTATGTATTTAAATAAAAAAAAATACTTATTGCATTTTAAAATAAACTACACTGAAATCATATAAATTATAAATAAACGTTTTGCATATTTTGGTATTTTTTAATAATGTGAGAGGGCATTTGTTTTAAGGTTTAGCCTCTAAAATAATTAGAGAAATTTCATTAATCAAGAATATCTATAAAGAGATTGTGGGTTTGTTTGTCTGTAGTAAGGCATTAAACTAAGCCTTACAGTTTGACCAAAAATAATTTTATTTCTGTATCATTTTTCATGACTTGTGATTTACTCTAATGTTGAGTGCTCAAGTTAGGATTTAAAAAAGCAAGATTAAACCTGATTTCAATATAATAAAATTTGCTGTTATAAGGCATTTCCAAATTTGAATTTCTTTTGCCAAAAGTTCCTTAAAATGTTACAAAATTGTGTATAATTTTGGTAGAACTGATGAGGTACATTCAGCATCTATATTTTATAAACTACATTCATGTATTTATAAAATTTTGACCCCTTAACAAAGTAAATTTACTGAAGGAGTATTTTTGCAAGAAATTTATTTCTTGTATAGATGTTGAATATATTAGTTGAGGAAGTCCTGAAATCAGAGATGATGTAGTTAATGATAGTTATGAAATGTTTAATAGATAAGTTTAAGCATATTTTTTCTTATACATGCACATACATTATGTGTATTTAATAAGAAAACTTAAATGGCACAGGAAGTGACCATCTGAGCAGACTGATTGGTTTGCTAAATCTTAAATAGAAACTATTTGCTGTTTATTTGTCAATGTACTCTTTGAAAAGTGACCATCTTTATGCATGTAATAGTTATAATTGTGGCTCTAAAGGTAGTTAATCAATATAAATGTAATTTTTATTTATTTTTTGTAATTTCTTTGTAATAAGTGGGAAAAATAGTTTCCTCTATTGATTCATGATTTAAACCATTGTATACTTGCACAGTTGAGTTTGGTCAAGAATTTTAAATATTTTGTAGAAGATTACTAATTTTATACTACTGTATAATTATATTAACGAGTAAATTTTGTTGTGTATAACATGGATGTCATGACATTGTAATAATGCTGACAATGAAATGAAAATGTTAAGTCATTTTTTATGACTCTTAATAAAACTTGAAACTAAGGAATATTAACTACAGAAATCGTAATTTTGCTAGTGAACTTCAGTATAATGTTGAAGTGATATTTTGTTGAGAGCAACATTTATTTCTTGAAGGATAAAAGATGATATAAGTGTGGTAATTTTTTTTTTATTCAAAATGTGAAAACACTGAAATAGAAAAAGTATTAAAATTTTTTTCAGATATGAAACAAAGTAAAAATTTAAAACCACTATCACTTAGATCAGTTTATTAAACAAGTTTTATTGTGAATTTTAAAATTTGGTCTTTAAAATGTTAAAATAATTTGTATTTTAGTATTCTCTATGGATGTGATATCGTAATTTTTCAGATCGTTCATTATTTTGAAAGGGTGTCTAAAATGTATTTCCAGGAAATATCCCTTAATGTATTGGGTGAGATTGATTAGTTTTAATGGGATAACTGCTTAATATGTTGGAAACTTTATTTTTTGTTTAATTTCTGAGATACCTGATCATGTAATTTTTGGCTGCACCTCTTTATTCTGTGTATTTTATTTTATTTCTACTTTTGAGTTTTGAGTGTGATTTTACATGTACTGTTTTTAAATTGCATGTATTGTTTTATTTATGATTTATTTTCAATTTGCATATTTTCTAAACTATATGATTTGTGTATAGAAACTTTGCCTGAATAAAATTCATTTTGCTTTTGTTTATTTTTTGTTTTTATTTATTATACCTGTAGGACTGGCATTGTAATGAAAGGGTTCTGCATACTCAAGCAATGCGGCGGAAGCAGTTATCCCAGCAGGGAAAAACATCCATTGCACCTCCACAAATGCCACCCCCTCATCCAGGTTATGCTCCTGATGCTGCTTTGTTAGCAATAAGGAGGCATGCCCTTCAATATATCAATCCTAAGGAACTTTCTGTGAGTTCAATATTTTAAGAGCAATTTATGTGTTTAATCATAACAACAGATTGTAGATATCTGCATTAAATAAGAATTGATGATTGTTATTTTATGAAGTCTGCTTGTTGGATGAAAAATTAAGTAATAAAAGTGAAGTATAATATGAAATTTTAAAATTGTAAGTCTTCCCTTTACATCTAACTTGTAATTAGTTGAACAAAAGGGGTGGGGTGGGGTGGGGGAATTAGTATTAAAATGGTGTCAATCATTTGAATGTGATCTCCCCTTTATTATGATAAATACATGTAATTCCTTTAAGCATTTTAGTAATTTATTACTTCTGTAGGCATTTTACAGTTTATTCTATTTTTATTGGTCTCCTCTTTGTATTATCTAATATTAAATGGTTTTGTATAACATATAAAATAATTTTATAAGGTTCTTTAGAAATTCCTGCAACATTGAATATCTTTTAAATATTCTGAAATATTTTAGGATTCTGTGGGTTTTACACCCACTATTGTCATCTTTGTAGTCATTTGGAGTCTGCTTTAAACTGTAGGTCCCAGTGTTAAAATTCATACTAATTAGTCCCTATTTAGTAAAAAAAAGGATAGTTGTACTCCAAGTCTCTTGAAAGTATTTTGTTTTATCTATAAGAAAAATATGTTCATTCCAATTGCTTATGATACTTAAAAACAAATTAGTATAATTACAAAACACACACATAGACATTCACAGATATATATAGATACTTTTATATACTGCAATCAAATGCAAGGCATTTTAAAATTGTTCTGAATATCTTTAGTTATTAGTTTCCCCCCTCAAATTCCCCACTCCCAACTTCTCACCTAAAATACTTTAAATATTAATATCTATTATTTTTTTTTGCAGGAAGAAAAAGAAAGTGCTTTAACTAAAAGCATTCGTTTAACAAGTGCCCTAATTTTAAGAAATTTGGTCACTCATAGTGCTTTGGCAAGGACGTAAGTTAATGCTTGTATTCTCATTATAATTCCATGTTTTCTTCTAGCTGATTAAATTCTTTTAAGAATTTCAATTTAATGTTCACTACTTTTGTATTGAGACTAAAAGTTTAGCTATAAAATACTTGCCATCTCGGGAACACCTAGTTTCTTAAAATCCACAATAGCAAAATGAGAAGGGCAACCAGCTTTCAAGTAATTCTCTCTATGGATTTTCTAAATGGATAAACAGCAAATGTCTTCAAAATTGTCCATAGAGACAATCATACTTAGTGTTCCTCAGCCTGATGGCTAACTGAATGAATTATTTCAAAAGTAGATGGCAATCTGATTTTTTATTGTGAATTTTAAGATGTGTGCTCCTTTTATGCATTTTTCATAAACTTCATGTGGGTAATATTAGTCATTTTTTTTATAGAAATGTTTATTTTGTTCAAGATGGATAATGATGTGCTCTTAAGTTAATTTTCACTGTTTAAACTCTCTATATATGTGTGTGTATGTGTAAATTCCTGCATGCATTATTTTAAGGTAAAGAGAGCAAGAACTGCCTAGTGATTATATTCAAAATCTATGAATATGAAGCTGTATAAAATAACTTTTTTGCTAACTGGATGTCTAGTATACCAGACTGATCAAGCTATTATATACCACTGTTTAGTTTAAGAAACAAAATGCATAGCCTCAAAGCAAAATTTATTAGGGTTGTTTTTTTTTCATGTTATTTTTTAAGGAATATTAAGTTGCTACACTTTTAATTTTCTTTTCATCTAAATAATTAAAAGCATTTTACTGTAGTTTTTGTTCAAAGTACTTTTTCCTTTTAAAAAAGTACATGCTGAAGATATTTAGACTTCATACTATTTCCACTTCATTTGTATATATACTGTACTCTAAAATGGATGATATGGAATTAAGGTTTTCCTAATTTTTTTCCCCCACATAGCTTTGTGTAAACCAATATTTGCATGATTACCCACATTAATGAAAGGATACTCTAGTCATTACATCAAACATTTGTAGATTGTTCAGTGACTGGTTGGGTTTTAATGATTCTCAATGAAAATTTTGTGAGGTATCATAGATTATTAACAAGAATTGCAGCTAGATAACAAAATTGGTCAGAGACTTAAATGATTATGCATTCTGTGCCATAAGCATTTTAAATTAATTTCTTAATTTTATTTGTTTGGAAATATATAATTAATGTAACAGATACCTGAAAAATAAATATAATGAAGTTTCATTTTAAAATTGTTTGTTTGTATTCTATGATCGTTGTCAGTATGAGATTTATATAAATTAGAAAGCTGTTATCCATTGTATTAAATGCAGATATATTGATTACTTGTGCTTAAAACTATCAGTTTTTTATTTGAGCTGTAGAAAAAATTCAATGTTTTTCTATACTTTAAATTGTAGAAATTTTGTTTATTATGCATTTCACATTCTCTGATGACTTAATTCCTTTTTTCTGCAGTTATGTGAGGAGATTTGAACCAGAACTAGCCTACTTAGCTATGTCTCCTGTTGAATCTGCAAGAACTATAGCTCAGTGCCTCTCCCAGTTGTCTAGGCCTCATGACTGAAATTCATGAGCAGCACTTTTCCTATACGTGCCATGCAGTCTTTCTTCTATTTGGTGGATGGAAGATCATAGTTCAATGCTACTTGATGTAGATAGTCCCTTCTAATGAATGTGACACATCAGCATATCATACCAGATACAGTGATGATGAAGCTGCCTAAATGAGGCATAGTCTGAGAAGCGACCTTGTCACAGAGTATTTAAAGTTGTATTATTGTATTTAAGACACTTCATGTTGTATACAAGACTTTTCCTATATTTTGAGTTGAAAATGCCTGTGGGCTTTAAAGTGAATTTTATATTGACTTGTGCAAAAAAATTCTTATTGTTGATTATGCAAGAGGTGTACTGAATCAAATCTCCTTCATCAGAACAATGTTTTTAAACATTAAAAATGTATTCTGGACCAAAAAATGAAGTTTAATCACAACATAGTTGTTGATTGTAAAATGTTTTACTGAAATATTTAATTTGTTCTGGTCTTATTTCTCTAGATCAGTTGTATTTAATGGTTTTAGGTGCTGCTCTTGTACCGTGTACATTTTGAGACTAATTTGCCATCTTCACTTTAGAAAAATCACCTTGTGAATATCATTGAATTATTCATTATTTCAATAAAATCATTGTGACAGAAATCCAAATTTTGGCATTCCACAAGAATTGTGTTTTGTTTCAGTATTTAATTTTTATTTTTTTAGTTATCAATCTGATTGATATTTATTAGTGAATATCTTATAAATATATACTTGATTTGTTTATCATAAATATAGGTTCTATTTGTATTTGTGTTTTATAAATACTTCATTTCAAAACTGAGTATTTATAACTCAAACTTGGCTTTTCAGTGGGCTTTCACAGCAAATCATTGTATCTATTTAAGAACTCTAATTCATGAGAACTATGCATTTTATGACTGTCATTTTTTATGGAGCTGAAAGAATTGCAGCTTGTCTGTTTTAATGTGTAATGTTCAAAAATAAACAATACCCCTTAGGAATTGCATCATTTTCTTGCTGCATATTTGTAAAATAAAACGTATTTCAATTATTTTATATTTTGAATTTTTATTATGGATTTGGATTTTGAGTAATAAGTTTTTCAAAAGGTA
Organism: Dolomedes plantarius; assembly: GCA_907164885.2. Classification (NCBI taxonomy): domain Eukaryota; kingdom Metazoa; phylum Arthropoda; class Arachnida; order Araneae; family Dolomedidae; genus Dolomedes; species Dolomedes plantarius. The sequence goes on along the minus strand of OU015494.1, from coordinate 133,391,697 downwards.
CACTCTTTTACACACAACCCTGAAAAAATTACCTGGAAATATTCTTCTCATAAAAACAATGTTGCCTGTTTGTACAAACATACTTATATTAATTCACAACTGTATGAAAGAAAACTTTCTTTCTCTTAGGAAAAATCACTATTTTTCTGGAAACAAATCTTAAGATATGAATACTGGTCTTGTAGTTTTTCTTCACTGTTACGACTTGGTTAAACCATCTCCACCCAGTACAAAATATCCATTGGGTGGATATTTTGTACTGGGCCACTGATATAGAAAAAATCACCAGACATTTCCAGTTATTTTATGAATTAAATTAAATTCTTTGGCATTTGAACATTTCTTTTTTTTACATTGAAACCTTACCATATAGATCAACCAGTTTAAAAGCAATTTATTAAATAAAAGTATAAAGTACAAATTTATGTTGCTGCAAGTTATTCTGAAGGACTGCTCATTTTTCTGTTGGATTTTCAAAAGTTGTAACTTGCATAGATCAAGTCTGTATTCAAAATGGTTATGCATAAAAATTTTGCGAAATTAGTTTGAATAGAGATGGCAAGTGCATAAACATTTTTGTAAAAATTAAACTAATAATTTGTTCAGCATGTATGGTTAGGAATTTACATAATGTTAAATATTTTTTGACTTTTAAAACATTTTTGTGTTGCTGAAACATTTGGATCATAGATGGATGTGTTCATCAAAGAAGTATAACCTATTGCTTTTGTACATAAGACATTTTATCTATGTTTAACACACCTATACAATATTTTTGGTACTTGTCAATTTTTAGACATTTCAATAAAACTTGAGTAGATTTTAACTATGTGCATTTTTAGCACTTTCTGGACCATTAAACAAAGATAAATATGATTATATTTTTTATCTGTTACTTTTTTCATCATCTTTTAATATTTCACCTTTTTTGTATAATTATAATCATATTATTAATTGGGAGGAAGTTTTGTTACAGTTCATTGATTTAAAATATTTTTTTAAAAGTTCACGTAAAATTAAAATTTTTTGGGGTTCTATTGTCCTTTAGTAAAGTATCACAAAAATGTATAAGCTTAAGATCAATATTTTTTACAAAATAGTGCTGTAAAAAATTACAGCTACTGGTGAATTTAAATTTTCTTTGAGAAAATGTAATAGAAAAATTGCATCATTTTAAATTGTGATCAATTGTTATTGTAATATTTATTGTATATCACAATTTCTCATTGTCACAAATTGCAAATTTATATAGAATCACAGATATAATTGTTTCCATCACTAGATATCTGGTCTGTACAGGTATACTTGTGAAAAGATTTTGTTCAGGAATTCCTGTGATGTTATAGTGAATTCTGAGAACTATCTGTGAAAAAGGAATTTATCAGCCCTTATTTGCATAATGCAACAGCAAAATATAGGAGGAAATACTTACCTATTCAGCACAACATCAGTGATAAATGCAGTTAATTATAAAGTAGCTAATTTTTTTTACTAGTTATAGCTATGTTACATGCAATCTAGAATAGGAACAAGGAGGTAAATGGAGATTTCCAGTCCAAATCCAATTACAAATTAATTTCTATAATGGGCCAATGTAAAAGGAATATATATGCACACTCTAACACCCAAATACAACAGCTGTATAGTTGAACATGATGAAAGGCAGGCACTATTTAGTTTGTAGACTAGAAATATTGTGATAATTTTCATTGATTTTTTTTTTTTTAAATGAGGGTGGCATAGGACAGGTCTTTTGTTTATTCTTTATGATTAATACATTCAGTAATGAATTTTTATAGTATTGTAACTCATTTTAATAAATTGAATAAGTATATTGAAATAATAAAACCCTTCCTGTTGTTGAAGGAAAGAGATGTCAAGAGCTGATAGCAGGCTCAGAGAAAAATTTCATGCCAGGCATCTAGGTCTTATGCCCTTAGAGTCCACAGGCCTGGTAGTTTGTCACTGATTTTTTTTTTTAAACTTGATTGATGCCTAACAAACTCAAAATACAATTTTAATACATGTTTATGTGACAGATTTTACTAGTACTGGGTTGTACATTTTGAAGTAATACAGATTTTTATCAGAAAAAAACATTTAATATTGGGAGCTATATTATGAGTATTAATCATAGTATTTATAGAGTTACTGAGGATAGGAAAGAACATATTGATGACTATTGAAATTGGATGACATTTAAATTATTCTGTGAATGTCTTACACTTTGCTGATCATCAGAATGAAATGTTAAGATTAATAATTTTTTTGGAATATGTTTGTATTTTTTTGACTCCTGTTGACAAAAAATCACATTAAATTTTAAGCATTTTTTTTAGCTAGCAGTTAAGGTCATGCACATTGAGGCTTCAGTTACTGTACAGTTAACATATATTAAGTGTAGAAAAGCTGTCTCTATGACACCTGAAGTCTCCCCCCCTTTTTTTAATGAAGTGTTGTTAAATTCAGTTTCATAGAGAAATATTACATTCTCCTTCAATTAAATGTAACAACTGTCTATACAAAAAAAAAAAAGTCTTGACTATAGTTTAACAGCATATATTTTACCTGTTATGCAATGAGTTATGTTGTTTCTAAACTGAAAGAGATGCAGGGACAGAAAACTTGTTTCATGATATGAACATTCATAAAGTTGTATGTCAGGTATTATAAGATGGCCTTCAGGTATTATGGAGCTCCTAAATGCGTGGCCTTTAATACTTTCTTGCCTAGGCACTTCGGCTACATGCTCAAACTATTTCTGCTAACTATGGGTATCTAACTCTCAAACTTGAATACTTGGCATTTTGGGACTTCATACTCTAACCGTTCGACCAAAGTGAGCCACACAAAACTTTGAGGTATTTGAATTTTGCTTCCATTCCATTCTCTGAAAATATCTTTCCTTAACTACACAACAGTTGAAATTGAGAAACTGAATTTTCTAAATACCTGTGTCAAATTTATGGTCACTACATCTTGAGTACTTTTGCACAGATGTTAGCATTTGGATTCGAAGACACAACCTTAATATTTACAGAGAAGCTCTCAAAACTGGCTTCTTGCTTGCAGGATGGTTGGTTTAGAAGTATTTAAAATTTGTAGAGATGAATTTTATTTAAAAAACTTTTTTAGTAACACTTTTCGCCGGTAATTTTCTGGGGAAGAAATTTAAACTTCAAAAAAAAAAAAAAAAAAAAGGAAACAAATAGTTTTCATCAAATTACTATCTGTTTTGTCACGCTGTCTTAAAATATAACTAATATGTGTTTTGTTATGTCAATTTTACTGATGATATGCAGATATCAAGCCTCTGCCTATCTTTGATGTCTACTGACGGGTAAAAAAATTTTGTATCCCATAGATTAACTTGGTTTTTTCATAGCTAATACCTGCACTGGTGTGACAGAGATGGTGTGAATGTCAGCAACTTTTAAAGTTATTCTTCTGAAAACTTACAGATATCGACTCTTTAAACTGCAGAGATGCTCACATCATTTGCAAACTAATGGCGTAACCTTAATATCAGTGTGATTATGCAATTGATAAGCTCCTACACATTGATTTTATGGATACTATTTTACAGCTAATATACTGAACAGTCTACAGTAAACTCGATCAAATAAACCAATTTCAGAGAATTCAGATAACTGAGGTGAGGGTAAGAGAAATAGTCTGTCGACCGGCAGATGAATCAGTTAGTTTTCAGTCATAACCTTAGTCTGGAGTGAATTATTTACATGTTTTATCGCGTGGTCTGTATTTTGATCTATTTTATAGCAGGTGGGTGTATATACAATTAGCCCTTTTCTTTCGTTGTTTTTTTTTTGCCAGAGAATATGACTTCAGAAAATGAAATCTAAGCACTGTCTGTTAGAGGAACAAGGTGGGAATTTAAGGGTTCTCCCCTCCCTTCACCCTCAGAAACTTTCCGTTTTGCTGTATTAAATGCTTCTATGACTATCCACATTCAAACTGCATCCCAGTTGAAATCATGCTGATACAATACGTGTGTACTTGTTTCAGTCACGGGGAATTAAGTACAAGCGATATATTTCTCTAGGCGATACGATTAGTAAGTAGATCGGTCTGCAATTTTCTTAGTCACTTAAAAAGCCACTTGGATTGTTATTGATTCTGACGTCAGTTTCAAAGTGAATGCATAAGGAATATCTTCTTGAAAACTCCATGTGACAGACCAGAACACTGGATAGGTGTAACTCTTCTGCAGAGACAAAATCTCATCTCCGGCCCTCAGGACTACATTTGTTAGTCAGAAACTAGTTGCCATTAATGCGTTCTGTTACTATTCTTAAGCTGCCATTAACAATTTATGCGTATTTATAATGTTATCTTGGGTGCGGCACGTAATATTTTGCAAATGTTGTGGTAATGTTACGGTATAAAGAAAGCAACGTGTGCGGTAGTGTAACCTTAACCATTTGATTTTACTTTTCACAGATATACGATTTCGTTGTCCCTTATGAGTACCAAATTAGCTAAAACTTTTTAAAGAAACTAGTGCGTGTAATTAATTATTAGTGTTGATTATTGTAAGGGAAACAATTAAGTGAAAAATTTTAAATGTCCAATTAGTATTAACCTTTTTTTCCACCAGATTGTGTTCTGTTTCATAAGTATCTCATTTGCAGATTTTTTTTTTTCTATTAACGTAGTTGAGGCTTAGTTAAAGTATTAATCCCATATAGTTTTAATTTCTTTCCTCTTAAGATTTTCGTCAAATATTTTTAACAGTGGTCTGATGAATGAGATGCATTGAAATTGCTATTATCATTGATCGAATTGTACTTGTTTGTACCTGGAAAGAAGAAATGTGATAGAAATTGTCCGAAATACTGTAAACATGATTGGTAGACAAAGAACGACAAGACATTTATTTTACAGCAGAAAATAAAACCTTCGATAATCGGGAGTCTAACATCATCATTCTTGTTAACTGTAGTAAAGTTTCGTTGGCTATTTCTATGGAACAGGTATTCCTAAAAATCAATCATGCTTAGAGGAAATAGAAAGATTTAAATCTTTTGATCGTTTCCCTGCAAGGTTTTGAAGAAAAGGAAAGTATTATTTTGACATTTCTCTGATCGTAAAAAAAGAAAGTCTGTTGTTGCGGACCGTGTAAACTAAAATACCAGTAATCTACTCAGTACTCATCCTAGCAAAATAAAAGTTAAATATTCTGTGTATTTAATGCTATTACAGTGCGTTTTTTTATTGATATTTCAAAACTGGTATTGAAAGCCATGCACTACAGTATGAGACTCACAACCTTTTATCCTCTAGCGTTTAATTGCAGAAAATGATTCAGTTTACCTCGTTAGTAACCAGAAACGTATTCTTTTATTCTAAATTATTAGCATGCTCTCTTATCTTTATAATTAATTAGGAAACACGGAGGTGATGGTATCTGTGTAGAATTTTATAGTCTAGTCTAGTAAAAGTCGCCCCCCCCCCCTTTTTATACAGTCATAATGATGTAGAATCCAAACATTAAGAATTTACTATATATATACTATCTACCAATAAGTATTTGGACACCCATACAAATAACGATATTGCGGTCCTGATATACATCACGATCTCCGCCGTTAAATATCGTGTAGGAAACAACACTGGCATTAGTCGCACGCAAGATGCCACGAAGTGCAGAGTTATCTGATTTCGAGAAAGGTGTAATCGTCGGATATCACATAAATGGCCTATCCTTAAGGGACATATCTAGGGAGCTGAATTACAAAAAATCGACAGTGGCCTATGTGATTGAGAAGTAGAAAGTGAGCGGTGATTGTCGGAATGTGCCCCGAGTCGGCAGACCCATGAAACTGGGAGATAGAGACCGACGGGTGTTGTCCAGAGAAATTCGGAAGAATCGAACCCAACCGATGGCCCACATACTCCAGGAGTTTCAACAGGCATCAGGGAGGCATATAAGCAAACTGTACTTGGATAGAAACCTGGAGGATAATGTGCGCTTATCATTGGTCGAATCGTCCTGTCATTCATTCCAATTCCTGAAAGGCGTTCTCCTTTCGACCAAAGCCGAAGATGTATCGCTTTTAAGGAGTATATGCGCTCATGATGATTTCACTCATCAATTTTTAATAATATACTGTTATGCTCTATGCTAAAATACTTAATATAGGAAATACCATTAGTTTCGTAGCCGATAAAAGGCTGTATGTGAAAAACACGAAATTTGACGATAAGTACAACGCATTTGATATAAAGCCACGGTGAAAATACGATTAACACAAGTTAAAATGCGTACAAATTTAAAATAAATTTTGAAATAGGCGAAAAAAAAAGCTTAAAAATTGCCAAGAAATCACAGTAATCGAAAATTAAGCTATGAAAATATGCTTATGTGTGAAAACGGTAATGCCATCTGTATGAAGATAGGGAAAGTAATAAAAGTTAGAAAGTAAAATTATAAGAACTCCTTTAAACTTTATACCAACTCATCGCTGTTATCGATCAATTCGAAAGGAAATATGGAAAGAATATTCGTGTTTTTCTAAAACAGCTGCTAAAATGCTGAAAAATGCTTAATATGCTGTTTTTTATAATAGAAAATTTACTTGGTTTATTTTCCATTTAATGCACTATAAAATTACAATAATTTAAAATTATTTAATGTTGTATAAACCAAGTTAAATTTCTGTTATTTTTTACACCAGTTTATTTAATGTTTTATTTAATTTTGCATTTTGTTGGTTGTTTTGAATAAACAAAAATATCTTGCAAGTCACATTTTTTTTATTGAAAGGAAAAAAAAAATTAAAACAAAAAAAAAATTAATTTTTCCCTTTTGAGGTTTTTTTTTTATAACCACACTCACTCTAGGTTTTAACTTTATTAGCATTTGTTTTATTAATGTAAGAATTATTAATTTCATGAAAATTCAGAATGCTACATAGTATATTTTTTCTTCAGTGAATGTAAAAAAAATAAACAACGTGAGCTAGTGTCCATGCCCATGCATTTTTGCATTTGGTTGATTAAGCTTTATATTAGTACATGAGGAATGGCTTCTTTTTCTTTTTACTGATACACCCGAAGCTGGACTAGCAGATAGTAAACGTTTCGAACCTCTTGTAACTTTTAAGGATCTCCTGGCAATAGATGTTGGTTGAACATGGATTGACGCACCAGCTCTGCCGAAGAGAAATTCTGTTACAAGCAGTATGAAGGAATTCTTCCCACTGGCCCTCAGAACTGATTTTATTCAACTTGGAATAAAATTTTTATGTCCGTTTAAAGATTATTTATGCAATTATTTATCCAATTATTTATCCAATTATTTATCCAATTATTTTTGTCCTTTATGGACTTTAAGCTACTTCTTATTATTATTGTATCAGAATTTTCAACAATAACATTCTGAAACTGAACAGGGAAGTCTTCATTTCTAACATCCATACGTCTCAATAACAAATCCATTTTGTCAAGATGGCGTTTGTTTTGATCGCATTACGGCGCTTTGAATAGAGGCGGGACAACAGCAGCCAATGGCAAGCGCGCATTATCCGCCAGGTTTCTATCCAAGTACAGTTTGCTTATATGCATCCGGGAGTGTTGGTTTGATAAATATGTGATTGAGAAGTAGAAGGTGAGCAGTGATTGTCGGAATGTGCCCTGAGTCGGCAGACCCATGAAACAGAGAGATAGAGACCGACAGATAGTATTTATCGGATAGTTTCGATAAATACTATTCGTAAGGAAGCACATCTGCTTGGTTTTCATGGTCGTGCTGCTGCCCATAAGCCTTTGATCACAAAGTCCAACCACGCTGCTCGGTTAATGTGGTGCGAGGTATGTCGTAAGTGGACAGTAGATCAATCGAAACGGGTTCTTTGGAGCGACGAATCAAGGTTCAACCTCTACCGTTCGGATGGCAGGGTCTGGGTTTGGCGTCTGCCTGGAGAAGCCTCCTGCCAGAGTGCATTATGCCCAAAGTAAAGTTCGGCAGAGGTGGAATTATGGTCTGGGGGTGTTTCTCCTGGTCTGGACTGGCCCCCATGGTCCTAATTCATGGTAAGCTCAACGCCGACGCCTACTGCACTATTTTGGATGACAGTGTGCTTCCTACGTTGTGACAGTTTTACGGGTTGGATCCATGTTACTTCCAGGTCGACAACGCCAGCTGTCATGTTGCGAGGTCCACCATGGATTGGTATGGTGACAATGGGGTTAACCGAACGGACTGGCCTGCCCAGAGTCCAGACCTGAACCCTATCGAGAACCTCTGGGACGAGTTGGAACTTACATGTCTTCTACAAGCCGAGTGGAAGAAAATACCACAAGCCGTCATACAAGGACTTGTGGAAAGCGTGCCCCGGAGGGTTGAGGCTTTTATTGCCTCTCGTGGAGGCTCTACCAAATATTGATTATGAATAAATTTTGTTTTTCCTTTCCTATCACAGGTGTCCAAATACTTATTGGTAGATAGTGTATATATGTATTTGTATATAGTATATATGTGTATGTGTGTAATATATATATATATATATATATATATATATATATATATATATATATATATATATATATATATATATATAGGGGAAGGTGGGGTAAGATGACGAACTTAAGCTTCAAATATTTTTCCTGAATTCAATAAGTGGTTTAAAAACCTGAAATTTACAGAAAGACTTCTTTCAACCTTTATGTTTCATAAAAAAAATTGAAACGATTTCATCTCTTCTTGGAAGATGGCAAAATATTCCCTTTCTCCCAAGAAAGTAATTTTCGTCATCTTACCCATTAGGTGGGGTAAGATGACTAAGGGCGGTGGGTAAGATGACGAATCGATAACAATATAAATCAAGATATAAAGGTTTATTTTTAAAAATGCAGAGGAACAATTTCACTTAGGTACTTAGTGAAAAAGGCACAGATAACACTAAAAATACAATAACAGATTACCCATAATAAAACAAAAACTTAAAGAATTAGATACAAAAATTAAGAAAAAACATAGGTAATAAAGTTCATATACAAAAATCTCATTTCCAGGGTCTGTCTTTCGCTTCATTATCATCCCAGCCGGAACATTGAGCATGTGCCCAAGATTTGCACCTGATGCTCTGATACCATAATTCGTCCTTTCCCTCCTCCCCGCAAATAATGCAATCTTTTTCCAATAATGTTTCAGTATCATAGTCGTCGTCCTCCACATATGGAACTTCTTCTTGTGATGACTCATCAGATGACCAGTAATCCCGTTGACGAATTCTAGTTTTCCTTCTTTTTCTAGGTGTTTTCGGTAAACATTTAGCTTTCTTTGACGCTAATGTTTTAGCTTTCCTTTTCAATCTTTCCTGTCGTTTCAGTTCCTTCAATTGTTTTTCTTTCTTCTTTTTTTCAAGAGCTTGTTTTACAGGAGGTCCAGAAATGTGGTAAGAAGGCAGTTTCTTCCTTGGTTTCCTCGTTGTTTTCTTGCTGGCCATCGGAAGTGGAGGAAGAGCTGAGGAAGTTGATGGCTGTGGAGATAGGGTTGATGAAATGGTAAGTTCAGGAGGAAAGGCCGATGAAATGTGCTGCTGACAAATGGTAGGATAATCTAATTGGTTGTTTTCAACAACATCAGTGGTGTATGAAGCGTTAAAATCTTCGACTGTGAAAATATTGCTGTCTAGAGGCTCAATGCCAGTAGCTCGGAATCCGTTCACAGCAATCTGGACAGTACTAATTCTAAGGTAGGTTCCTCGTCATCTTACCCCACAACGCCATTTTCGATTTCAACTTGTTTATCAGTATCCAAGCTTATCGTAAATAAACTATAACATACATGATTTTTAACGTTACGAGTTGTATTTTGAGAGAGAAAAATGGAGGAGAAAAAATACTTTACCGTAGTCGGGTAATTCCTTGCTCTGTGAAGTCCAAAATTTACAAGCACAGATTAAAGAAATACATTTGAGTCGCCACTACTCACAAAACGATCTCAACTTATATTACTTGTAGTGGGCGTCATAACCCAGTACTAGAGTCTTAAGAATTGCCTGAACAGGTTCTGCTATCTATGATTGCGTCGGAGAAATACCGAGTTCGTCATCTTACCCTACTTTCCCCTATATATATATATATATATATATACACACAGTGATTTCCGCTTATAAGAATCACGTTTGTTATTACTGTTTTTGATTCTTATAAGCGGTTGATTCTTATAGCCGAAATTTAGGTTTATGGACAGGAACACACACACCTATATATATACATAATAGATAATTAGATAATTAGATAATTTATTATAAAATACTCTTTAATTTCCTCTAAGTATCTTTTATTAAAATTATTTTATAATTTTAAAAAATACAACTTAATTTCTAGACCTATAAGTAGATACACATGATTATAGTAAGAGAAGAAAAAAATCCAATATTTGTTACAACATACCTGCTTAACAGTTTAACATTTGAACTACAGGAAGGGTGCAAGAAAAAGTTTTCTATGGTAGTTTGACGTAATGAAGTTTTCAGGAGGCTGTTTATACCTCTTCCAATACCAATAGCCCCAGACGAAGATTCACCTTCTGGGTTACGTTTCACGGTTTGATAGCGTGCTGAATCTACTAATGTCACGTTTGCCTAAGTGATAGTGGACACTTCCCCGAAGATTTATGTGTTTCAGGGTTCAGGAAGCCACAACCAGGATGTGGGAGGTGGGAAAAAAGAGTCCCTGTCTTTGTTTGTCAGTGGAGAAAAGTGAAATCGGATCTGCACGGGTAGGATGCCTCTGGGTCAAGCTAATAGGACTGTGTTTAGCTAAAGCGTTTAAAAGGAAACTATTATGTTATGTCTAACAAAGAAAAGGATGCATTTTAAGACTGTATTCCATCCCATCTTATTACTCTTCCTTTTACAAAAAATAAAGAAATAACTTCGTACCTTTTGAGGGTTTAAGTGGCTTTTTTGGAAAAATGAAAGGAAAGCGAAGAGTATAAACTGATTCTTAAAACCAGTGGATTGATTCTTTAAAGCGAAAATTTTAACATGGAAATAATACATTTGTTTTTGTTTTTGCAATATTGATTCTTATAAACGGTTGATTGTTATATCCACTGATCACTATAAGCGGTGGTTACTGTATATATATAATTATGATCTGTCTTTTTTAAGGAACTTTTCAGTTCTAATTTGAATTTGTAAATACTCCTTTTTTAAACAGCGTAAAGTTAAGCAAACGGAAGTTCGTAGAAAATGTTGATGATCACACATATTTACATACTGAAAAGTAAAACTGTTAAGTCGAACACATATTTATTTAGTGAAATTGTTTGATTTGAATATAAATATTGGTTTGAGGATTGCCGCCCTAAATGTAGTTAACTGAACTAAAACATCTTGAATAATAATACAAGTGTTAAGCTTGACTTGGCCCACTAAGTGATGCAACCTATCGTGAGATAGTTCGATAACAAGAAGCTTAAAAGTGCAACTTCGTTGAGCAAAGATAGCGATTCAGTAAAAATAAGTATTGCATATTTCATTGGCATTGGCATCTTCTTTCTTTTTATAACGAAAGCTTACAATGAAGTTAAGACATTAGTACTGAAAAAGTACAATGCTGGTACGACTAAAGTTCTTTAAGCAGGATTCCAGTTAAGTTCTGTGGCAAATCCTGGGCTCATGTTAACTGAGTTTAGAAGACCCTGGGAAGGATTTTCAGAAATATATTCCTGCAGAGTAATTTTCATAAATTCTTTTGTAACTTGACAGTCAAGTTCAGTTTGTTGTTGTTTACCAGTGCGGGGCACTTGTCCATGGAGATATTCATACTTTATCCGCGAGAATAGTTGGTTGCTTTCAATGGGGACACTGTATGGGTATACCAACACCACCCTTCGGTGCCCCCTCAACTTTGACCGAACATCCCCAGGGGCGACATCTAGGGGAGGTGTGTGTGTGTGGGGGGGGGGGGGCTCGTATTCTCTCCCACCCACTGACTCATGGAAGGACTTTCATTAATTTGCGGGAATATATTTCTGTAGTAATTAAGGTGTTCAAAAGACTGGAAGATTGATTCAGTGAATTGATTCATTATTTGGGAAGATGGGTGCTTATCATTCACCTTGAGTTAAAGTATTCATTCGTGCGTGAGAGCACAGAGTTCTGTTAACCATGATCTGGTAATGCTATACTCTATAAAATAATGTAGAAAACAGTACGTAAAATTTTATTAGCTTGTAATAATTATTTTTAAAATGTCGTAGTTAAAAAACTATTTATTTACGAACTAAGCTAATACGAGTATATCAAGCATATTTTGTCAAAGGGTTATTTTCGAATTCAGCTTAGATTAGTTTAGCATTTTTAATTAAAAAAAAATTTCTTGTTAAATAGACGAAAATCTTTCTGAAAAATTTATTTGGCATGCAACTAAACGGAAAATCAAACCTATTCACTTATAAATTAATTGATTTAAATTGAGCAAGATTTATTTTTTTCAACATGAATGCTAAGGCATCCTCAAAACAAGCGCTTGGGGTAAGAAAATGGGCAGATGGATAAATTGAATAAGAGCAAAAAAATAAATATAAACACAAAAATCCACAGCGGTTCAAAAATAAATGCTCTCAAATTTAGAACTCTCAGAAGGCTCAAAATGTGCAGGTCACCGAGGGGAGAATTTTTTCTTTTTTTCTCCAAATTTTAACCCCGTAACTGCCGCCGAAATCTTACGGGATTCGCTCCCCAGTGCCACCGGCGTTTGAAGAAAAACAGAGGCACAGTTTGCAATCTAAATGACATTTATCGTTTTAATGAGAAAATGAAAAATACAAAATTTAAATTGCGGATAGTAGTAAAAAGTAATAGTTGTACTTAGAGAAAGTACCTAGCTGTTGTGTGATACATCTTGAAACGTGGTTGAATACATAAACCAATATCACATTTAACACAACGATAACAGGATTCACGGCGTACTTGGAAACTTTTAATATTAAACATACCTTTTTTATGCTTCAGGAAATATTTGGAAAAGTTGAGTTATAAAAGTATTACTTATGAAATAGAATCCTATCTGACAATCCTTCAGTATAAAAATTTATTTCGATTCCATGAACATTACTTTTGAAGCTGAATTTTTGCTTGTTATATTTTGCAGATGTGTCGACTTCAAACACGCTCTTTTGATTTATTCCGAGTTAAAAATATTTTAAGACAGGCCTCAGAAAAATGAGATCGAAACATACCAGATTAAAAAATCTGAGAACTTTAGCGCATGACGAATTACTTGCAAATTGAAGCCCATTTTAAAAACAAACATTCCATTTAGCGGATTGTCATCTAACAGGCACAGTTTGCAATCTAAATGACATTTATCGTTTTAATGAGAAAATGAAAAATACAAAATTTAAATTGCGGATAGTAGTACAAAGTAATAGTTGTACTTAGAGAATAGTTGTACTTAGAGAAGTAATAGTTGTACTTAGAGAAGACGTTTCGATCGTGTCAGAAAACGCAGGTTTACCTGTTTTACTTGAAACACATTGTTGGGAATATATATGTTTTCACCGCCAGATAGCGCTGTACGGGTCAATGCCCTGGGGGTGTCTGTCGCGGTTTGTCGCTTCTTGTTGTTTTGGCCGAGCATGATGACTCGGAAGATTTTTACTCTTGAATCTTGAACGTAAACCCTGGCCCAACTTTGTTGGGAAATAAAATGTTGTTATTGTTACTAATTCTTTGTTTAGTTAACTTTAACCCTATTTACATGTTACTTAATATTTTCTTTCATGGCGCCCAACGTGGGGCACGATCTTAGTATTAAAATTGTGCCAATTGAAAATGGATTATTGAAAACCATACATGGATCTTGAAGACGTCTGAATAAGGTAGGACATTATATTTTTTAAATATGGAAGAAGATATATCAAAACTAAAATCAAAAAGAAAAATAATAAGGACCGCTGTGTCCAAAATTTTAAATAAACTACAATCAGAAATCGAAAGTGAGGACTGTGATTGTGAAGTTTTAGAAGAAAATTTAAATTTGTTATCAACAAAATCAGAAAATTTAAAAGAATTAGATAAAGCAATAGAGTTGAATTTAAATGTTACTGAAAAGGAATTTGAAGAAGAACTAATTTGTGTACAAGAGTACGAAGAGAAAATTACGATCTGGTCATTTAGAGCAAAAAAGAAGCTCAATAATGAAAACAAAAGTAAAATCGTTGAGAACTCTCAGACCTCGGTTGCTTCAACTTCCGGAAATACATTTAAACAAAGCATCCAACTTCCTAAATTAACTATAGGAAAATTCTTTGGGGATCCTAGCAATTGGTTAGATTTTTGGAACCAGTACTTAATAACTATACATAATAATGATGACATAACTAAAATTGAAAAATTTAGTTATTTAAAAATGTATTTGGGAGGTCCGGCTTTGGCGGCTGTTTCTGGGTTCTCCTTGTCAAATGAAAATTATGATTCATCTATTGAATTGCTAAAGCAGCGGTTTGGAAGGAATGACATGGTAATCAGCTCACATATGAAACACTTATTATCGGTAGATCCTGTAAAAAATGTTCGTAATGTAAAAGCCCTCAGAACGTTTTATGATAATTGCGAAATTCAGATTAGGAGTCTACAGTCTTTAAATGTGACGTCGGGCTCTTACGGTAACTTGTTATGCCCAATAATACTGCAAAAATTACCAGAGGAGTTAAGTTTAGAGTATAACAGAAAACGAAAGTCTAATTCAGATTTTGATATTTCAGAGTTAATAGATTTCGTACGAAAAGAAGTTGAATGCAGGGAAGCGTCGTATCTATTTAGTAAAGACTGTAATACGAAAGATAATTTCGATTTCCATCAGAAAAACAAAACGGGATTCTTAAACAAAAATAGTTATTTGAAGGGTAAAAATATCCCAACTGCGTCTGCCTTTACTACAGTAATTAAACCATACTGTTTTTTCTGTAAAGTAAATTCCCATAGTGTTGTAGATTGCGAAAAATCCGACGAGGATAAAAGAACACTTTTGAAAATTCAGGGTAGGTGTTATAAATGTTTTGGAAAAACACACATGTCTCCAAATTGTAGAAGCAAAATTTCTCCCTGCCAAAATTGTAATAGTTCAAGTCATAACAAATTATTCTGTAGGAAAGTTAATATTGATATACCAACGGAGGACAAAGAGTCTGTTATTGCATCTTTGTCTTTAAATTCCGAAAATACTTGTAAGGGGGTATATTTACAGACTTGTTCAGTTTTAGCAGAAAATGTTGACACGAACAAAAATAGTACCGTTAGGATTTTAATGGATGGAGGATCCCAGAAATCATTTATTAGAGCCGATCTAGCTAAACAATTAAATTTAAGATGTTTGAGAAAAGAAAAACTGTATGTTTATTCATTTGGGTTTAGTGAAGGTCGTGAACAGGATTTTGAAGTCGTGCAAATAAATCTTAAAAATGTTAAGTTCCCCCAAAAATCCATTATAATTGAAGCCCTTGTTATAGAAACTATAACAGGAGCCTTTGTAAAAGTACCAACTAAAAGCATTCGTGAAATCTTAGAATCAAAGGGGCTGCAGCTAGCCGATAGCGGAGAAGCATCGGAGATAAGAATTCTGGTGGGAGCGGATTACTACTGGAATGTCCTGGCTGTGGGGAAGGAGAAACTAGGCAATAATTTGTTCGCAACTGACACCTTGTTTGGGTGGACTATTCAGGGTGGAGGCTACGACAAGCTCTTGGAGAACGCAGCTGTGATGAATATCGGTGTACAGTATTTTGCCGACGCGTCGAAGAATGTTGAGATTAATGACATCGTAAAGCGGTTCTGGTCTCTGGACACACTGGGGTTGACAGAAAACAAACAGGAGGTTTCCGATGAATCGGTTATTCAGCAATTTCAGAGGGAATTGCAGTTTGATAATGGGCGATATGTTTCTCGCTTGTTATGGAAACAAAATCATGAAGCCTTAAGTAATAATTTTGAAAACGCGAAAAGTCGTTTAATGTCTTTAGGAAATAAATTAAGGAAAAATTTTTGGCTTCGTAAACATTATAATGAAATAATACGTGATCAGTTAGATAACCAAATTATTGAAGAATGTAGTTTTGAAAGTAGCAGTGACAAAGCTTATTACATGCCACATTCCCCAGTTGTAAGAAAAAATTCTACGACAACTAAAGTAAGAATAGTTTATGATGCCTCTTCAAAACAAAACAATGCCGCATCCCTTAATGATTGTTTAGTTCCTGGGCCGAATTTAAATCCTTCAGTGTTAGATATGATACTGCGTTTCAGACAATTTAAATATGCCTTTTCCGCAGATATTGAGAAAGCATTCCATCAAATTGGAATAGCGGAAGTTGACAGAGATGCTTTGAGATTTTTGTATTTTGATAAGGATTTTAATTTGAAACCATATAGGATGACAAGAGTACCATTTGGCGTTTCATGCAGTCCCTTCATTCTGGCTAGTACTATTAAGTATCATATATCTAAGATAGCCCCAGAGAAACCCGATGTTTATGAGATGCTAAATACTTCGGTGTATGTAGATGATCTTTTTTATGGGGGTGATACTCTTGAGCAAACCTTCAAGCTTAGTTCTGAAGCATGTAAAGTATTTAGGGATGCAGGGATGAATTTATGGAAATTTAGTTCTAATTCAGAGGCTTTAAAGAGTCGGTGGATAAGTAATGGGATAATAAACGGAGAAGATTCAGAGAATTCATTAAAGGTGCTAGGGCTTCACTGGTGTACTCGTAAAGACCAAATTTTCTTAAACTTTGAAGCTTTGTGTGAAACATTAAATAATTGTGAGAATATTACGAAAAGAAACATATTAAAGGTGACTGCTACAATCTTTGATCCTGTAGGTTTTATTTCGCCCTTTGTAATACGTGCAAAATTGTTAATTCAAAATCTTTGGCAATTAGGAATAGATTTTGATGATGAAGTTCCGAAAGAATGTAAGCAATTGTGGTCTGAGTGGTATCACGAAATAGAGAATTTGAAGAAGCTGAAATTAACACGCGAATATTTTCCTGGGAAACTCAGAAATTTCAATGATTTGGAACTACACATTTTTTGTGACGCATCAATAAAAGCGTATGGAGCTGTCGCATACTTTAGGTGTCCCAAAGAATTCACCACGTCATTTGTAACATCCAAAACTAGAGTTGCCCCAGCAAGTAAAGAGCTGACGTTGCCTAGATTGGAATTACTAGGCGCGTTAATTGCCTCCAGACTTGCAAAATATTTGAAGGAATTGTTTAAGATTCCAGACGAAAGAACATTTATGTGGTCTGACAGTACAATAGTTTTACATTGGATCAATGGGTCACCACATAGGTGGAAACAATTTGTCAGAAATCGGGTAACTGAAATACAGTCCCTAACAGATCCGGCTTGTTGGAAGCACTGTGATGGAATTTCAAATCCTGCTGACATTCTTTCACGTGGTTGTTCCGCAGAATATTTGTTGTCGTCAAAGGTTTGGTGGTCAGGGCCACATTGGTTGAGTGAACCAGACTGTATGTGGCAAAGAAGTGTACGAAATATAACGCAGAATTCCGAATCCATGTTAGAGAGAAAAAAGGATGTAAAAGACATTACTATTTTGCAAGCTAGTGTCGACGATCACAAACCCCTTTTAGATCTTGAAAATTACAGCAAATTAAGTCGAGCTGTTAGAATTATCGCATGGGCAATGCGATTTATTCATAATGCAAGAAAACATTTACCGAAAAGAAATGGCACCTTGACAGCTGAAGAAATATTCTCTGGAGAAATTCGATTAATTAGAGAAACGCAAGCTGAACATTTTGCAGTGGAAATTCATAATCTAAAATTGGGACAACCAGTTACTAAAAATTCTAACATTTTCAAGCTCAATCCCTTCTTAAATGAAGATAACGTCTTATTAGTGGGAGGCAGACTCCAAAAATCCTCATTGAGCTACTATGAAAAGCACCCGATAATCATGCCTCCTAAAAGCAAATTAGCTGAACTTATTGTTCTTGATGCACATGAAAAGGTGTATCATTCCGGAGTATCAAGTACTCTCATTTACATTAGACAACGATACTGGATGATAAAAGGTAGACAGTATGTAAAAAACATACTAAAAAAATGTGTTATGTGCAGACGCATGAATGCTCGACCTGTAAATCAAGTTGTGGCTCCACTACCGGCTGCAAGAATCGAACAGTCACAACCGTTTGATGTCGTTGGGTTAGACTTTGCTGGCCCACTTTATGTGAAAAATGAGCATACCAAGTTCTACATTTTGTTGTGCACGTGTGCAGTTACAAGAGCTGTACACTTAGAACTAACAAGAGATTTAACAACTAACTCATTTCTCTTAGCTTTTCGCAGGTTCGTCTCGAGAAGAGGAATCTGTTCAGTTGTGTATTCGGACAACGCTCTTACCTTCAAGGCTGCAGATGCAGAACTTAAAAAGGTGTGGAAGGTAATAAGTCATCCAGACGTTAAAACGTATTATGCTTCCTCGGGTATCCAGTGGAGATATATTGCCGAGAAAGCGGCTTGGTGGGGCGGTTTCTATGAGCGACTAGTTCGTTCCGTGAAAGTGCCACTACGAAAAACCCTTGGACGAACATCCTTAGGTGTGGACGAACTTCACACCTTGCTAACTGAAATTGAAGCGGTGGTCAATAGAAGACCACTGACTTATGTCCCTGATAGTCTCAATGATCCACAACCACTTTCACCCGTTCATTTCCTAATAGGTAATAAAGTGTCCAATTTACCTCCAGTTAAATTCAATAACATTGTGGGTCAAAGCCGTAAAGAAACTTTGCTAAAAGCATATTTGTATCGCGAAAGACTGCTAAATCAGTTTTGGCGCAAGTGGACTAAAGACTATTTATTGAACTTGAAATCTGCAAACTGTAATAAAAATCAGCAGTCTAAAGGTGATTTGAAAGAAAATGACATTGTGATCATTCATGATGAACATTTACCACGAAATATGTGGAGATTGGGAAGGATTGTAAAAACCTTTCCAGGTAGAGATGGTCGTATTCGTAGTTGTGAAATTAAAACTGAAAGAGGAACAATTAAACGACCAGTTCAACTACTTGTAAATTTAGAGTGTTAAATGTAATCATTTTCCTACAACTGTAGTTCAAATGTCTCATGTATATAAAATGTATATAATATTTATTGTATGTTTATTTGTAGCGAAATTTCAAGAATGATTCCATTTGTGAACGTGTAGTTATGTGTAAAAATTGTAGTATTTAGGTAAGTGTTTAAGAATCTCCAATGAAGTGAGAATAGTAAGTTCCTTACTGATTGTATATTGTTAATTCTTGTATAAGTTTTGTTGCATCTTATAGATTGTTAGTCTTTGGATATTATTAACTTATTAACTTGTTAAAAAATACTTCATTCACAATTGAATTTTAAACTTTTATATTTTTGAATTAAGGTATACTTGAATTTCTGAATTTAATATGTATATTTGATTGTATAATTTTGGAATCATGAACATTAATTGGAAACTTAAATTTCAGAATTTAATATTATATTGAAATGTGATTTTTTGGAACCATGAACATTAATTGGAAGTTTTGAATGTTTTGGTCTCAACTCAAATGTTGAGAAATTGTAACTGAAATGTGAACTCTTGAACCTAAAATTATTTTGAAATGTTGTAATAAGTATTGTCCTGAACATTGCTGTTCAGCCCGGCCCAGTTTGTTGGGAATATATATGTTTTCACCGCCAGATAGCGCTGTACGGGTCAATGCCCTGGGGGTGTCTGTCGCGGTTTGTCGCTTCTTGTTGTTTTGGCCGAGCATGATGACTCGGAAGATTTTTACTCTTGAATCTTGAACGTAAACCCTGGCCCAACTTTGTTGGGAAATAAAATGTTGTTATTGTTACTAATTCTTTGTTTAGTTAACTTTAACCTATTTACATTTTACTTAGTATTTCTCTCACACATGATTTCGCGTGAACACTTCAAACCTGCAACACACCGCTTTCATTACCATTGGTATGTGCCAATTCCCCAAAATTTATTGTTTTCCATCTATCCAGTTTCAGAGTTGCCTTTTTCTTAGACAGAGAAATCCTGTTTTTTTTTAGGTTTTAAAATGAATGAGCAAATTTTTAATTTTCTGAAACTCCCCCTCTAGGATTTCTTTCTCAGAATGAATAGTCAGGAGAAAAAAAAAATCTGAAATATTTTTTTCAGTTTTTTCATTAAGCAGTCTGTTTAGAATAGAATTTTTCTTCATTAAGATAAATTTTCTGCAATTTTGTTTGCAAATGTTAATTGAAGCAAGAGTTGAATGACTTTTGAATCATTTTATATTAATTTAAAACTAAGAAAATAGTGTTTGCCTTGAAGATATTAAAATGTAACGTCTGTCGTCGCTCTGAAAGTAAGTGACAAGATTTTATCCACTCTACATAGTATTGTACATAATGGCTTGTGCAAAACCGTATCCAATTCATATATGTGAGGGGAGCATATGTTTAGGGGATTAAAAGTTCTAGTACGGGGAGGGTCCTGAAAAAAAAAGAACAAAAAAAAAAAGTAGGATGACAGCACAATTTTGTCAGGCGTGTGATATCCGAAAATAATCCTGCAGATTTAACACGTGTGACGGGGAAAGAAATTAATGTCTTTGGTAAGGTATTACAGTTCGTGCGCTTTCGGGCGTTAAACAGAACTACGGTTCTAGTAAGTTATGAAGACTCACCAGAAAGATTATTTAAGAAAAGCTATGTGTCGATGCAAGATTAAGCTGGCCAGTCTTAATTTCTTAATTCCGAAGTGGGACGTGCGTGAGGATGAGTAAATGCACTATCTGAGAAAGTTCGAGTTTGGCCAGACTCTTTTCACAGAACGTTGAGAGGATTTATTCTAGCCGAAAAATTAAGGGGATTGTCTGCCAGACACATTTTGATGCTGCGCTCTAAGTTTCTGAACGAATTTGAAAGGATATAGGGAAAACTAGCAGCAATGTCATGCTGCATGTTTTTCTTCAAATCTTCCACATTGCGAGGCTTGTCCCGATAGACTTTACCCCCCCCCCCCCCCAAAAAAAAAAAAAAATAAATAAATCTGGTGGTATCAGATCAGGCACCATGGTAACCAAAGCCCCTTTGAAATTGCCCTGTTGCCGATGAAAGGATTCAATTTTCACCATGTTCCTTGCCGATGTGTGACACGTTGCTCCATCTTGCTGGAAGTAACCTCTGTTAGCCCCCGATCATCCAGTTGATTCACGAACTGTTAAAAAATGTCCACGTACACGTCAATGTCAAAGAAAATGGGGCCTATGATGCGCAACCGACACATCGAAGACCAACTTTTTAATCATGAAGCGGTCACATACCAACTTTTTAATCATGAAGCGGTGCTTGGAGAGTGGCAAAGGGATTTTCAGCGCCCCAAATACGGGTGTATTGCAAGGCAACATAACCCGAAAAATGGAACCACGCCTCATCTTAGAACCAGTTGATGTGGTGTGTCATCTACTGAGAAGCACATTGCATGTTGTTTCGTTCAGATTGCTTTGACCTAGCGAGAGTTATTACAGAATGTTCGGGGCATCTTTCGAGTGAATCACCTTATATTTATGTAAAAAAGGGGTTTTTATTACAGCAAAGGAATAACGATATGATTAAAGTATGGTTAAGATGAAGTTTTGTGTCTTTGGGAAGTTGGGGTTTGTTCTTTGAATTGTAAGATTCGTCTCTGATTCATAACTTTAAATTCAGTCTTTTCAAACGTGGGTACTCCCTGACGTGTTAGTTTATCATCTGCGATTTTTGTTAACTGAATGCTGGATATTATGTAATTTCTATGGGTTACATTTTTAATGATAATCTATTATAAGCATTTTTGTTTGTTATTTATCTGTTAGTTACTCCATTATTTTTCTAGCAACTTCTATTTAGGTGTTAAAAAAATTGCAAAATTCATTTAACGTATACATTTTCCCCCAATAAGGGGAACGGGTTCAGATATAGATTTATAATACTTCTTAGGCAGTTTTTGAATAATAAATTGTAATATATAAAATACCAAAATTTCGGAGGGAAAGGGGCAACTGCCCTGTTGGAATTCCCTTGTCTACCTTTGTTCTCCGTTCAGTTTATTTTCCACTGAAGACTTATTCAGTGGAATATGAACTGAATAGGGAACAGACGCAAATATATTGTTATTTTTTTTTTTTAACAAAGCAGTGAAGTAATTTTCGAAAAAAATATCTTTAATGGTAACGGTACTATAGATCTCATGGAAAAAAAAATCCCGAAGTATTTTGTTCCTATCTCGCCAAAAGGTATGCCCTTTCACCTGTAATTGTAGAAAATACGTTGATTAATTACTTCATCATTGTTTATATTCTGTTGTATTTTAGAGATGTGTCATCACAGATTTATTGTACTCTTTTCCTGTATTTTCTATACGGTTTAGTTTTTTTAATTGAGTGTCCAGGGGCACTGAATTAAAATAATAATAATAATAATAATACTAGAAAAATAATTACTCGATCAGACAGTAGTTGTCTTTACAATACTCGGCAGAATATATCAATAGACACCACAAATGGCAAATTTCCCTTTTTTCTCGTATTTCTTAATTACTAACTAATTGCATATGGACGGAATAAATTCTGAAACGATGCGCTTCGAAGCTCTCTAAAATTGTAAGAGTTTGAATAAATGTCTTTTATTAAAATGTTTTATTTTCCGTTGAGTTAAGTGCAATAAATTTAGGATTTCTTTTTTTTCCCAGCGTGAGAACTGAAGTCCAGCAGGTCTCTTGCAAAATTCCTTAGCGAAAATTGATTAGTTTGACCCGAGAGTGGAAAGAAAGGAATGATAAATCAATAAAGAATTGCAGAATAAACAATTTAAAGCTCAGGAAGTAGGATGTTGTTGCATTTTTGAACGTAGAAAGTCTGCAGTATAATGATCTGCGAGTGACAGACAACTTAGTTGTACACTTGTACTGGAAACGTATAAATATTTAAGGGGATGATGGACTTTCAAATTACCAAAATTGAACAAAAATTGGAATTTTTTGGGGTGTATTAATATTTAAAAAATATGTAAATATTGGACTAAAATGCATTTAAAATATGTAATGAAAATTCAAATGAAAACTTGGTGGCTTTAGAAAAGTAAATATTAAAGGTTAAGTGAAAAAAATATCTTTTAAATGGCTTTTTCTCAAAATGCGTAATTTCCCGATTTGCAAATCTTTGAAAGGCTCCATGCGTCATAGTTTTTGACGAAATTTTATAAAATTTATAATAAAGAATCCTCTAACACATAAAAGTAAATTTATGCATCCATTTCAGGTTTCATCATCATTTAGATCATTAAAGTTTAACTTAAGGGTAAAAAAGTACAAAAATTTCCCGAAAATTCAGCGTACAAGCATAAAAATATTTACTACAAATAAACTACTCAACGAAAGCACAAAGTAATACATAACTCTGTTCAAAATGTATTTATAAGTGTAGGGTTTTAATTACCTTAAAACAATGGATGCATGCATGGGTTGGAACAAGTAAGGAAGACAAAGCATTGACCTTAAACATACATTTATTTGATAATGCACAAATTTCAATTAAATTGTCATAGCTATTAATATAACAATCCGTTTCATATTAACAATTTTAACATTGAGAACCCAGAAGCAGAGGCAAACTATATTGTCAAAGATGATTTTTAGAGTCTATTGGGGAGGCACTTAGCTGATGTATGCAGCGATGATGGTAGCATCGGCGACCGGGACCCAGAATCATCTCCAGTATAGGAACACCTTAGCAGGATATTCGCACTTCTCCAAGACTCTGGGGCAGACGAGAGTCTCTAACATCTAACTCTGAGGAACCAAATCTGAGATCCGTCTCCTTCTTCTCCAATTCCTTCCATCCTTAGCGGAGCTGTTGTCCGTTTACAGGGGGCCATTCTGGCCCGCCCCTCACTTTCATTGGGCAGTGGGCTGTTTTTCTTTCAGTGGTTCCTGCCCCAATTGGTTCTTTATAAAACCGCCTCTGTCGCCTCTGTCCATAGTCTATGAAGTACCTCCCCCACCATAATATTATTTTGCAAAACAACTTTGACCCTTCTCATCTGACGTTTTTACTGTGGGCCATAAAATAACGACCATCCATCTTGTAAAATTTAGACTTTAGATCGCTATCACTGGCCACACCGACAGCTATTCTTCTATTTTTTATTGGTTTACAAGCCTGTATTTACCCCTGCCTCTGCATCCTTTATAATACATTCGTTATTGGCCACACACCGTGAGGAATTATACCATTTCACTTCTACAATAAGCAATATAAATGCAAAATTAAGGGGGGAAAGTAAAAAATTGGATCGCAAGGATCATTTTAAAAAACATGATAAAAATTTCAATTTTTAAAAAAAATTAAAATATTTATAAATTTTTCTACGGTCTTTGATATAGTTATACTTTAATGAGTATATATGCAAAATTTCATATCTCTGAGGTAAAAATTTCAAAAATCGTTTTGTAATGTCCACCATCCCCTTAATGCTGTACAATGAAGCTGATAAAATTACTACTTTATGATTTATTTTTGTATAAAGTAAAATAAATGAGGATTCTATGGTAAGCATCAAAGTATTTTATTAACTTAAAATAAAACAACCAACTTTTAATATGAGCCGATCACTAGCCATATCGGTTAAGTCCAAAACACAAAAAGCGGAGAAAAGTGATAACATAATATACATTGTTTTTTCAAAATTCTTCTGGAAATATATATATATATATATATATATATATATATATATATATATATATATATATATATATATATATATTTTTTTTTTTTTTTTTTAATTTTTTTTTTTTCAAATGCAAATGCACTTGTCGCTAGACATTCGCCCGAATGTGAATTACCGGGCGGACAACGCCTTGTCAGACCAGTAGTGAACAATATCGAATGCTGACTGCCGTACTAACTCACACCGCAAGACTGCTGGCCATTCATTTAAGGGGGCACCATATAGTCGGCCAACACTACCAACACCTTTTCTCACCGGAAAGCCCGTTCACGCTTCTGTGACGTCACTGATGGAGGCTGAGAAAGTTACGTATGACAAGCGCTTTTTTAGAAGTTCATATAGAGGGCTCGAAATTTATTTTTGCTTACTTAATCAAAAATTTTCGAAGCATTAAAATATTTAAAAGGTAGATATAAAACTCATAAACGGTTTTCATTTTGTCGTATTAATTTTGCATAGATAGATTGAACGAGGATTTATCAGTTTGCAGCTTCTTAGAAATTCCTTACACGTTAAATTATGAATCGAAAGCTTGAAGTCATTATATTAATTAAAGACTACATTAAAAGTTACGCATAAAATTTCCAATATTTTTAATTTGGACTTTTAATATTTTTCTTTAAAAAGTTGTAATATGTATATCTTATAAAAATATATGTTTAGAATAAATAACACATAATGATCATGCATAAAATTTTATTGAAAACACATTTTTATATATCATTTATTTACAATGTCCGCTGAGAGAAGGTGTTGGCACTACCCCCTACAAGCCGTCCCGTAATTTAGAACCGAGTCAAGTGACGAGACCGGAACACTTGACCCCACACCTCCAGAGGTAAATTTGAGAACTTGAAGGACATCGCAACCACGACAGATTTTACGTGCACCAGCTGCCATTAATGTACACGGCGGTGGATTTGCAGCGACGGGCATCGAACCAGAGGCGACTTCTGGAAATATAAATTCAAATAAACATTTTAAAAGGTATTATTGCAGATGTAGCTTTTATCTGACGACTTATAAAATCTATAAGATGGAATATCCTTGGAGAAATCGTTATTATTATTACAATTTTTGCATGACTAAGGGACTTTACTGATTTGACATGGGAAAAAAGTAATAACACCCAATTCAGTCTTCAAATTATTTTTTTACTACAGGAAAAAAAAATGAAATAATTGTTCAATAATTCACTAGTACTTATTCTAAAGCAGTTAGACTGTAATTGACTATTTTGTTTTATTTTTATTTTTTTGTAATTAAACAACACTGAATGATTTACCGCTATCATCAATTATACTTACTTCTGCATTTGAATTGTATTATTGCCACTATTTATAATAGAGTATGGACTTAACTTGATTGTCTTCTGAAAAAAGTTACCTATTATTTGATGGCCCAAAGATTTTTGTCATTTAGTGATGTTAATCCTTATTATTTGGAAAATTTATTCTGAATGTAAAAAGATAGGAGTCAATCAAGTGCTTTGACACTAAAATTTCAAAAATTTCAAAAAGTGAACTTAATCGATTTGCCTTGCGAATGCCTCATATGAGAAAAGCCCCATTTTTATTTTTATTTTTTATTATTATTTTGTTCGGCTGGGTTAAACATCCGAATTTTTGATTATGTTAAGACAATAAAATTATTCTCGCTTACTCATTAGTCTGCTCACCGGTTACACATATCATGTTTCCCACACAAAGCAGCCAATGGATCCCGATTTCTGAGTTTCCAAGACGAGCAATCCAATATTTTGACAGTGGCTTAGCGAGCATAACTGGCGTCCAGGGCACGATGCCTTTTTGGCGCCCCCCGAAAAACATATAGTAATATTATATATAGAATCTTGTTTGTCTTCGAGACCATTTGGCGACCGGGGGATAATAGACCCCTTGCCCCACTCGCTACGCCACTGTATTTTGATATTCCAGGCTCTGGAATATCAAAATATCTGGAATATCAAATATTTCACCCCCCTTATTTGATATTCCAGATATATATAGACCAGATATATATATAGACCCAGATATATATAGACCTATATATAGACCCCCCTTGCCCCACTCGATACGCCACTGTATTTTGATATTCCAGGCTCTGGAATATCTGGAATATCAAAATATCAGCGCAGTATCCTGTAGGATACTGCGCTGATATTTTGATCTTCTGATGAAAAGTAAGTGGGAATATATTTTTCTCTTATAAAGACATTTTAAAACGAGAAAAAAAAATGTATTTTCTGATGTGAAAATAGATTTTTCACTACTTGAAGTTAATTCAGCAAAGATAATAAACATATCTGAAGTCGACAAGTACAGCTGAAGTCGACAAGTACCGTGTGTTCGTGCCGTTTAAAATTTAAAATTAGGAAAAAATTGTAGCATAGCAAGGGAAAAATTATCAAATATTTATTGTAATTTTACTACATTTAAGGATTTTATTTTCATTTCTAAAGAGACTAAATATGATATGTGAGTAGAGATGAGTATTTGTCGAACATTTTCGACATGTAGAGCATGTTAAAATTTTCAGTATTTACTCTGGATTTGCACTGAACTCCCGATTTTCCATGCGCATCACGGAATTATCCCTATTATCCGGCTATACACGGATAAAAGGAAGATCCGGATAATCCAAAAATGGCCGCTAAAAGGAAACATTTCAAAAGTTTTAAAAATAGTTACGAGTATATTCAGCGATTTAAATAGTATTTAAGGACAATAATTAACTGAAATTCTCTTAAAGTTTCTTCTTCTTTAAAACTGAAATTTAATAGCTTGGGAGTCAAAACCCACATTTTTCGGAATTTTTAAATTTTCACATTTTTCGGAAATTTTAAATTTTCTTTTTTGCTTTCTTGTGAAGCCCGAGTAATTCCTTCCCAAAAATGAAAATCCTTCCATGAATAGTCGGTAATTGAGTATAGCTTCGTATTTTACAGTGGATAAAAATATTCATCCTTATGTAGGTTGATTTTCAGATAAGAAATATTATTTTCCCCCTACCTTAATTTAAAAGAAAAAAGAAAGGTTTAATTTAAACCTCGTCGTGTATGATTCTAAATTACTTAGCTGTTACTTTCTCTGGACAAGGGAAGTTAAAAAAAGAAAAAGGAAGAGAAGAAATTATTATTCCCTATTACACCACACTTTCTGGCTATCTAAACAATCGGAACATCGTGCGAGAAAAACAAACAAGTCTCGCTAAGAACGTGTTCTGTTGCTTTTCAAAACAAGCATTGCCTCACTCGCTGAACCGCGTCTGGGATTCAAGAGAGATTTGCAGAGTCGATTGGACGTTAGTAAGCCACATTCCCACTCTTGCGCATGCGTCGCTAGAGGCTCGTGTCTGATGGCACCAACTATTTTCTAGTTTTGCATTCAAACTAGATAGTAGCGTGATCTACAGACTTCCGCATCTCTGAAAAGCTATGATCCTGTAGGATACTGCGCTGATATTTTGATCTGCTGATGAAAGGTAAGTGGGAATATATTTTTCTCTTATAAAGACATTTTAAAACGAGAAAAAAAATGTATTTTCTGATGTGAAAACAGATTTTTCACTACTTGAAGTTAATTCAGCAAAGATAATAAACATATCTGAAGTCGACAAGTACCGCGTGTTCGTGCCGTTTAAAATTTAAAATTAGGAAAAAATTGTAGCATAGTAAGGGAAAAATGATCAAATATTCATTGTAATTTTACTACATTTAATGATTTTTTTTTCATTTCTAAAGAGACTAAATATGATATGTGAACAGTTTTATTTTTAATCTTCTTAACGCAAGAAAATAGTGATTAAAACCAGCACAATAATGTTTGCAAGATAAAAGAAAACTCGAAGAAAAAATCGAGTTATAAGAGAATATTTTAGACTCAGAAATTTCGCAGGTAGAATTTCCCTGCCTCAGATTCCAAATTTGGCACCTCCAATACTACATAGCTGAAATATTTTGAACTTCCTGACGTAAATGTTCTAAATCCCGCACTCTTAAAAAAAATATAATAAAAAATTAACCGGAATACCAAGAAACCGGACAGGAAGTTGCCAACACTAAAAACTAAAAATTCTGCAACTTGTAATTATTATTTAAAACGAAATTAAAAAAGTAAATAAAAAATCCAAGTTATCCTGAATTCATTTATATTTTCCCTTGAAATACCTTTTGAAAACTCACTGAAAAAATATAAAATAAGTATATAATGATGTAGATTTCTTGTAACAAGAAAACTTTATAGAATGCACTTTTTATTATAGAGATGGGATCTTGCTCAAGGATATTAAATAGATCATTCATTGTGCAGAGGAAGAAAATTATTTACAATTTTTCCGTTCCAAACTTTCAGTGGCGTAGCGAGGGAGGGGCAAGGAGGTCTGTCATACCCCGGGCGCCACTTGCAGAGGGGCGCTAAATGGTCTATCTTTTTAATTAATTTTATATATTATATTACTATATATTTTTCGTGGGAGGCTTCAAAAAGGAATCGTACCCCGGGCACCAGTTATGCTCGCTACGTCACTGCAAACTTTCAAAGCATTTTTCAAAAATAAAGGCCCTTCACGCTTGAAAAAGAAAAGCTACAAATTAAGTAGTGTTGAAATATTTTAAAATATATGTTACAACAGAACAAAAGTTAGTTTTTTAAAATTCCTTACATAAAGTAATTTTACCAGATATTAGTTAAGATTTTTAAAACTAGTTACAGGCCAAAAGCACTAAGAGGAGAAATTTTAACTTTATGACAATTTTTGTGTAAATTTTATAGTTTCAACGCATTTAGTAAAGAAATGATTTACTAAATACGCATACATGAATTGGAACGTATTTAAAACGTACTTAGAATACTGGACTTTCAGATACATACATTTTACTTTATAATCGGTAGCGTAACTCTAGGAGACCTTTACCTTGATAACACATTTTACTTTCTATGAAATCGTAACCTCTAGAACAGTGGAGCGCAAACATTTTCCGCCCGCGACCCATTTTATTTAAATTAAAAACTAGCTCTACCCGAATGAAAATTTTTTGGTTGTAGTAATTTCTTTTTAAATTAGAAAAATGTTAACAGAAGATATTAAAAGAAATATGCAATTTTCGGCAAACTATTTTAAAAATCAATAAACTTTGAAATTTTGGGTATATATTTACTTTGCATAATAATATTAAAAAAAGTCTCACTTAAATTCTGCGCTTGTTTTTCGCGAATATCATTTAATTAAAACTTACATTTGATGAAACTTATCATTTGATTAAAAAGTACTTAATACTGGACTTCCATATACATATATTTCACTTTAAAATCGGTAGCATAACTCTAGGAGACCTTTACCTTGATATCACATTTTACTTTCTCTGAAATCGTAACCTCTATAGAACAGTGGTGCGCAAACATTTTCCGGCCGCGATCCACTTTATTTAAATAAAAAACTAGCTCGACCCCAATGAAAACTTCTTGGTTGTAAGAATTTCTTTTTAAATTTGAAAAATGTTAACAAAAGATATAAAAAAGAAATATGCAATTTTTGGCAAACTATTTTTAAAATCAATAAACATTGAATTTTGGGTATATATTTACTTTGCATAATAATATTAATAAAAGTCTCGCTTAAATTCTGTGCTTGTTTTTGGCAAATATCATTTGATTAAAACTTACATTTGATGAAACTTATCATTTGATTAAAAAGTACTTAATGAATACTGGACTTCCATATACATATATTTTACTTTAAAATCGGTAGCGTAACTCTAGGAGACCTTTACCTTGATAACACATTTTACTTTCTCTGAAATAGTAACCTCTAGAACAGTGGTGCGCAGACATTTTCCGCCCGCGACCCATTTTATTTAAATAAAAATCTAGCTCAACCCCAATGAAAAGTTTTTGGTTGTAGTAATTTCTTTTTAAATTAGAAAAATGTTAACAAAAGATATAAAAATGAAATATGCAATTTTTGGCAAACTATTTTAAAAATCAATAAACTTTGAAATTTTGGGTATATATTTACTTTGCATAATAATATTAAACAAAGTCTCGCTTAAATCCTGCGCTTGTTTTTGGCAAATATCATTTGATTAAAACTTCATATTTAAATATTAATTAGCAGGAGTACCCGGCGATGCCCGGGATTCTAAGAATGTTTGTTTGCCAAAATCAATTTAAAAATTAAACACAGCATAAAAACATAGTATAAAGAGGCATGCAAAATGATATACACATAATTACAAATAAAAACCCAACATAGAAATATACAAATTTATAATAAACTCCTCAGAAATCTGCTAGATTCAGCTTTTCATCATTGTACCAGTAAAAGATGAAAAAGAAAAATGTCGGTGTCTTTTGGCCTTATGAACTCTGCATAAAAAATTAAACACAGTCTAAACAAAATAGTCTAAAAAAAGCATGTGAAATGTTATACACATCAATAATATGAACATTTTTCAGCCGCGACCCATTTTCTTTAAATAATAAAATAGCTCCACCCCCAATGAACATTTTTTGGTTGTAGTAATTTCTTTTTAAATTAGAAAAATGTCAACAAAAGATATAAATAAGAAATATGCAATTTTTGACAAACTACGTAATTTAAAAGCCAATAAACTTTGAAATTTTGGGTATATATTTACTTTGCATAATAATAATAATAAAAGTCTCGTTTAATTTCTGCGCTTGTTTTTGGCAAATATCATAAAACTTCATATTTAAATATTAATATGTATCTGTACTTTATTTAGGTAGTATTGGCTTCCTGTTAGAATATTGAAACTTATAAACTTCATTTATTGATATAAATCTAAATCAGAGTAAAATGAATGAAAATCGTGAACCTGGACCTCAGGAAACATTTGTTCAGTATCCGTTGAAATATTTGAGATTGCTACTCTTGTATTATCTTCCGAAGCCCTGATCGTTGTACGGTTTTTATATCTACTAATTTTGAAAACCCAGTTTAAAATGAAACAACATATAAATTAGAATATTGAAAATATGTAACTATTTTATGTAGAAAAATGTTGAAAAAACATATAAAAAAAGAAATATACAATTTTTGGCAAACTATTTTAAAAATCAATAAACTTTTAATTTTTGGATAGATATTTACTTTGCATAATAAAAATAATAAAATAAGTCTCGCTTAACTTCTGCGCTTGTTTTTGGCAAATATCATTTGATTAAAACTTCATATTTAAACATTAATATGTATCTGTACTTTATTTAGGTAGTATTAGCTTCCTGTTGGAATATTGAAACTTATAAAACAATTTTGATGCAGAAGCAGGATGAAAATTCAGAAAAATAAATTTACAATTTACTATTGCTAGCAAACTCAAAATTGATCAAATCCAAATAAAACCTGCAAAAATATATAGTCGACGGGGAATTATTTGCCTCATTTCGCTGCCTTCTAGAGCAGACCTGCACAGCATACTGCCCGGGGGCCACATGCGGTGTGCCATCAATCACCCTGTGGCCCGCGAAGCCTTTAGTGAAGTCGAATATTATAAATCTAAAACATACTGAATATTATTTTTAGATTTAAAGGAATATTTAATCAATGAATATTAATATTTAATTAATTTTTGAAATGATCAGCAATTTTTTTTTAGATAAAATATTTTCAATTTCCCATGTATCCTATTTTCTTGAGACCCGCAGCATCTTTCCATAAAGTAATATGGCCCTAATCATATTTCGAGTTGTGTAGGCCTGTTCTAGACCAGTGGGGCGCAAATTATGGGTCTCGAATTGCTTGAAGAAAATTTTTATCGTATTGAATTACAAAATTTAAAAAATATGCTTTAAATTTTCTATAATTAGATATTTTTAATATTCTTATTTATATAATGTTTTATGTTAAACTGGGTTTTCAAAATTAGTAGATATAAAAACCGTACAACGATCAAGGCTTCGGAAGATAATACAAGAGTAACAATCTCAAATATTTCAACAGATATTGAACAAATGTTACCTGGGGTCCAGGTTCACGATTTTCATTCATTTTTTTCTAATTTTGTTTTGTTCAATAAATGAAGTTTATACTCAAAACTTAGTATTATACTGCATAGTACAGTAAATAACTTTTTGTAAACTTTTATTTCTCTGCTTTTGAAATAGTATGTATTAACTGTATAATACGCAACACAGTAGATTTATAATACATCTACTGTATAAGAGTTTGGAATCTGGCAAATGTTATGATGTCAAAGGTATATAATAAATAACCAACAGGCTCGAAATGCCTCGAATTTCACATATCATTCCTAATTAGTTACATTACATACATTGCACGAGTAACGAGTATGTGTACATATTATAGATTTAAATGATAGAGTTTAAGTAAGCTAGGAAATTTAACAAAATGGCATTTAAAGTTAAAGAACTTCTTACTTTTATGATATCTTAATACCTACTGTAAATTAGTTATGAAAAAAGAGTGAAAAAGAAATTTGTCAGAAGGGCAATGTCTCGAAATCTTTGAAATTCTCCCAATATTACATTAAAGAGCGATAATTAAAATGAATTTCCTTGAAGAAAGAAAATAAGAATTGTTTGTATTAGGCACAAACGGCTTGAATTCGTATTTAGAAGTAGGACATGGCTCCACCGGTAGGAAAACTTCAGTGAGAGTGGCCTAATTATTTCATACTGATAAAAAAAAATCTTGCAACAAATCAAAACAACGTGTGTCGACTTTTAACTACGGCCTTCATTATTCGGTGTGGGTTTTCCTATTCATTAAGTTATGTGTTTATTCTAGATTAAGATCAATTCCTCTATCCCCGTAAGAGTTATTTACTCTTTATAGGGACGATTTTAATTGATACTGAAAACGAAATAGTTAAAATCACTCGCTTCCCTTATAAAGCAGTTTTTCTTTGCATTGGTTCTCTTTGCAAGTTGTTCTTGGCGCGAAACTAAAAAAATCGTTTCATGTAGTAGGATCAACCTAGTCGAACAGTTATTAGTGGAGATCGCTGGTTGAAATCCAGATATTTACCCGCTGTATAACTGCTTCTACGGAGATAGAGACAGACATCCCACCGTCAACATGGCGTTCCTATCCGTACTATTTTTATCGTGCTTTAAATTTATATTCATCCCAAAACCAGGGGTTGAGCGATTAACGGGTCAATAGAAGATCGGGGCTGGAGTGTTACGCTTGGAGAAATTTTTATAAAGAGGAAAAACTAGCGAAATACACTTGTCGATAAAAATATAACTGAATAATGTTTTTGTAAAAAATGAAAACTATTTTGATAAAACTATTTTGATTTGCATTACAATGCAAAGTCAAATGTACCTCTGGAGGTGCGGGGTCAAATAGTCTCGTCACTTGACTCGGTTCTAAATTACGGGACAGGCTTGTAGGGAGTAATAAATGCTGGCCACCTATACGGT
This sequence comes from Dolomedes plantarius, assembly GCA_907164885.2. Lineage (NCBI taxonomy): Eukaryota > Metazoa > Arthropoda > Arachnida > Araneae > Dolomedidae > Dolomedes > Dolomedes plantarius. The sequence goes on along the minus strand of OU015494.1, from coordinate 133,357,484 downwards.
GCCCCCTTAAAAGAATGGCTAGCAGTCTCGCCTTTACTGTGAACAAATGGCGTCATAGCCAATCTTCCGGTCATTTGTAATAATAATAATAAACAATGCAAAGTGCAGGAGAAAATCTGTTTATGGAAACAAATTCGGAGAATATCTTTCTTTGCTGTTTAAAAATTTAACTCGAAAAGAGAAGAAACTAATTATTTAGACTCACTATTCCCCTTAGATGTTTTAACAACAACAAAAAATTCATACTGCTATGTGATCTTGCTGTTGAAAATCGCTGATGTTATTGAAGCTGCTTTTCCTCTTATAAAAACCTGCTGGTAAAAAGAAATATCAGTTCTTTTTATTAAAGACAACTAACTGCTACTAGAGTCATCTTACTAAAAGCCAAATGAACTTTTTGACCAACCCAATATATCAGTTAACACCTGGCGAAAAAACAATTTGAGGCCAACAAGACTTTGAATGACCACACTGATATAATGTTGTTGGATATGCTTTAGTGCAATGTGTGATCAAATACCTAAAATTATGTCCTATGCGATCCTTCTTATAGCCAAGTTTTTGATCTTAGCTATATACATAATAAAGGTTGTCTTATTACTAACAGGTTTTTATGAAAGAAAAACCAATAGCAACTGTCCGTGCCTCTGAAGTTTCTATGAAAGGAAATCTTACTTTCTATCGTTAAAGGGAAATAGAAAACTTTTAAAATATTCTTTGGGAAAAAGTTCAGTTTAATAAATTGAATTTTCTTAATAATAGCGCAATAATTTTGTACTTAGTTGTCCCATGATGTTTCGTTATTGAGTTAACTCTATTTCATTTGCGATGAAAAGTATTTTCTTCTGAAAAAAAATTGTACCAGTATGACATAATATTTCTACTCAGTATATTCGAGCATTTTACCTCTGTTATATGTTTTAACTCATGAAACAATTTTGCTGGATTTTGTTGTGACATCTGTCATATCAGCGTGTATTAAATCAAAAACTTATTAAAATTGGTGAATTTTTGTGTAGCCATTTTAATATTGAAGATAGAAGAAAATGAGCAACATTTTCGGCATATCACGCTTATTGAAAAAACGCAACTGAAACACACAGAAAAAAAAATATTTGTGAAGTGTAAGTTTTGAGAAGGTGGAAATAAGTTGCCTGAAAGAGGGCAGAAGGCAGTGGAACAAAACTGTGAACAAGTTGTTCAATAAAGTAATTAGAGAAAATTAAAAATGTGCCTTTTTTTTACATAAAAACCGAACGAACTTTTTGTCAAACCGAATAGAAATCTGAAGAATTCCTAAGTGGTTTTGCAAATTGTGGGTGTTGACCGATCACTAACGAAGATACTAATGATGAAGGCTGATTACTAATCTTTAAGGTTAGCGAAGTTTCAGGGCAGAGCAGTGTAGGTTTAAAACTGCATTTTGGGGCAAATTTTCAAGTAATGTCGGCACTCACAAGTCTCAGTGAATTTGATTATATGGTAGAAATGTTAATGAGACACGACGGCAGACGAAAGATTAGAAACAGCGAACCATATGGCTGCATATATACATATAAGAACAAACAAATATTGAAACACTGTTGGATTTTGTTTAAAATGTTTTAGGGATTTAAAAGAAACTAGACTGGTTCTATTTAGACCACATTATTTCAAAATCACTGGTCTGAGAAGAGGGAAACACATTTTCTATTCAAAAATATGGAACTAATTTCATTCATGCTGAACTAAAGTTCTAAGAAAAAATTAGCTTTACTTCGACAATTTCAAAGAAATTTGCTTTATTTTTTGTTATAGTCTGCGAAAGTTAAATATCCCCTTATAATAAGTGCAACTACTGGACGAGAATTTTACGGCTCATTTCCTAAAACATTGCCTTGTTGGCTGTTTCGTCGATGGAATTTTTCAGTTTTATAAAAAAAATTATTCATGGTCTAAAGATCTTTCTCCCATCATATTTCTAACTTGAAAATTCACTATGAGTGTAGTTATCGTGAAAGGTTTGTTTTAAGCCGTAGTCTTGAATTTTCTCTCATAAGCACTTTTTTTAGCTATCAGTAAAAATCTACTAAGTCATTATTACGTTGTTATGTTTTACATTTTGCATTGACTATTTAACTAATGGTCAACTAACGATGGAAATCGAATAGAGGAATGCTTATTCATACTTATGAGTCGTTGCATTTTACGAGTATCGTGCATAAATGAAAAAAAAAAGGTTTTTCTTTTTGATACGTTTATTGGAAGAAATGATAGTTTAAATAAGAATTTGTGTTCTGATATTGTATGTCATATTAGTCTTGATCATTAGGTAAAGTTGAGATGATGCGATACTGTAGTATGAAAACTGAGCAGGATATCTGGTGTATGTGATGGAAGTTTAAAGGTTAAAAAAAGGTGAATCATCAAAATCAACCCTTTAAAAAAACTTGCTTATTAAAGTTCATCTTATGAGATTAATTTATCAACTTTGCTTTCAGTTATTTGTGCATTTTTAAAATGAACAGAAAAATAATAGTTTTAAGCAGTTTTGAAAATTTGATGCCATGATTCTAATTTAAACAACGAAATTTATCATTAATTACATTTAGAATGAGATTTTTCTATCTTATACCGTATATTAAATTTAATTTACAAAGCATTGTTGTTAAGACAAAGTATTGTTGTTTTAATTTACAAAGCATTATTATTAAAAACAAATTATTGTTGATTATATGTTTCTTGTTATTATCTTTATGATTTATTCGATTACTACAATAAAATCATTATTCAAAAGGGAACTTAAAATTGAAGTCGGACAAACTCGAGAATTAGTTTTTTTAGTATTACAGAGCATTTGAGATCAGTAATATGAATGATAAATAACAGTTGGCTTTGCGGCCAAGTAAATGAAAAATATATAGCCTTATTGCTGTACACCATTCATTAAACATCCTCGTGTAAAAATATCAAACATATTAATTTTCAAATTAAGGCATCGTGTTCAATGTGATCCTATATTAAAAGGATTTATTTCATCACTGATTAATACCGTTTCAATTTATCTCTTTTTGGAAATAATACATTCGCAGTTTAGTATTTTAAATGTTCGTTCTTTTCAATCTATCATCATGATGTGTATAACAGCAAAACAAGGTTCTATGAAAGTGGGAAGTTGAGTGAGAGAGATATATAGGGAGATCATTCTTTCAGAATTCTGAATACTCTTATTCGAATGTTCTCATGAGTGGTTGTCAATGGAAAATAAAATTTAGACACAGCACGAAAATACAGAAAACAGCAATTTTAATCCCCCCCCCCCCGGAAAGTAACACAGCAAAAACATGATACAGGACGGCACAAAAAAATTGAGCGAGTTAACTAAATTAGCAGTGAAACAAAATTTACAGGCGAAAAACGAAATTTTATAAATAGGTAAATCAAGCAAAAATAGAAGTGATTCAAAAACGATTTTAAAGATAAAAATTTACGCAATTCATTTGATTTTGAAAAATTTGATTTATGGTTGCTTTTTTTCTTTTAATGTAATGAAAAGTATTTTTCATTGTTTACTGGCTTTGACATGTGATTTCTGCAAACGGCAGCCCAAGGAAACTTTTTTTAGTGATATTAATCCCTTTTATGCTGTAGTCAAGGTTCGCATAAATTCTACAACTTTCATTCTGACATCGTCAGTATTATCCGAGGAAAACTTCTTGAAATCCGATTTTGTCAGTCGCTCTTAAAACAAAATGAACAGTATACTGTTCAATAAGCAAGATGATCTTTCGTTTTTTCAGTTGCTTGTTATATACATTTTACACAGAAACCATTCAAAATCTCTTCCATAATTTTAATGCCTTTCTGAATTTCATTAAAACGACACAATGATCGAATGTCTAGGACGCTGGAGCTTGGTACTGGTTACAGGCTGTTGGTTCGAGTCTCGCGTTTAGCAAGAATGAATCTGCTTGGAATCGGCTTTAAACTGCAGATCACGATCCACTTAGCCATCGAGTAGCCCCCCCCCCAAAAAAAAGAAGACCGTATCACCCCATGCTAACGAACCAAATATCATTATGTAGGAGACCCGCTTTCCAGAATTTTTTAAAAAAATTAACGCTTTTTACGGGATTAGCCGATAGCGGATGGAATTTGCCTCCGGAATTCTAATATATTATGACAGTTTATAGCATTTTAAGCTTTTTCTCACAATTATATGTGCATGTTTCAACGGGCAGAATATTAAAGACAGATGTTGTTAACACTAAAAAATATTTCCTCGAGCATATTTTACTAAAGGTGGTAAAGCTGTCTTATCACCAATCAGAGGTAGCTTGATTGACACTTGCTGATTAACCGCAAATTGATCGATATTAAACTGAGACTTTTTTTAGAACTATCTATCCGTCATTAGAAGCAGTAAATTTTTTTTAAACCAAGCCACTGAAAAACTTCTTCTTACACTTAAAATATATTCTGTAATTGGGCCACGCGCACTTGTCTCATCCAGTCTTTTCCAGTTTACCATACGATAAAGTTTTCAGTCTCTCTTCTTTGTAACGATATCCAATCTCGCTGAGTTAAAATTAACTTTAACTCGACGCTTTAAAACTATCTGCGGAATCAAATCTGCTATAATAACACACTTAGCTGAGTCAACTTTATGTAACGTGAAAATCTCTGGCTTTTTTTATGTCAGTTTTTTTTAGCATCCAAAAACTTTTTTTGCGCTTACCCCGCGCTAACGAACCAATTTTTATTTTATATTTTCAGTTAGAGGCAGAAGGAGCATGTTGTCATATGAAGCTATTCCTGTTAATATAACTCTTCACTGTTTTCCAAGAAATTCCGTATAAAAGAATTCAGTTTAGAAAAAGAAGGCATGAGTTCAAAACAACTCTACGGGAAAGGAACTAACACACCTACGAAATGCTAGGAATATTTTACCCAACCCAAAATAAAAATGTTTGACAAAAGAAAACTCAAGTTAGGATAAACGTGTGACACGAGAACGAAACATCTTATTGGTAAATGTTGGTTGGTTGAGAGCGGTGTGTTCGTCTTTGCTACACATGGGTGTTAATTAGATCGGAACCTACAGTTTAAAACTGGTTCCGAACGGTATCAAAAACATCCATGCCAACAATGGGACTCGAGCCCACAGACTCTAGAGCCGAATGTCAGAGCCTATTAGTAGTGTCTATTTGGTTATCGTCCGGGCCCTAATTTGTAAAATATATTATTAGGGCCGAAGAAAAATAATGCACGAAACGCGAAGTCGGGTAGCAGATGTATTCATTATTTGATTCCTTCGAAAAATTACTTGAGACCGACTTAGTATATTTAACTAGTTGTAAACGTATGCGAATTATTTATTCAAATGTAATGGTTGCTTATAATTACTTAAGCGTAGGAAATTTTGACATATAAATTTGCAACTATTTACTTATTTTAATTCGCTTATTAGAAAGTGACGGAGAAAAAGCCTTGCAAGTTTGATGCAGATTTCACATTATTTCTAATTCTACACATTGCAGGGAAAACTGAAACGTATCATTAGTGAAAGACAAAATAATTACCAACTAGTTTAACTCTGTATAAAAATAGGCAGTACTTACAGAATAGCCACTGTACAGAACTACGTGTCTTTGCGATTTTGCAAAGTGTAACAGCAAATTTTTCGATCAATACAGACTAACTGGATTCGAATATGATCCTAGAATAGTATTTTAATATTTCTTCGTCGAATGTCAATGTAACGTAGAGAAAAGTCCATATTATTTGTTCTAAATACTTATTAAAAATACGAGGCATCTTAGCTTTTAATGTCATAAATTTATACAGCAGTTAAAGAAAAAGGATATTTCAAACAGAGAAATACTTTTCATATATTTAACTCTCACGGAGAATAAAATTTATTTGATGGGTACTTAAAGAGTTACTGTTATAGTGCTGAGTTATTTTGGATTAAATTATTAATCTGTTAGTCAGCATTAAACTTGACAGCAACTGCATTAGTGTGAATTAACCTAAGCCATAATACTTTATTATTTATTTTTATATTTGTCTGCAGATAAAAACCTCTTTTTTGTTGAATTCAAGAAGTAATTGCACTAAATCTTTCATATTATTGATACTTCTTATCCGGTTGTTTATTCTCATCATGAGAATTGGATAGGCGCATGAGAAAGTCAATGAAGCGAGCCCAATCAACTCCTAATACCGAAAGTTAACTGGCTGCAACCAGTTTTATTACAGCTCATTCAATGCGGAATTGAACTAGAATGGTTAGTTCTACCCAGACCGGGCTGTTTGATAAAATTATAAGCTTATGATTCAACTTCTTTAAAGTTATGTATATAAAAATATGTGAAGAGAGTGATTATATATCGATTATTTTTTTATGCAGTGCCATTTTAAAATCAGGCAAGACAGAGAATTCCGTTATTTTTGTACATTGCATTTGCTTCTAGTAGTTTGCACTTGTGTTATCTTTTTAATGATTATCACGAATCATTGAGCAGAACGACAAAACTAGCCATTTTTCTAGGTTTTAACATGGATAAGAATGTTGGAGTATTGTACTTACTGGTCTTGTTCAATTTCGTCATAAATATATTTCTTTTATAATTCATCCCCCTTCTCCTGAACTAATTTTTTCTATATATTCCGTAATGAAATATAGTAATTTAGGGACCATAGATTGAGATTTAGATTTCAGAGGTTTCAACATGCATATTTTGATTTTGAACTAAGCTCGGAAATCAACGCAGAACCGTAATTCTTGGAGTGACTTTAAATAATTGAGGAAAGAAATTTTAAAAAATTGTAAGTCAAGCTCAGAATAAGAATGGAAAATATCGGTACAATCTGAACTGCATTTTTGAATTACCTTTTCAGAAATATTAATCTTATAATATGGACTGAGACAGATCGGGATCTCTTTATATAGACCGGAATGGATTAGCAAAGCGTTTGACGAGCGGGGATGAAATCGAAAAAAACATGCGAAAATGGTGTGGATATCATACCCCAGCGGGATGGTAATAGGCATCTTAATTATCGGTAGCCGTAGTACTAAGAAGGAATTTTTAAATTCTTACCTTTTTTCTATTTCATTTAATATGTATATTTAAAAATATAACAAGAAAAATTTAAAAATAGAATGTAATACAATTAAGTGATGTTGTTTAAAATTAGGGAATGTAAAAGTAAAATTTTTGGTGAAGAACGCACAATGAGACTTAAGTAATACTCTCAAAACAGCTTTACAGTTCTTTCAATATTATAGTTCCTATTACCTTACATAAGAGCTACAAAAAACTAGTCAAAATTACTATTTTTAACAATAGTGGAAATACAAGGCCTCCGCATTGAAAAAAAGAAATAGTGGAAATTTAAATATGTTAAACGTAGTTAGTTCTCGTGTTGATAACATTTGTGCAATTATATCGTTTCCCTTTACAGCCATTCACTTTGCTTATTTATACCTTAGAACAACTCATCATGCAAATGCTATATACTCAAAAGCACAAGGGTAAGGTCATATCTCTTGTTACTCCTTTAAAAACTTCAACGACCCAGAACTCGAATCTTGGACTCAACTGTTACGTATCGCCGGAACTCGAACATGCTTAATTAAAAAAGTACATTTCCCATGGATCTTCATTTAAATGTGATATCCTTGGTTGATGCAGGCTAGATATTACTATGTTCAGTATTCAAAATGCCCCACTTGTATTTTTAGGTCTCTTGTGCCATAAAAAATGCACCAGTTTCTGTAGCTTTACTTTTTAAATTCTTAGTAGACATGGGAGGGGGGGGGGAATCTGGGTAACAGATATTGCATATTCTAATTGCTAGTAATAAAACTTCTTATATTACTGCTAGCATTGTACAGTAGACATTAGTTTGACCTCGAGAGGACAAAGAAAAAGGTTTGAGTCAACAAGAGTTTAAATTATTTAAAAAGTAAAGAGAGAATTACCGGTCATTTTCTTCCGAAAAGTACATATCAGACTCAGTAACACTTATTTACATAATATAAGTAATTGAAAGAAGACTTTTTTTTATAACTCTTTCAAAATAGGTAAGCATGTTTTATGCTAACCTATTTTGAAAGAGTTATAAGGAAAGTAATGGCCATGTTTTGCAACATATATGCTTACTAAATATGTTATGTAGATTGTACAAAAACTGAAGTGTGTGTTGCGGAATAAATTTGCATTCTAAAATCGGTTTTTCTATCTGTAGCAAGTATTTTAGCTCTTTATCTGCTGTAGAGTGCACCAAGATAAAAGTTCTTAAAATTTTTCACTTAGGTCATAAGTCATGAAGCATCCATATTTTGGCAGTTTCAGTCTGGAAATTTTAAAACAGGAATACTAGCCCTAAACATATTTTAAAAAGTACTTAAACATACTTTGTTATTGAAATATACTTTTGCTGTCTAACTCGTCGATAGCCTATTATAGGTCAAACGTTATGACTCAACGTACGAATCATGGAAAAGCTATCCTTTCCTAATTTACTACAAGGCAGTTCAGATGCTTTTGAATACAGTCAAACCCCGTTATAACGAACTTCAAGGGACCAAGGTTTTTGTTCGCTTTATCCGGTGTTCACTATATCCGAACCGTTAAGAAAAATGCTAGAGTTCCCGAAATGTATAACTCATTAGTTGAAATGTGTATTCAATAATGATGTATTAAAAAAATGATAAAATCTATTAAAAATGATCATTAATGAATAAAATCGACTAAAATCGATTACATTAAACTGACACAATACTAATTAAATTGCGTACAATAGGAAAATTGCGGGACCAAAATTTTCATTCGTTATATCCGTGAGTTCATTATACACCGGGTTCTTTATAACGGGGTTCAACTGTATATCATAAGGCCGGAAGTGCTGAAGTGAAACACTAGTATAACTTAACGCGAACATATGAGTTATTTTTGGTCTACAAAAGTCCATGATTTTTTTTAAACATCCATTTTATTTAAAAGGATGTTGAAATAACAAAGCTTATTTAATATTTTCAACAGAAAATTTTTTCAGAACTTCCATTTGAATTTGAATTAAATGATAGTTCGAATTTTTCTGATAAAATATCGAACCATTTTGGTGCTGTTTCTCTCTGATAATATATAATACTGTTTTTAACACGTCTTTTTCTTCAACGGGCTTGTAATTTCCTTTTTATTAAAAGAAAACCATTTCCTCTTTTATACAGAACTAATTAAGCGAGTAACATTTCGCTTTACCGGTGAATTTAAACAAAAAGTTCTATTGAGATTAAGACTATTTTATTATGTACTTTTAATAATAAAATAGTCATTAATTTTTACTCTTTAATTTTTTATGTACTTTTAATTGTAATTTATTACTATTTTATTATGTACTTTTCAAATGTTCTATTAAAATATAACGTCTCATCGATTAAACTTTAATTAATTTTATAATTTACTAGATTTTCTTTTCTCCTGTCATTAAAGTAACTGAAATACTTTTCTAAGTTATTATTTGGAATATGCAATTACTTTTCTATTGATATTGTTAGTGATATAGATTTATGAGGAATATGAAAGCATTCCTTTAGAGTAGGAAACATAATTACTCGAATTTTCAAATCACATTTAATTTGTTAATGAATGTTCAATAGGAAAATTTTTTTGATATATCAGTTCTTCTGTCAATTACAACACGCTTATTTAAAGCTTAAAAAGAGTTCAATTAATTGCAAAGAGGTGAAGGCACTGTCTATTTAAAAAAAAGTTTTAATTTAGACAAACGTAGATAATTTAAAGGCTGCTAATTACCCGAGGGAGGTGAAAACCATAACAATAATGTGTAAAGTAAGGAATGTGCAAACTAAGGAAATATGCGCAAGAATGTCACTGTATTATGTCTAGAATTATCTACTAGTTTTTTTTTAAAGAAGTAATTGGACTAAGAGAAATTACAATTTATATTACGTAAATATAAATTTTCTAGACGAAAAAAAGCATCTGATCGTTACAAGATTGGAAGAAAAAATATGCTCTGGAAGTTAATTATCTACCTTTCTAATTACATTTTCGTTCAGTTGAACTCATATTACTATGATAGTTGATGAGGCGTAATTTGTAAATGTATTAGTGTCACAGACATAAAACAAAAAGGCAGGCTGAATGGGGGACAGCAATCAATGAATTTAGCTTTGCTTTCTTTCATTTTGATCAGCCTAGTTGAAGGAAAGAACTAGAAAAAATTCCTCCTCTCTTATTAATTATTGACTTGTGGCATTACTTAATCTATATATATAAAACAGTTCTGTAACTGACTGACTGACTGACTGACTGACTGACATATAACGCACAAACCAAACCGCTGGACCTAAAGGGCTGAAATTTTGCATGACGATTCTTCTTACAGTGTAGGGGTGCACTAAGAGAGATTTTTTGAAAAATTCCTAGATTTTTTAAAATTAAATTTTTAAGCTGTTTTGTAACATTCTTTAAAGTTTGCCTTTAAAATAATAATCCAAGGGTTATAAAATTTACATCACGAGAAAAATCATAAAAATTCCTTTAAAATGAAATCTTTTTCGAATCTTTACCTCCATTTTCGTTTTGGTGAATTTTTAAAGTTTAATTTTTAGAATTTAATTTATTAAATGCTGATCACGTAGTTTCTTTTCTTTTTGTGATACTTTAAACTAATTTTGCGTATTTTGTCTATAAAAATATCCGTTACAATTTTTTTATAAATATATTATTTCTTTTTTTTAATCAACTAGGGGCTTCGCCCCTAGGCTCGCTACGCTCGCTCCTCTGGTGAATCAAGTGAATGAATGACTCAATAGTTGTTTACAGCGATTGAGTCATTCATTTGTTTACAGTTGAAGCTTCCCCCCCCCTCCCGGCGAAATGGATGAAGCCCGGGTAGATGGGGGGTATAAGCCCGGATGAAGATGGGTGAAAAATCGGATCTTCTTTCATGTCCTTCTGCAAAGGAAGCGAATGAGAAGATTTCTTTGAAGTATTTCTTTAAAATTCAATTAAAAATCGAAATTTTAAGATACTTGAGATAAGAGACTTGAAATGAAGTTTATATGAATGAGAAAGCTTTCATCTTCCAGTTGATATAAATATTTTCTTTGTAACATAATAAGCCTGAGAGCATCGAATTTATATATCTCGAAACGCATAAATTTTTCCAAAAAGTGGGTTTTCAATTTTAATAAAAATATCAGTCTGTTTTAAATTATTTTTAAACAAATGAGGTCTTGTTTGAAGGAGAAATGTCTGTAGTCTTAGATTGTGAAAAAAAAAAAAAAATTCTACGATCCTTTTTTGGCGAGTTATCGTAATCTGAACATGAAAAAGTCAATATTTTCCCACAAAACATAAAATAAAAAAAAAACTTAAAGTCCGACGAATATGAGACATGTCTTACTTTCTTCCCCACATTATTCTGCATCCATTGGTATCGGTCTCGACCCCATACCCCCAGCGGTTTCGGAGGAGATAGCGTGACAAGCTTTTGACAGCGGCGGCGGCGGCTGCGGCAGCGGCTGCGGCAGCGGCAGTTAGTGTTTTTTAGAATAGAGAGATTGCATACATTGATTGTTGTATTATATATATATGGCATTAATTACATACATTGACCGTTGTATTTAATTTGAATGTACTCCGTAGCGAAGTACGGGTTTTCAGCTTGTCTCTACATAATATGAAACGTTGCAGGCCTGTGTAGTGGGTACAAGCTAAGATCAGTGCTATGCTCCAAAAAACCTCTTTCTCGCTTATTCTTTATTGTAAGTGGTATGATTTTATTTTTCACAAGTTCATGTCTACTTTAACGCTTACTGATAAAAACGAGCAAGGTGCGAACTTGATCATCAGAAACATAATAGTCCCAAGTTTACATCATACAATGTTAGAATAGCAGTAGATCTGGGGCAATCCTGTGCGGAAAAATATTTTAGAACAGCTTAAACTCTTGCCTCAGATTTCCTGTTCCAATCTTAGCTTCAAGATCGAAGTATTTGAAAAAAAAATGCCCCTTTCTTCGAGATTTCAGTCACAATAAAAATCACGTAAATAGCATTTTAGATGCCGCCTACACAATTGTTTACATGGAATCAAACCTTTTGTTCCAGCCGATCAACGGCGAAGAATTGTAAAAAAAGAAAGATCGAATCCTACCTTGCTTTCCATACAATTTATATTTTATTTTATTTTTATCTGGATGTGCAGCTTTCTTTTTGGGCACGGTCATTGCCGCCATTCCAAGCTTTTCCGCTCAGCTGCCTCCAAATTTTCAGCCCCATTGATTTCCGCGAGGTCAATTCGTTTCAATTTCTCTTATTTTGTTTTCAAGGGCTTCCTCACTAAAAACGTATTTTGCATTGTTTCAGTATGTCGAGGTATTAAATTGAGCTGCGAAATATTATTTTATCTGACAATTGTTTATTCTTTTCGATCTGTTAGTTCAGAGAGAAATTCCTTTGCTCCAAGAAGAAGGAATTTGTTGTGGCTTCATTTCCCCCAGTTTTCCTTTCATTGTTGTTAAACATGTTTGCCGAAGCAAAATAATTTAATTCATATTGCCTTTGAAGAGGAAGTATTGATTTCGCGATTAATCACAAACAACAAAATTGAACGACTTTCCTCAGAGCCAGTAATTACTTTCATATCTTTAACAAAATAAAATTTAATTTTAAAAAGGACTTAGAAATCTTAAATATACGAATATTTTTCTAATATTCGTTTTTTATGTGTTATAATGGACATTATATATATATATGTATATATATATATATATATATATATATATATATATATATATATATATATATATATATATATATATATACATAATTCAGTAACCACCGCTTATAGTGATCAGTGATTATAAGAATCAACCGTTTATAAGAATCAATATCGCGAAAACAAAAACAAAAGTATTATTTCCATGTTAAAATTTTCACTTTAAAGAATCAATCCACTGGTTTTAAGAATCAGTTTACACTCTTTGCTTTCCTTTCATTTTTTTAAAGAACTCAGAAGGCACGAAGTTCTTTCTTTTTTTTAAAGAAAGATTGATAAGATGGGATGGAATATAGTCGTAAAATTCATCCCTTTCTTTGTTAGACATGACATAATAGTTTCCTCTTAAACGCTTTAGCCCAACACTGTCCTATTTGCTAGACCCACGGGCATCTTTACCCGTCCGGGTCCGATTTCACTTTTCTCCACTGACAAACAAAAATAGGGACTCTTTTTTTCCCAACTCCCACATCCTGGTTGCGGCTTCCTGGACCCTGAAACACATAAATCTTCGGCGTAGTGTTCACTATCATTTAGACAAAAGTGACATTAGTAGATTTGGCACGTTATCAAACCGTGAAACGTAAGCTAGAAGGTGAATCTTCGTCTGACGCTATTAGTATTGAAAGAGGTATAAACAGCCTCCTGTAAACTTCATTACGTCAAACAACCATAGAAAACTATTTCTTGCTCCCTTCCTGTAGTTGAAATGTTAAAACTGTAAAGCAGGTATGTGGTAACAAATATTGAATTTTTTTCTTATCTTACTATAATCATGTGTATCTACTTATAGGTCTAGAAATTAAGTTGTAATTTTAAAATTGTAATAAAAAATTTTTAATAAAAGATAACGTAAATTAAAGAGTATGGTAAATTATCTATTATGTATGTATAGGTGTGTGTGTGTGCCTGTGCAAATACCTAAATTTCGGCTATAAGAATCAACCGCTTATAAGAATCAAAAAAAGTAATAACAAACAGTAATAACAGTGATTTCCGCTTATAAGAATCACATTTGTTATTACAGTTTTTGATTCATATTAGCGGTTGATTCTTATAGCCGAAATTTAGGTTTTTGGACAGAAACACACACACCTATATATACATATATTAGATAATTTACTATAAAATACTCTTTAATTTACGTTAATCATCTTTTATTAAAATTATTTTTATAATTTTAAAAATACAACTTAATTTCTAGACGTATAAGTAGATACACATGATTATAGTAAGAGAAGAAAAAAATCCAATATTTGTTACAACATACCTGCTTAACAGTTTAACATGTCAACTACATGAAGGGTGCAATAAAAAGTTTTCTATGGTAGTTTGACGTAATGAAGTTTTCAGGAGGCTGTTTATACCTCTTTCAATACCAATAGTCTCAGACCAAGATTCACCATCTAGCTTACGTTTCACAGTTTGATAACGTGCTGAATCTAATAATGTCACGTTTTCCTAAGTGATAGTGGACACTTCCCCGAAGATTTATGTGTTTCAGGGTTCAGGAAGCCGCAACCAGGATGTGGGAGGTGGGAAAAAAGAGTCCCTGTCTTTGTTTGTCAGTGGAGAAAAGTGAAATCGGATCCACACGATTAGGATGCCCCTGGGTCAAGCTAATAGGACAGTGTTTAGCTAAAGCGTTTAACGGGAAACTATTATGTTATGTCTAACAAAGAAATGGATACATTTTACGAGTGTATTCCATCCCATCTTATCACTATTTCTTTTAAAAAGAATAAAGAAAGAACTTCGTACCTTTTGAGGGTTTAAGTGGCTTTTTTGGAAAAATGAAAGGAAAGCGAAGAGTGTAAACTGATTCTTAAAACCGGTGGATTGATTCTTTAAAGCGAAAATTTTAACATGGAAATAATACATTTGTTTTTTGTTTTTGCGATATTGATTCCTATAAACGGTTGATTCTTATAACCACTGATCACTATAAGCGGTGGTTACTGTATATACTAGCTGTTTAGCCGGCGTTGCCCAGGTATTTATTAATCTGAATTTTTTTACTACACAGGAAATGAAATGAATTCTACCTATAGTGTAAAATCTAAGTAATTTTATTTAAGGGTATTTAAAAGTATATGTACAGTATACAAATCATAAAATAAAATTGCAAATTCACTGTATTATTTAACCCAAAACTTGATTATAAACAACACTTTTAGTTTCCTATATTCATCTCAGTGACTCCGAAAACAATAGATTCGACACTACTCTCGGAAATTTTGGACATTTCATTTTTCCCCCTTCCCCCTTCCCCCTTCCTCCCCCAATGCTGATGGAGGCTGAACTTGCACTTAAACGGCATCAGTTGTGTCACTATTCGTCTCAGTAACCCCGAAAAATATGGATTCGACACTACTCTCGGTTATTTTGGACATTTTATCTTCTCTCCCCCCCGCATCCCCCCCCCAACATTGATGGGAGGGGGTGCTGAACTCTCACTTAAACGACATTGGGATTGTCACTGTTCCTCTCAGCGACCCCGAAAACTATGTATTCAACAGTGATATCAGTCGTTTTCGATTATTTTTACATGTGCCCCCTGCCCCCCTGCCCCCCTAGGGATGCTTGGGGTGTCTTATTGTGAATCTAAACCATTCTCGAATCATCTTAATTTCATACACAAAATTTCATAAAAATCAGTCCAGCCGTTTAGGAGGAGTTCAGTGACATACACACGGACAGAAGAAATATATATATATATATATATATATATATATATATATATATATATATATATATATATATACACATACAAAGGGAGAGAGAGAGAGAGAGATACACCGTCCCATCAGACATGAAGAAACACGAGGGCAGGCAATTTTAACTGATTACAATACCTTTCCATTTAATCATATGGATTCAAATGCCTTGCTTCAATTAACGGGATTTCACAGACTCCTGGTGAATGGATTCGTTTACAATAATTTATTGAAAAATGTGCTTTAGTTGAATACGAATTTTTAATCAGATGAGTAAACATGGAGTTCAAAAATAATAAGATTTAATCTGAATGAATAACTTGGGATATTTGTCCTGTAAGTTGATGCGTATGTGAATCACGACGTTTTGTTCAGTTAATCTCTCCTTTATCATTTCAAAACAGCGTTTTAAAAAAAGTATTGAATATGAATCATTTTATTTTTGAGAATATGATGTATTGTATTTCGTACCGGGTTGTCAGACGTTGGGGATTAGAGAAGATCAAGTATATTAGACATGTTTGAAAAAAATATGTCAATTTTTTTTCTTGTTTTAATTTTGGTAGAGCAGAACGAGAGGCATTCGTTGTGGTAAAAGAAGGATTAATCTTAAAACAAATTTAAGCTCAATAAATTGTAACATTATTTCATTTATAAAAAAGATTTTAGGGCTCGGTTGTTGAGAATTTAATTCACTGTTGTCCTATTTCGTTAGGAAGAGCAACATTATTATTTAACTATGTAATCTATAATAAAGATGTTAGAGCTTATACTGTTAAAATTAAGACAGTTTTATGTAAATAATTACCATTAAAATATTTAGAGAAAACTGTGTTATAATAATAGCAAAATACGTTTTTGAAAATAAATGCTTAATAATAGCATTATTCTTTAGTGTCAAACAATAAATACAATCGATATTCAACAGTATAAAACTCGTTTAGTTAACAATTTCTTTATTTTACGTTTTGAATTTGTTAAAATTCTGACAGTTAAACTTATAAGATAGTAACACTTTTTTTCTGTGATATCAAAAACTGAAAAAAATCTTCAAGTGAAATATTTGCAGAAATTCATGGGAGTTAATATTTTGGAATAATTCGTGATACAAACATGGTTTATTTTACAAAAATATGAGCAAAACACCTAATGAAAAATTCGTATACGGGCTCCATTATTTTGATAAAAATTAATAAAAACATTTAATTGAAAGGCTACCAAAAGAATCTAATAAAATAATAGAATGTCTTTCAGAAGGGCTGCCAGCTATATAAGCAAAACTTTTAAAATGGAATAGACACTATTAAAACAAATTGATAAAAAGTAACTAGTCATGGACCAAGAAAACAACTACAAAGAGTTAAAAGGACGAAAAGAAAAAGAAATAAGAACTTATACCTTCAGCAGATTTTTTGTGTATTTATGTATTTCTGATACGCAAATAAGGGATTAGCCCATTCAAATTCCTTCAGGCCAGGATTTTTCAGTATAATGACTATAATAACTTCGTAAAAACAAAACTTATCTAACAAACAGGAATTTTTTCTCTCTAATGCATTGTAACCAGAACCAGGAGAATTTCTGAGAAAACTCCTTTAACCTTTAGGCCAGGGGATGACCAAATGACTAGGGCGCTGGCATTTGGTTCAGATCCTGTGGGTTCGAGTCCAATTAATGGAATGGATGTTTGTAGCCGTTCGAAATTTGCTTTAAACTGTAGGTCCCGGTCTAATTAGCCCTCGTGTAGCAAAAAGTTGAATGCAGTGCTCGAAACCAAACCAAACCTTTAACCTTTATATGCATTTATTTACTGCTATACAATTTAACCTTTTGATTTTAAAGCTGGGGTATTTTAAAAATAAAAGTAAACTTCATATTTGTGATTTAGTAAAAATTGGGGATCAGAAGTTTTCAGATAGCCGAGTATCGCATTTATTTCTTGAACAGCAGAAGAAATTAAAAAGGCATACGTCCAAGTTTTGCTGCTGTCAATTCCCACTCTGCTTTGAAGACACTCCACTAAATTTTGAGTCCTGTCTCCCCTCTTCCAAAAGCGCGTTCGTTAGCTGATTAACTGATTTCAGGTATTGTGGCCAAGCTCTTAGTCACATTTCATCTCAACGCGGTGCGATCAAATTGAACTGAGATATCAAGTACAGTTCCTAGATATCCTTGCCAAAACCAGCGTTGTACCACTTCCGATTAATGGATGACTGCGTTATCAAGCTGGAAAATGTTAGGGCCCCACGCCGAACTGTTGCGAAAATGCTTGATGCGCAAAGTTCGTTAAAATATCAAGATCTGCCTTGGTTCAGAGGTTTAGTTCGGACTAATGGGTCCGGTGAAAACCAAGAAAACGTTACGCCAGTTTGATACTTTCTCCAAAGTTGATCGTTGACGCAATGCAGATGGGTAAGCAGTGTTCACCTGACATGTTCCTGTCCCAAACTTGTCTATCGGAATACAAGATGGTGTAGAGAGATTCGTTACTGCATGAAACACTTCCGTATTGCTCAAAGGGTCCATTGACGATGATCTTTATATCAATAAAGGACTCGTCACACGCTGCGTAGATCCCATGATTGCTGAACAATGAAAAACAGGTCTATCCTTTTTTCATTATGTGGTAATAAGGAATCAAGCAGCATGCGAATAGTCCTTACTTAATTTGGCCTTTGAGATCAGATACGAGGATCATTTCATCAGTTTTTTGACTATTTAAGTTCAAAGTTATTTAATATTTAATTTTACTCGGAATTAAATAAAGGACCTTTTATAATACATGCAAGTTTTTTTATACGGAAATATCAGCTAGTTATTTTCCAATTACATATTAATAACTTTTTTTTACTAATGATGAGGCACTTGTCGTTTGATATTCGCTTTTGTTATTAACCGCGAAGTCTTGCTGGCTACTTTATTACAGGAGCGTCATTTAGTTGGGCCAGTATTGCTCCCTATGAGGGGACAACGTTGTAACAACCAAGCATTATTCAGGATTTAAACCCAAGCCCGCTGTGTGGAAGCTCACAACGCTAACAATCCTGTTTTTCTCGATGTTTGTTACTCTTTTTGAACTTACTTTAAGTGTAAAACAGTTTCGGATGAACAGCTATTTGAAAGCTGTTCTGATGACAGCCAATCCATTTGAAATCGTATTTTTAATGATGAAATGGTAGGTAACCGGAATTTCAGAAAAGAAATAGCATATTATTGTTAGAAACAATATTATTATTTTTTTATACCATGACGGCGGCCATATTAACAGCATTATTTATTGAATTCATTTTTTAACGAAACAAATATAATTAAATATTGAGATAGTATAGTAAAAAACAATTCGCTAAGTGAATTAAGAAATTTTTGATGTCAAAATTCTCCAATTTAGTTTCTAGCAGGAAAATCTTTTAAAAACTATATTTGTTATTAATTGCATTTTATAGCCGTTTTGAGTCATCAGTTTTATTTCTTTGAATAAACTTGTACTTATCTGCAGATAAATAATTATTTATAGAATTATAATTCTTGCTAAATGTAAAATTATGGTCCTTAATGATAAGAAATCATAAAAGACCGTTTTAATGTATTATTAGGTACCTGTTTTATGGATAACTACTCAATAACACGTGTGTGCGTAAACGCAAACGAAAACCTGAGCTAAACAAAAATATTTCATTTGTTTGTTGGTTTACTTCTACATGAGTTTGAAAGCCGACTTATTACTACTTTCCGTAATTATTTAAACACTTACATGATAAAATTTTTGATTCTGCATCAAAGTTGGTCAGTAATAATTTACCATAAAAATAAATTTTGCAGTGTTTAAATCTTCACCCCGTGCATGTTTACAAGTATTTTTGAACTATTTTAAGATCATTTTTGGAATTTTTAATCAACACGATGCAGTGATTAAAAGAATCCTGCTTTTTTCGATGTTTGTTATTAATTTTGAACTTACTGTAAGTGTGAAACAGTTTCGGATGAACAGCTATTTGAAAGCTGTTCTGATGACTGCCAAGCCATCTGAAATCGTATTTTTATTATTACCATGTTTTTATTAACTAGCTTCTTGCAATCTATTTTTAACTAACTTCCCGACTAGCTTGACATTTGAAACTTTTAGAATAGCTCAGAACACGATGACAATGCATTCTTTTAATACTTTTAGCCATCTTTAAGCAGAATTGAATTCATTTTCAGTTAATTTTGTTGTTTGAAAATTTCTTATAATTGCTCTCTTTATGACGCATTTGATCATTTTCTTTCAAGTTGATGGGATAAATCATCAAAAAATTTTTTTTAAAGTATTTATTAATACATAGAATTGCCAAGTTTATATGATTCAACAGAAAATTTAAAAACGTGGTATATAAAAGTTCTTTTTATCTTGTAATTATTAATGATGAAATGGAAGGTAACCGAAATTTTAGAAAAGAAATAACATATTATTGTTAGAAACAGTATAATTATTTTTTTCCACACAATTAACGAAGTTTCGGTTGCTAAGGAGATTTACGAGTATACCATCTCGGGCTCAAAAAATTTATGCAGAGATTCAAAGAAAATTGGAATTTATCTATATATATAAAACAGTTCCGTAACTGACTCATTCATTCACTGACTGACTGACTGACATACAACGCACAGACCAAACCGCTGGACCTAAAGGGCTGAAATTTTGCATGGCGATTCTTCTAATAGTGTAGGGGTGCACTAAGAAAGATTTTTCAAAAATTCTTCTTAGATTTTTTAAAATTAAATTTTTAAGCTGTTTTTTAAACTTTTTTTACGTTTGCATTTAAAATAATACATTGAGGGTTATAAAATTTATATCACTAGAAAGATCATAAAAATTCCTTCAAAATGAAATCTTTTTCGAACCTTTACCTCCATTTCCTGATTTTTGGTGAATTTTTAAAGATTAATTTTTAGAATTTAATTTATTAAATGTTGATCACGTGATTTCTTTTTCTGGTACTTTAAATAAATTTATCGTCACGTGCATAACAACTTAATAGACAAAAATGATGTTCTTTTTCTTTCTAATGCAGCAGACGATTGGATATTATCCAAAAAAATAAATATCCCTTACGATTTTTTTTATAAATATATATATATATATATATATTTTACATCAAATGTATATATTGATCGTCGCATTTATTATAAATATATATATATATACATATATATATATATATATATATATATATATATATATATATTGGCATTAATTGTATACATTGACCGTTGTATTTAATTTGAATGTACTCCGTAGCGAAGCGCGGGTTTTCAGTTAGTAAAGAAATAAAAATGCAAGAATCTTAGTTGCCAACTGAAAAACAGTTACTCTCGGAAGTAGAATGTTAGCAGTACCATCTGTCAAATCCATCATCCATCATCTTATACCACATCGAAAATTACCTACTGGCAAGCAGACCGATCGTGCGAAAACAACAGATCATATCTTGCCCTGCTTTCACTCGAACTCGCACTTTAAGCCAGAGATAATCCGCTTTTACCTCAGCCGTCATGTTCAGGTGAAGCGGATCCAAGTACAAGGAAGGAAAGATGAGGCAGAATTTAGAAGGTCAACCGGCGAAGTTATCAATCAAAATAGCTAAATGGTGCTGATAGAATGGCTCCACTGGTGAACTGAATTTTCGGAATTTTATTCGTAAATGAAGAGTGGTAGAAGGGTGCTTGATACAACAGACCTCTTTTCCCGGGAAATCGTTTTGAAACGTCCCGAAATAATAAGCAAAACTAATTCCCGTTTCTCAAATATATTCGTAGAAACTGAAAGTCAAAATTATGTTTGACAATAATGACCGGTATTACGTACAGGTAGCCCTCCTACAGCACGGCATCTTACAACACGGTTTCGTTCTAACACAAGATAAATTGCGGGAACCCTCGTACAACACTTCAACCTGTAACACGGTTTCGCTCTAACACGATAAAAATATTGCGAAAATCTTTGTACAACACTGTACTTCTATAACACTCGATAACATGATTTTTGTTTAACACATTTAAAAGCTAAATTACCTTAAAATAATGACGGGAAGGAATAATGAACTATAGTGGCTTTACATGAAAATGCATAAAAAAATTATAATTTATTCATTTATAATTCTATAAAATTACAAGAAGGCCTAAGCTTAGCTGAAAATCTTGAATCATTTTTCCCGAATGCAGACCCTTCCGCTGAAAGAAGCCGAAAATTCAAAAGGGAGCTGCAAAATTGTCCATCTCCATACCGTGAATCTACAATGACCTTGTAAGAACCAGTAAATAAACCAAAATTACAGATTTTTTAAAGAGGATAGAAGGTGCAAAAAATCTAAATGAAGAAAAAGGTTCTGAAAGTGAAGGTGATATCGTTCAATCGAAAAAACGTTCTCGTTTGATTGTACTGAGCAGTGATGAGGAAGAAATTTATTAAATTATGGTCGCATTAAATAAAAATAATTTTTTTTTGTTTCTTTTCGTTTTGTGTTATACATACATTTATAGTTTTAATGAAAATTAAGTTGCTTTTATGAATTAAAAAAAAAGTTTGTTTTTAATGAGCAGAACGTAACCCCCCCTTTTTTAACTGTCTCTTGGTCTCATATAACACGGTTTCACACAACACGGTGTTTTTTAGGAAACTATCTACTGTGTTATAGGAGGGTTACATGTATTTCAGTATTGATGTCGAGTGCTCAGAACACATAAAACTGAAATTTTGTATTACTAATGACTGTATTAGCTTCGGACATTTTATTTGTTAAATTGTCTTTTTGAGTTTATTCGCTCTTTAAAGAAAGATTTACATCACACACACACATACATATATACATATACATATACATATACATATATAAATATATATATATATATATATATATATATATATATATATATATATATATATATATATATATATATATATATATATATACGTATATCCATTACATCTCGTTCTTAAAATGCAACCTGAAAAGGAAAACTAGCTCATATTTACTTGGCTGGAGCTAGACTCAGCCTGAAAGGAATAAAATTTTGATGCAGTCTGACCGAATAGTTTATTGGAGCGAAAGTAACATCCGTCCATCTCAGACGACGGCTCGGGAGCGAATATATCACCTTTCAACCTTAAGCGCGAGAGGCGAAAAAAACATGTGGCTGTTATTTTGTACGATCAGCAGAGTATTGGGGCTGGCGATGCGAACCCACGCCTTTCTCTAGACATATACACGTGTATAAATGCAAGGCATGCGATTTATGGGAAGCTCTGTTGCTATGGGTTTGTAGCGATAAAGTAAGATTACTGCGGATTGGATTGAGGAAAGGGAATTTAAATGATAGAATGGAGGGCATAATATTTAATTTATTACTTACACACACACACACACACACACACACACATATTTATATAACACGCACACCACTGATTCCGGTACGCTTATCATAATGCAATAACACGAGGTACAAGAGATGGATTCATACAGGATATAATATCGGCACAGTACACGGGAGGCGAAAATACTCAAAACATCGCTGTTGATGGTAGTCGTGGTCGCTACTTGAGCACTCGGGGAAAGAGCAGAAAACACAATGAAGAGCTCGCACAACATAGATGAGAAGCACAAAGTCCGTGAAATATTTTATTTAATCCGAATAACGAAGACAGCACACAGCATAGGAGATTTCAGCAAAGCAACTTTACATCAGGCAACTTGACACTTAGGCATAAACAAACTAGCCCCGGACCTGCCGGTGTTTGAGTATCACTGGATATTACATTGTATGGACAGACAGCGGAGATGCGCGATGATAACAGCAAAACAAGGACGACACCAGGAGAGGGCAAAGGAAGCAGACAGAAAGCCCGCGGAAAACGCTGTTTTACCTTTTATACCAAGGGTTCGTGACCCTGACGCTAGGTGTCTAAAATTATTTTAATTGGTTAGGAACAGACATCTGACTGACCATGTGGTATATGAGTCGAAAGACGTATGATTTTTCGAAAGGCGTCGAGAACACGCGATTCTGAATCATATCTCAAAATAACTTTAACGTTTCGCGCGTGGCGGTTAAAGGGACAAGCGAAAAAAATGCTGTGATTTGACGAGAAAATCCTACTGCTTTGTATTGTTATCGTAACTTACAGACTAGAATCTGTTTCATAGTCAGCAGCCCTTGTTAAATATACGCTGAACAATATAAATAATATTGTATAATTATTTAAATAATAAATATTGCAATATTATAAAATTACAATATAATTATTAATATAGAGTATTTATGTAATATGTAGATATGAACTGGCTCTAACGCAGCAAAATAAATAACATTTTTGTTTTTTGCTGCTAATGAGTGAAAATATTAATTCTTTGTTTCTACTCCAAAAATTTATACCTCTCATGGTCTGAGGACCAGACTGTTAGAAATCGTAAGTCATTTAAATAGTTTACAGGTAAAGACTTTCAAGTAGGCTGGAGATTTGTTTCCAATTGCCAATCTTTGGCCTATTCTTTTTGTTGGAATCAGAAAGTAAGTAATTATAAATAAAGTTTTAACCAATCACTAGTTATAGAAAAGTAAATACTTGCAGGTAACTGAAGCATTTGGCTATAAAGTGAAGTTTTATTTCTTTTTGTTGTATCCTCATAAAGTAGGAACATAGATCTAGGGTACTTTTTAGAAAAAAAAAATCCCTAACGCGAACACTGTGACAAAATGAAATAAATGCTTAAGTAATTAAAAAGAACAAATTTGGATAAATACGAAGTTCAAAGTCTATCCTAACTTTTAAAAATTAAACCTTGGTTTTTAAAAATAGCAATTAATTCTTACAACAGATAACAATCCTCGATGTATAGTTAGTAATATTTTTCTGTTAGTTGTTTTCCTCCAGTGAATTTACAAAATTCTTAAAATTATGTATTTTTGTGATTTTTTTAAGCATCTGCATCGAATTCCATCTCTTGAAAATATACCTTCACACAAAATTAAAAATGGCAAACTTGAGTTTTGACTTCAGAAGCACCAGCTTAATTTGAGAAGCATGAGAGGAGAAATGCTTCATGTAAGTGCCGAAGAAAATACTTTCCGCATTTAAATGATATTTCATTTATCGAAATATTACCCTTATTTTGCTAAAATAAAGCTTTCAAAAAGCTCATCTCACTGTGACGCCTTATTTTTTTTACTCATATAATGGTATAAACATATGTTCATTCATTTAAATCTAAGAACTAAAATGAACAAAACCTGCCAAACTACTTGTTTACTATTACTCTTTAAAAGCTTGATTTAACCAAGTAATCCATGTTTTAAAACTTATCACGTTGTTTTAAGACTATTCATTATGTAATTTACCTGTAGACTGCGCTCGGGGATAGGTTTGTCAGTCAAGTTCGCATCTTCCCCTTTTAAATTTGCGAGACCCCAAAAAACAAGTGCTAGTCAAAATCAGTAGCGAATGCCAATCCTGGGGGCAAACTAAAGTTTACCACTGAGCGTGGAATGCTGAAATTTTCCCCCAGTTTTTCACCGGAAGATAAACTTCTTGGTGCACTTTCCACGACTGGAGGATATAGATGGATTCGGTCGGATGCTTTTCTTTCCCTGCTAGCAAGACCTTGGGGAAAAAAGAATCTCCAGCAACTTAACGTAGCTGTTCGCTCGGAAATGCATGGCATTTTTTTTATCGCAAATCACTTCTTGACAGCAGTTCAAGTATCAATCCACCAGAGTTTGAAACAATTCATTATTAGCTGCTGTCCGCGCAAGATCATGCGCACTAGCTGCATTGACGATCGTGTTGAGTTTGTTATTCGTGTTTGTGTGGTTCCTGTGAGAAGTTAGAGTCCTTTACAAGCGTGCGAAATTATTGTGCTCCAGTTCTGATACGCAACAAATTTAGTGATCGTCTCTTTTTTTACACAATTGCATCATGCTTTCGAGGCCTAAATAGCGGTGCTTTCTATAGAAAAACATAACCGTAAGTAAACATTCCATTATTTTTTACTTGAAATCTATGAATGTATCAAGATATAAAGATCAAACTTTAAAGCAAGAGAGATCATACAGTAGAAGTTTAATATAAATCAAAACTAACTTTAGCTTTATTTTTATTTTCCGATATATTGTTCAATATTTTCGTATGTTGTTACTGGTTATTACTAAGAGTTATTTGATAGAAAGTTAAACAATTTATAATTCTGCTTTTGAAATTTTGCTTGGTTAAAAAATTTCCGTATCGGTTTGACTAAAAGTAATGAAATATATTTGTTCAATCAATTTTAAACAAAATTGTTTTCTTATAATTTTTTAATTTTGAAAAAAAGTACGTATTCCATTTTAACCTGCAACTAAATTTCCATATTTTTTTTTGTCCCGGATAATGGGGAGAGCAATTTTTTCCCTTTTATTATGAAACTATAAAGTAAAATCTCGATTAAACATTAAGAGTTTTCAAAATAAAATCAGATTTTCTTTGGATTTATAACTTTATAAGTTTTTCCTCTATGCTAATTTTATTTCAAAAGTCTCAAGAGGTCACTTATATATATATATATATATATATATATATATATATATATATATATATATATATATATATATATATATATATATATATATATATATATAAAATCTGAAAAAATTGAAATGAGTAAAGAATTTTTTCCCTTTTGTTCAATGATCATTGAAGTTTTTTTTTGTCTTATAAACCTAACAAGGAATTCCTTTTTTTCTCTGATAACAATATTTCCAAAATTTTGCAATTTAGAAAATTTAATAAGTAAGCAACATTTGATTCTCATAACAAATATTTTGTAACAAAAGGTTTATTCACACTCAAATAGGAAAATTTTATGAGCCATAAAATTTCTCAAACATTTCATCTCATTATAATATAAATTGTACAGTCGAACCCCGTTATAACGAACTTCAAGGGACAAAGGGTTTTGTTCGCTATATCCGGTGGTTCGCTATATACGAACCGTTAAGAAAAATATTAGAGTTCACAAAACGTATAACTCATTAATTGCTATGTGTATTCAATAATGATGTATTGAACGAATGATTAAATCTATTAAAAATGATCATTAATGATTCACTGTTTTGATGCAGATATAATCGGTTATCTTCTGTTAACGTTATGCCGATTTCAAAAACATTTTATGAATTTCTTTGTCTAATACATCGAATGACTCCAACACTCTTTCTTCCACTGTTTGTGTAGAGAAAATACTTATTGACACGCATCGCTGCTGTAGCATCTGAGATGGTGAGGATTTCGTCATTTATGTGCTCCTCTTCATCAGCATCAGAATCTTCGATTTCAGAATGATTCATTTTAATTTCTTCCACAATGTCTTCATCAATTGGATTTTCTCATGTACTGACTTCATCATCACATGTTTCTAACAATTGCATGCCACAATCTTTAGAATGATGAAATTATGTGCTTTTCTATCCACATCGCGATAGGTAAATCTTCATCATCTTCTTCTTCAACATTCGTTGTATCTTCAACATTCTTAAAAATTTTTAAAAAAAAAATCCAGTAGTCGACTGAAAAAAAAGGTTCGTTATAGCCGATTCTAAAGATTTCGGTGGTTCGCTATAAAAGGATAAATTAGCATTAAATACAATAGGAAAACGGCGGGACCAAAATTTTCGTTCGTTATATCTGGGAGTTCGTTATATACCGGGTTCGCTATAACGGGGTTCGGTTCGACTGTATTAACTTTTTCTTATAAAATCTGCAAAGTATTTTTTTAAATACTATCTTTTCATCTAGCAAATCATTTAATATCGAATTAAGAAATAATTACTCCTCAATAAAAACACTGACTTTTGAGAGTTATGGACCGTTAAGGGGAGTCCTAAATGCTACTCCAAATCAGCTATTTTAATTAGCAAACACAAAGATAGTCTTCCTCTTAAGGTAATACTTAAAAGATTTAAATTTTAGGGCTCATTTCATTCTTTTTCATGCTCTATATCGAATTTTGATAATTATAGTGTGTGAGATTGACTAAATCATGCGACAAAGGAATCCGACACAAATAAAAATGTTTTAAAGATCAGTAAATTTTGCTTTAAAACCGAATAAGTATTTTATCTTCAAATAGGGAAGATATAGAGTCAACAGGTCTCCGTTTTAATTTACTAACACATAGAGACTGTTTTCAAACTTTTAAATCCTGTATGTATCTATTTTTGCTTTCTTACTCTAAATGAAGTGGTCTCTTTAGAGCGCTTGAGATAAAAAAGTTCCTAATCTGATATCTAGACTCTAGAATTCCCCAGAATCGTAATACCTAATTGCGGAGAGAAAAAAAAAAAATAGGAAATCCATCAGATGTTAACCTTAAAATACTTTCTGCTTGAATTACTTTTGAAAACTATAGCCTGTTTTCAAAGAGAACAGGTTTTAGACTTCTGAAGCGAACGTGGAGTAAAGAAAAAAAAAGATGGGATGGGTAAAACTATGCATATTAATTCTTAAAACGGGATCAAAGTATTTCCTTTTCATTTGCAGATGTGAACTATTTTGTCTCAAACTCATTTTGATCTAGGGTACTGATTTCAAAATCTTACTATTTTGAAAGAAGGAAAATGGGGTAAAGTGTGGCATTCGAAAAAAATTATTTTCGCGTGTATGCTAAAATTAAACAATTTTATGAAAATGCTTCTCTAATTCCTCGGGGGAATTTTTTTTTACAATTAAACTACAATAAAAGATGCTTTTTTTTCGGTGTATACTTAAATCATAATAAAGTTGTTTTTGAAAAAGGCCTGTCTGTAAAAATCCCAGTTTTATCACTTAAATAATGCGATAAATTTGTTATTTTTGGAAAGAGGATTCAAAGTTTAGAAAGAGAATGTTCTTTTTTATTATTACAGATAAACAGTTGTGTAGGAAAGATGTTAATCTTTTATTAGGATATTGACTTGCACGTTTCTCTGGGATGTAGATTTTAAAATCTTTTATTTTTACCTAATAAAATCAAGATAAAGGGAAATTTCAGAAGAATTGCAAAAAATTCTCATATTATCAAACAAATATTTCTAATGGTAGTGCAAATTTTGAGAGAGAGAAAAAAATCGCATTATTTGAATGCATTATACTAATTGTGAAATACATTGTACTAATTGTGACTAAATGAATTATACTAATTGTCATTTAAGTGTGATCTCACTGAAAGAAAGTTTTCTTCCAGTCCATTTATTTTAATTTAATTCATGCAAGAGTTATCGATTTTTTAACTTAATATAGCACAGCATGGATATGTGTGATATTACAAACCGATGAAAATTATTGTGAGATTTTTTGTCGTACTGTTAGTTAAGAAATATATATTAAAGCATTAGCTTTCCTTTTATTTAAGATTTTAAAACCTTTATTATACTAATAACACATGTAAGAAAACTCTAAATATGCAATATTTACGTAAGGTAAAGAAGTATATTATAATCTTTTTTTTTAAATATCTGATAAGAAAATTTTTAAAAGGAGGTGAAAATGTCAATAATGTTAGGAAGAAATTTGTCTGCAGGTAGCGTTAATTCTCTTTTTATCAGAAGAGAAAATACTAAACCTTTCCGTTACCTTTTCTCTAAAATTTTATTACACGTTTTTACTGAAAGGGCTTTAATTTGAAGTTATTTACAGGGAAATGATTTTTACCAAATTTTTCCAATTTTAATGTGACGATATAATTACGTTCACGACCTGAAAGATTTAAAAATTTTCATTTTGATTCTATGAACGCAAACATGCATCAAAGAAAAGTAATTAATTTTGTGAGACATATTTAAAAGTGATTGCAAGTGGGTACAGCACCCATGTTAACCTCCGAGACTCTATCCAGGAGATTCAATCGAAAGGGCGAAATGACTACATATTAGACTTCGTATAGCATTTTCATTATTAAAATATTGACCAATGTGAAAATGATTTCTTTTCATGGTGATTTATTCTTATAAAGTTCAAATATAAATTCTATGGTACTTTTATAATTATTTCTGTGAATTATTTTGTTACTTCTCACAAATATAAATACAGGAAAACGTAAAATCACTACTCAAGTTTAGTTATATTGTCAGAGATAAGCCTGGATATACGTTTCTAAATACAGTTTTAGTTTAAACTCTTCAGTAAGTAACCACAAACCAAAAATTGAAAATAGAAACAAAAACAGAATGCGTTTTAAATTAGACAAAATGGTCATTCTTTCAACTTTGAAATTCATCAACAAAATTTTACGGCAGAGTTGCACCATTGATACGGCATAGAACCCAAAATGATGATGTTCACTTCCTTTTTCCTGTTTATCCTGATAATGTCTCATTATAATTATACAGATTTTCTGTAACGTAATTTTAAAACTAGAATTTTGCATTTGCCTAATTCTCCAACAGACTGGTACCGAAGTGCAGCGACTTGGCCGTTCGATCGGGACAAAACATTAAACATTAAAACGTTTACCGGACCTGGATGGATATATTAATTATTCACTTTTTTCAGTGCACTGATAAGATTTGTAATATACACGGAGAAGTTAGAAACTTCATTAACACACTAGATAACATTTTAACACCAGCAGTTTATCCACGCGTAAAGGATTAACTTACATTAACAAATTGAAGCAAATTCGAAGTAACGTTAAATAATCTAAATATTTGGATTGGGGAAAGAAAGTATATTATATCATTACGATGTTATGTTGTAGGGGGTTTTGAACGAGGAGGAGTTGTAAACAAACACAGTTTGTTTGGGAATTAATCGAAGAGATATTTTTAATATTTTACAGACTTGCTTCGCGAATAAGCGAACATCACACGAGCATCCCAGGCTACTATATAAAACACTATTCTCCGTTTTTAGTAGTATTCAGTATTCAGTTCCGATTTAGCTCTGTTACATATGTCAAACAGGATAAATGCACGTTTAACGTATTTAGCATTCTATTTGTGTATGTGGTTATTCTCCATACGTTAAGTTTGCATATGCTCATACCACGTTTCACAACAAACTCTAAGATATGATTACATCATAAAGGCAGTTTGAATGAAAATATCGCACTAGGTGCATGACATAAAAATATTTTGCACAAAGCCATAACTAATTGTTTCAAACTCTGAGCGACATCAATATATTTTAGAAAGGGATATATATCTCCTTAAAATCAGTTCTAACAAGACTGGTATATCTGTAAATTTAAACAGTATAATTATGACTTTACAGAAACTTGTGGATAATAAATGCGTAAAGAACACTTCTTCAATTCCACAATAAATTAAAAAGCGTTAGCTACATATTTCGAACTAATCAATAGTTCCCCAGGCTAGGAACATTGGTGTGATTGTCGCATTAAACAATTCACAAATGCGAAGGTCATCGAAACTCTTTTATATAAATAGGAGCGACAATAGAAAATTCTCGAAAAAAGAATAGGAGGGGGTGGCTCCCGAAAGTGAAAAGAGGTGAGGGGGTAAGTTTTACGACCACCAGACTCCACACGGGACACACCAGTTAACGAAGCTAACAGATCAAAGATCGTTAATATACAAGGTGCGCCCATAAAGTAACCGGGCAATTTTTTATAAATAAGAAAAATATTAGTCACCTTCAAATAAATTTAGCTCCTTCAAAATAATCGCCAACGGAGTCTATACAATTTTTCCAACGTTTCTTCAAGTCATCGAAACACTGTTTATAGGCGTTGGAACTAACTGTTCGCAAAATAAGCGTAACATTTGATTTAATATCCGAGACGTTTTCAAATCTCTGTCCTTTCATGGATTTGGAATTTTTTGATTACAAAGGACTTATTCACCACGAAATTGTTCCTGAAAATCAAACAATTAATCATTATTTTTAGAAGGAGGTGCTTTTTCGATTAAGAAACAGGATAAGGCGAGTCAGGAAGGAACTGTTTGATTCTGGGCAATGGTTTCTTTTACACGATTATGCTAGACCCCATACAGCAATTTCTGTACAACGAATCCTGTTAAGCATTCAATTACAGTGATAAATCACCCACCCTATTCTCCCGACTTATCTCCAGCTTATTTTTTCCTTTTTCCGAAGCTTAAGGTGGCCATGAAAGGACAGAGATTTGAAAACGTCTCGGATATTAAATCAAATGTTACGCGTATTTTGCGAACGGTTAGTTCCAACGCCTATAAACAGTGTTTCGATGACTTGAAGAAACGTTGGAAAAATTGCATAGACTCCTTTGGCGATTATTTTGAAGGAGATAAATTTATTTGAAGGTGAGTAATATTTTTCTTATTTATAAAAAAATGTCCGGTTACTTTATGGACGCACCTAAACAACATAAGAGAAAATTAATATCAAGGATAGAATGATACAAGATAATATGAACCCAGAATAAAATTAGGACTTACAGAAACTTGCGGATAATTAAACAGGATAGTTAATAAACCAGGTTATTAATTAATCAGGATAGTTTTGCAATTTTTTACTGCGACTGGGGTCATTAATTTATAATTGCAAACTTAGCGACCCCCCCTCCCCCATGCTTTTCTGAATCTTACACTTTTTATTCTCTAAACAAAGTAATATTTCTCGTTTCATTCTGTTGACAGATTAAAATGCTCTTATTTATTTAAGAAAATGTTCGTTTCAAATAATCATTTGGTACTAGTCTCTAAATGCGATTAATGGTCTTTCTCAGGGATATTTTGTAATCATCTTTTTCAAATATCTTTATTTCACATCTGCTAGATGTGAAAAGGAACTCAGCCATCTAATGTTATTTTTTTTTTATTATTTATGATTGATTTTTTCACTGGATATTAACATGTTAAACTCATATTTTATTTTTACAGTATATCCCTATTTAGTCTAAACTAGAAACTTTGTAGAATCTCACCCGAAATAATTTTAAACGTACTAAATGGTATTTTGCTTAATTAAAGATGAATATCCTTTTCTATAAAGCAGAAGCGTAAGGTGTCATTATGTCTGAATTAGTTTGATCCGTGAAACATCGTTTACGTTATCTTATTGAGAAATAGAAATTGGGAAAAGAAAATTGGGCTGCTATAATTTCCTTGTAAAAGGTCATACTTTTTCGGTACATTGTGGTGAAAATTTAATACCCAAAATAATGGATTTTATAAAGTTTTACTGATAAGTTTTAATAAAAGACTTCTCTGTTGATAAAATTTACTCATTTTTCAATTTTTATCTTTTCAATACTGGATTTGTTTCCCTTTTAAATTAAAATTATAAGGTAAGTTGGATTAACTGGGCCATAGATTTTCAATTTTTTTATATACTATACTTTTAACACATTAAAACTATACTAACATGTATAATTTTTAAAAAATCTTTTGTATTACATGCATTTTAGTAAGTCTTAGGGAGTCTGTTTAAGCTATGATATTGATTTTTATTATATATATTATATATAAATATTGTATATATTTTTAAATACAGGTGGGCCCAGTTCCCTTGATAAATGGGGTAAGTGGACCACCCAGGTCTATTTCTCATAAGAAACAACAGAATCTGTGACTGGGTCCAATGCTTGTATATCTAGAAAAATAAAAAAAAAATTCTACCCCCATTTAAAAATAATTTTTCGAAGCAATTACAAATGTTGAATTTCTTCGAAGCAATTGCAAATGTTGAAAGATAGATTGTTGCGAACACCGGGAAAAAAAATAACACACAGAGTGGAGTACAGTTCCCACCTAATATGTAAAGGAAAAATCTGGGTGGCGATGGCCCAGTTACCCCATGGGCCCAGTTACACCAACTTACCTTACGTAAAATACGGGGAATATACTATTGGTATAAAGGAAGGCCAGTCTCATTCTGGTTTTTCTTCATTGAGGAATAACAGTTCTGAAGGAAAATTTTTATTCATATCAGAAATACGAGTTATAATTTCGAAAGCCATTATATAGTATAACAGGTATTCTTAACCTCAAATCCATAAGCTGAAGAAAACTGAAATAGCTAGCTTATATTTTTGGCCCTCAGTGGGAATTAATTAAAGAGCAAAAAGGTTAAATTTATATAAAAATGATCACAACTGGCAAGCTTACCCCCCCTCCCCCCCACACACACATGTCATGGATACATGTAAAACACCTGGAGAAAGTGCGTATTTAGATTTTTCTCCTTCAATCAAAATGCAGAGCATTTGCTATTATAGCTCTCCGTTTGAAATAATATCAAACTAGGGTTTTTATTATAAGAGTGCATACCTTTGATAAGAAAAGTAACAAAGGGCTAATCTATTGTTGTTGGTTTTACGCTTAAGAATCGCACTCCTGATAAATACTAATGTAAATCATGACTTGACCCAATATGATAAGTTTAAAAAAATTAAATTCCTCATAAAAATTTAAACGCTGCATTAAAAAAAAATTTTTTTAACCTATGGCTTTATTTGGAAAATTAATCCATATTTACAGGCAACACAAACAGCAAAGAACTAAGCATTGAACAGATGCATAAAACACAACAGTGAACAAAGTTTATAAAAGCTGCATTATAAACTTTACTTAAAAGAAACGCTTATAAGGGTGTTTTCAAGTGTATAGCCAAGATAAATGCTTTCCTATAATTTACTCAGGTATATTATAAATTCACAGCTTTTTTCTGCATTTTAATGAAACGATTTACTTTGATAGAGTAAACATGCTTTGTTTCAAAATCCAATAAATAACCTCAAATGCTCCCCCTTTCTGTGATTATGGATATTGTATTTGATATTATATGTGATAATTTTGGGGCGGTTTCAAAATAACCTAGTCTATTGTCAACATGTGATGGGGGCAACGATTTGGAAATGGAGGCGAATCAGGAAGCCCATAGCTAAATAATCTACAATCAACTAATTTTAATTACTGTGGGTGCCCGCATCCAATCAAGGTTTGCTAACCTTTTTTTTTTGTTGATGTTGTGTCTGTGTGAGCGCTAGTCGTTCCCTTTGAGCAGGATGAGTCTGTTTTAATGCTTATTCAACGCATTTAGTAAAAATATATGATTTTAAAATGCTCATTATTCATTATTAATGTTAAGTATAAATTTATTTTGAATGAAATAATGCAGCATCTTTGTGCAAGAAATGTTCACGTCGTATCAAATATTAAGTATATTTTTCTCTTTCTTACCTTAGTGAAAATATATTTGAGTTCATATCCTCTCTTTTGTAAAATGTAGACTTGTAGTCAGTAAGAAATATTCTTAAAAGTAAGAATAAGGGCTATGAATGTTTAAAAGAATTATTTAATGTATTTTATATTCCAAGAAAGCATTTCTAATTGTCATGTTATCAAATATTAAGTATATTTTTCCCTTTCTTACCTTAATCAAAATATATTAAAGCTCATGTTCTCTCTTTTGTAAAATGTAGACTTGTAGTCAGTAAGAAATATTCTTTAAAGTAACAATAAGGGCTATGAATGTTTAAAAGAATTATTTAATGTATTTTATATTCCAAGAAAGCATTTCCAATTGTCATGTTATCAAATATTAAGTATATTTTTCCCTTTCTTACCTTAGTGAAAATATATTTAAACTCATATTCTCTCTTTTGTAAAATGTAGACTTATAGTCAGTAAGAAATATTCTTTAAAGTAAGAATAAGGGCTATGAATGTTTAAAAGAATTATTTAATGTATTTTATATTCCAAGAAAGCATTTCTAATTGTCATGTTATCAAATATTAAGTATATTTTCCCCTTTCTTACCTTAATCAAAATATATTAAAGCTCATGTTCTCTCTTTTGTAAAATGTAGACTTGTAGTCAGTAAGAAATATTCTTTAAAGTAACAATAAGGGCTATGAATGTTTAAAAGAATTATTTAATGTATTTTATATTCCAAGAAAGCATTTCCAATCGTCATGTTATCAAATATTAAGTATATTTTTCCCTTTCTTACCTTAGTGAAAATATATTTAAACTCATATTCTCTCTTTTGTAAAATGTAGACTTATAGTCAGTAAGAAATATTCTTTAAAGTAAGAATAAGGGCTATGAATGTTTAAAAGAATTATTTAATGTATTTTATATTCCAAGAAAGCATTTCTAATTGTCATGTTATCAAATATTAAGTATATTTTCCCCTTTCTTACCTTAATCAAAATATATTAAAGCTCATGTTCTCTCTTTTGTAAAATGTAGACTTGTAGTCAGTAAGAAATATTCTTTAAAGTAACAATAAGGGCTATGAATGTTTAAAAGAATTATTTAATGTATTTTATATTCCAAGAAAGCATTTCCAATCGTCATGTTATCAAATATTAAGTATATTTTTCCCTTTCTTACCTTAGTGAAAATATATTTAAACTCATATTCTCTCTTTTGTAAAATGTAGACTTATAGTCAGTAAGAAATATTCTTTAAAGTAAGAATAAGGGCTATGAATGTTTAAAAGAATTATTTAATGTATTTTATATTCCAAGAAAGCATTTCTAATTGTCATGTTATCAAATATTAAGTATATTTTTCCCTTTCTTACCTTAATCAAAATATATTAAAGCTCATGTTCTCTCTTTTGTAAAATGTAGACTTGTAGTCAGTAAGAAATATTCTTTAAAGTAACAATAAGGGCTATGAATGCTTAAAAGAATTATTTAATGCATTTTATATTCCAAGAAAGCATTTCCAATCGTCATGTTATCAAATATTAAGTATATTTTTCCCTTTCTTACCTTAGTCAAAATATATTAAAGCTCATGTTCTCTCTTTTGTAAAATGTAGACTTGTAGTCAGTAAGAAATATTCTTTAAAGTAAGAATAAGGGCTATGAATGTTTAAAAGAATTATTTAATGTATTTTATATTCCAAGAAAGCATTTCCAATTGTCACTTATGTTGAATTTTAACTAATTTAATGCAAGGAAAAAGGTCTCCCTGTTACTAAAAAATATACAAACAGGAAAGTTACTGTAACTTATTTTCCTCTTCAGTAGTAATTGCAACTTGTTATGATTATTTCCTTGAACATGGGTTATGAAACAATCATTTGTCTATAAAACATAATAAAAACTCTTTGGTATTAGTTTTATTTGGGATTGAAACCTTCGTCCTTCAGCACTTGGCTTCTACAGTGGCATGAATTTATGAATAATATGACGTGTCTATGGGAATTGTATTGTTTATTACGTATTACTTTTTAAATACTTAATGCAATAATTACATTAAATATTTAAAACCAGTAATTACTCCCAATTTTAATATGACCTTAGACTCAAGATTGTCTTTATCACTAATTGTGTTTAAAGTATGAATGACTAAACTACTTGATTAATTACTTTTCTCGGAGTCCTAAATATTAGATTTTTGGACTTTGCCTTGGGATATATAAGCATTTCATAAATAATAATAACGTCATTTAATTTTACTTCGCAAATGTACTTTAATTTACTGTTGCATTCCATACATTGATATTTATATGACTTTTTGCTCTGGTGATCATACGTTATGCAATCAAATAATTTCTGTAATTTCGTTAGGTATCAGAAACTAAGATCCAAATTTTTCTAAGAATATTATACTTAGGAAATTTCTCTTTCAGTTTAAAGTAATGCATTGTTATATCTGTGTTTGCTGTACAAAGGGTGTTAAGTCCCAAATGGGCTAAAATGAGTTATCAAACCAGGCATGTTTAAAAAAATCAAGGGCTCCTGCAGGGTATAGAAAGCTAAGTCCAATTCCACTCCTAAATATTTTTATTCATCAGTGAAAATTTGGAATATGTGAAACAAAACAAAAACATGGTAGTGTTAAAGGGGTTATGTCCCAATCAAGGAATTAACACTCTTTACTCAACAAAAATAAAATTAGAAAAATTTACTTTTAAAAAAATTAAAAATTTAGCTTAAAGAAACTGATTTTACCAAAGCCGTTTCTTTTTCAACCTCGTTTTTCTCAAAACTAAGATTCTGGACTTGACACTCTTTACACTGCAAATACAGATATTAAACGAGAATAAGTTTGGCAGAACTTATTTTGTCAAAATGAAAATTATGTAAGCAATGAGAATTTACTTTCTAACAGAAGAAATTTTCGAAAAGCGTTATCGAACCAGTTTCGAAGGAGATTAATCTAATAACTTTGCTATTTTAAGTCAAATTGCATATCCCGCACGTTTGTCTTGTCTTTTACATTTAAGAATTTGTTATGAACTCTTCAAATATGAATAGAAATACCGATTCATATTCAAAACTCTAATTGAAACTATATTATCACTCAGGCATCAGGTTACATGTCAGAATGCGGAAACTTATGGATTAATCTGGTAAACAAAATCTGCAGGTAGCACATGAAAAAAGATGAACTACGGCTAAAGTATGACGACATACAAGTATGTTGCAAATGTTTTTTAACTATCCTCATCATCAACGAAAGCAGCATGTGCTGTAACGAATTGCACATTGTTGCGCATAGCAACCCATCGTTATCTTGGACGGTTTCACAGAAAATGGAAATGTATGATTAGCTTTAATGAAGGCAAATT
The DNA here is from genome assembly GCA_907164885.2 of Dolomedes plantarius. Lineage (NCBI taxonomy): Eukaryota > Metazoa > Arthropoda > Arachnida > Araneae > Dolomedidae > Dolomedes > Dolomedes plantarius. The sequence goes on along the minus strand of OU015494.1, from coordinate 133,319,449 downwards.
AAAATTCCTTTGAGAAGCGAGCAATTTCTTAGTTGCCAATTTCGAAAGATTTCTTCTGGTAAAACCTGCAAAACGACCTCTATACCACACTTTGAGGCATTCTATCAAACGTTTTTTTTAACCTTCAAAAACAACTGGCTTAATTGGGATTTAAACACTAGGCCTCTCTTTAGACAATTGCGTTGTACCATTATACCATCAAGCCATTTGAGTAATATTCCTTAATGAGTTCCCATAACAGATCTCAAAAATGCAGGGAAAGTTTTGCTCTTTCCCAAAATAATAGATTGCTATCTGTTTACTAATGTCTAAACGAATAGGATTTTCTTCTCGGGCTGAAAAAAAATACATGGTTAGTGACTTTTCCTGATTTTTTTTATACAATAGTAGGAATTTGAGTGGGAGATCAAACGTAAGTTCTGAATCAAACCATTAGCTATAATAAACAGTCTTACCACCTGTTAAAAACAAGAGGTTCAAAACAGGATGTAGAGCGTTTTTTCAAAATACCAAAGAATAAATTCCCTCAGACATTTATATTAGGTTAAGGAGATAAACATATACACCTACATTCTGCATGAAAAATAAAATTAAGGCATCAAAATATTGAAATAATTTGCACTGTGTTTACGAAAAGAAAACTAAGATGTTAGAGACATTTATATTAGATTAAGGAGATAAACCTATACACCTGCATTGTGCATGAAAATTAAAATTAAAGCATCAAAATATTGAAATAATTTGCACTGTGTTTACGAAAAGAAATCTAAGATGTTAGAGACATTTATATTAGGTTAAGGAGATAAAACTATGCACCTACATTCTGCATGAAAAATTAAATTAAGGCATCAAAATATTGAAATAATTTGCACTGAGTTTACGAAAAGAAAACTAAGATATTAGATACATTTATATTAGGTTAAGGAGATAAACCTATACACCTACATTGTGCATGAAAAACAAAATTAAAGCATCAAAATATTGAAATACTTTGACCTGTGTTTACGAAAGGACAACTAAGATATTAGAGACATTTTTAAAATTCCAGAACTAGTTAATTATATTCTTGCCTGTTATCATTTATCACCCCTCTCTTTCAGTTAAATGATATCCTGTCTGTCGATAATGAGCCTTTTATTTTGCGACTTTCTTATTGGGATCTATTCCTCCTTTGAAACCGTTCAGGAACATGTCGTCCTCTAGTTTCGCATTTAAAAATATGCATTTACGTACGTTGGATAGTTTTGTTCGTAGCTGTACGTGTATTTTAATTTTATACGAATATGCTGAGTTTGATATCCAGGTGTGATATGTATAAAAATTTATCGCAAATATATTACATGATTTTGAAAATTTAATTTTTGTAAATAACTCTACAATATTTATGAGATAAATACATAAAAAATTATTAGATAAAAATATGGTAAATTGTTAAAATATATACATTCTTTAAGCATAGTTAATACTGAAAATTACTGAAATTTATCTTTCCCCTTCTCACTCCGTTGGGTGTGGTGTAGGCCACCAAGAGAAAAAAAATTTGGTGCGCAGTTTCGCTTTAAGTTTGGCCCGTATTACCTAATGTAACTAGCAGCAACTCTCCAATCAGTTTAATATCAGAACATATGCATACTTGAAGATATCTTACTCGATAGGGTACTTAACTTAAATGGGGGAAATTAATATTAATTTCTCTATAACATGGATGGATAATATTTGTATTGCATCCCCATCAGGATTTTATAATATTTTTTATGTTCTACACTTACTTTAAGGTAATTCATGACCTCTCATTCTCAGTAAACACATTTTGAGGCTTAATTTACTCGATTTCAAGTAATTGAATGATGTAAATACGGAACTCAAAACTACAATGTGCATAAGTAAAATATCCAACTAATTATATTTTGAACTATTTGCTAAAGTAATCAAATCGTAATTCAGGTTGAAATACTACTTCGATTAAAGTCATCGAAAATTTTCCCAGAATTCCTTTCCGGTCTTTAAAGACACGCACCGAAATGTCAACACGCATATCGCACTTGCAACAAAACATGCATAGATGTCAAATTGTCAGAAGCACTGCGATTACAAGTAAAATAAACACGAGTAAAGAATTTAAATTAGTCTAAATATATCCTAGAAAATTTAAAGAAAAAATATATGAGTTTTTTTTAATGTAAACCACACTAAAGGAACAATTTTAAAATTTTAAAAAGGACACGAAAGTATTCAGATTTTCCATTCCTTAAAGACTTGAATAAACTGCGATAAAAATATTCATCACTTATTGTTTTGTAATCCAGAATAGGCCTTTATTTATAATAAATCTTTTGCAAGAAGCATACTTAAAACTATCATCGATGTTAATAAAGACATAGTCGAATTTTAAAAATTTATCATTGCATGCTCTTACGAATTTTATTATAATCATCATTTGTTATTTTTTGTTAAATATCCTTACAAAGATGAGACATTATTTTAATATATTCTTGCATTTTAACCAACAATGTATTTTAATTTTATACGAAAATACTTCTTCAGTGGGCTTTTGGGATTGATCTCTTTATATATATAAAACAGTTTCGTGACTGACTGACTGACTCACTGACAGATAACGCACAGGCCAAACCGTTAGACCTAGAGGGCTGAAATTTTGAATGGCGATTCTTCTTATAGTGTAGGGGTGCATTAAGAAAGATTTTTGAAAAAAATTTCTTAGATTTTTTAAAATTAAATTTTTAAGCTGTTTTCGTAACATTTTTTTAAAGTTTGCATTTAAAATAATAATCTGATGATTATAAAATTTATATCACAAGGAAGACCATGAAAATTCCTTTAAAATAAAATCTTTTTCGAATCTTTAACTCCATTTTCTTATTTTTGGTGAACTTTTAAAGATAAATTTTTAGAATTTACTTTATTTAATGCTGATCACGAGATTTCTTTTCTTTTTGTGATACTTTAAATTAATTTTGCGTCACGTGCATAACAACGAAATAAATTGACAAAAAAATATTAAAATACAGTGAAAGATAAAATTTAGCCACTAGACTAATTGAGACGGAAATTTTTTAAGAATTTAATCCAAATTAGTATGTTTTATGGATATTAAATTAAACCTATATATAAAACAGTTCTGTGCAATTTCCCCTCAAAATATGCTTCGCCATGACGATAAATTAGTCTCAAGGCCAAACTTAAAATTTTTACATTTAAGAGAAAATTGTTTTTTTCCACGGTCAGTTTTACGTAGCTTGCTCACGCGTAAGTTCGCGGATGAGCCTGGTAACATTAGTTCCGCCCAATGAAGAAACAAAAAATATTGTTTATTTGGAAATTCTCTTTTTAAAAAATTTCATTATTTTTTCATTGTAATTATCCCAAAATGTACTCCATAGCAAAGCACGGGTATTCAGCTAGTAAAAGAATAAAGATGTAATTTCGACTAGCGTGTACATTTATCTTGGATTTAATTAATATCGAAAAGTAGAACAGTATTTGAAGGAACTTGTTTGCACCTTTTGTCAATTTCAATCTTTTATCAGTTCTCGTTATTCGAATATAGGCGTATTCTGAAACGCAATACAAAAGTAGGAAGACGATAAGTTTTCTTGCATATTTTACACACGGTTACACCATTTTAACACAGCAAATATAGTTTAGGATCAAAGTCTGCATTGAAAGTTGAAAGAACTTAACAAGCTTGCAGTCCTCACGCGTGCTATCATTCTAAATTCTAGTCGTCTAGGAGAAAACTTTTCCTTTTTAATCTAAGATAATGATATAAATATAGACAGCGTAACTATCTCATAATGTACACACGCGTGCGACACAATACAAATGCTATACTTCTGCTACATCATATAAGACAGAGTAATAAACGTTAATTAGCACGAGGCAGATCACTAGGAGAAAGTGTCATTCGCTCTTTGTTTCAACAACATGAGTGAGAGATGGTGATATAGATTCGAAACATTACTGTAAGTGCATCCACGTGTTAAGCCACGTTTTCAAACCTTATCACAGCCAATGGATTGGATAATCCGTATTTCGCATCATACACAGCAGTAGTGGTGGCTTCTTAATTATTATTTCACGCTACGGCGATTAAGGACAATACCGCACCTAAGGTCACTGTCAACGGTTGGAGGTTTATCAACCTTACGTTAAAACGCTCCCCATTGTTTGCTCGGATATTTCTGAAGAAGCCAAAGAATCTGTAATTGGTTTTGGGTGAAGAGGTCTGATTCCTGGCGGTTTGAGCACGGTACGCGGAAGACAGCAATGTACGGAAGCATGTTTTAAATACATACAATGGTTCCGTAGGTGTCTCGACCCTATTATTTCTATAAACAGCATTTTCTTTTATAGCAGTTCAAATAACATACCACAATGCATATAAAATTCCCTTTTTCAATTTCAAGTTTCGTGTAAGGGAATAATAATAATGAAAAAAATATTTATCAGCAATAACTGAAGAGAAGCCAGTCGTCATTTTCGGTCGTAGCGTATTAAGCCGATTTTGGTAAATACCGATACAAATCTAAAGTACAATTTGAATGCAGGCATTCAAACTACAGATGATTAAATGCAAATTCTAATAAATTCGGAACTAGGAGGAATAGAATTTTAAGGAGCAGATTTCGCCGACACTTTTAAGGCGTTAGAAGTATAAGAATATCTATATATTTATGTTGCTAAGCCGACTTTTTGGGTAGTCCGTGAGAGAAAACTACTGCATCAATTTTCTTAATTTTGGTCTTAAACGAAAGATTGTAATCTGTAGATTTGTCAAATTTGGTTTTTGTAACCGCAATTTCTATTAGTTAGTGATAATTTACAATTGAAAATTGATTTCTGCGCATGCTCAGTGGCATGTTTAAATCTGGCTTTAGAAACTCACTGTATCTGCTCATGTTAAGTGACAAGTTTTAATGACAAACACGTTTATTCCGAGGAGTCTCTCTAGATCTCTCTCTGCCATTTTTATTTTATGATAATTATGTTTGTGAAATATAAGATTAAACCTGATGAAAATTGTTTATTTCGCTCTGTTTAATTAGCGATAATTTACAATTTAAAAAAAAAAATTGCTTTCTGCGCATGCTCAGTGACATTTTTAAATCTGGCTTTAGATACTCACTAAGCACGAGGCCGCATAAATACATTAATTTGTTTTGGGGTACGCTCAGTGATATATTTAAATCTGGCTTTAGGTACTAAGCACGAGGCCGCATAAACACGTTAATTTGTTTATTCCGAGGAATCTCTCTAGCTCTGCCATTTTTATTTTTAACTATGTTTATGAGATATAGAATTAAACCTGACGGAAATAGTTTATTTCGTGCTGTTAAATAATCATATTTCTTTTTATTGGGTAAAACAGAAATTTTTTAAAATGTTTCTCTATTCATAATATTATGATTTTCAACATTTGGCAATGATGTGTTGAATATAATTTGTGTATTAGTACATTTATTTACAATCCAGCCGTCATGTTTTGACGGGTATCAACTAGTTTCTATAAAAACGGATAAATTTTTACGTTTTAGTCTTGCATTATTACGCATAAGTTTTTAAAACTTACATATAAAATATGCTATAAGTTTAACAGAGTTTTGCTTCACTTCTTACTCCTAGTTAAAAACTGGCAACAATATTAACAGTTATTGATGGGATGAAGTCTAATTATCTGGCAGTCTATCATGTCACACATAATGCACCCTGAACATTTGCATTAGGCCATGAAAACACATTTTTATTTGTATGCTATGAGATGTCCGAATTCTTTTGGCTAAGTAGTTGTTAGCAAACAGCTCATTAATTGTAGATTGTTTCTAAGAAGAGAATAATACTGACAGAAAGATAGCAGCATAAAGATTGCAAAAGAAAGTTTTGATTACGTCAATTATTTAAAAGTATTCATTGTCAGCATCATTAGAACTAGTAACTTTTTCTACCATATTTTATAGTAACACTTAAGGCTGTTGTGTACTAACCGTATTGGATTCGCTCACCTCAATGTTAACCTATGGAGAAAATTTGTCCAAGGATTGCCGACTTGGATTTAAAGATTTTTTAAAAAATTGTACTCCTTAATAGAGAAAGAAATTTTACACCTTGAGGCATTATTCGTTTTAACAAAAATGCAAATCTATATATTTAACTTGTTAAGCCGATTCTTTGGGCAGTCCGTGAGAGAAAACTACTGCACCAATTTACTGCATTTTGGTCTTAAACGAAAGATTTTAATCTATAGATGTGTCAAATTTGGTTTTTGTAACCGCAATTTCTATTAATTAGTGATAATGTACAATTAAAAATTGCTTTCTGCGTATGTTCAGTGACATGTTTAAATCTGGCTTTAAATACTAAGCACGAGGCTGCATAAACACGTTAATTTGTTTATTCCAATGAATCTCTCTAGATCTCTCTCTCTCTCTCTCTCTCTCTCTCTTCCATTTTTATATTTAATTATGTTTGTGAGATATAGAATTAAACCTGACGAAAATTGTTTATTTCGCGCTGTTGAGTAACCCTATTTCTTTTTATTGAGTCCAATAGTAATTTTTTAAAGTGTATTTCTCTATTCTTAATATTATGATTTTCAACATTTGACAATGATGTGTTGAGTATAATTTGTGTATTAGTACATTTATTTACTATCCAGCCATCCTGTTTTGACGGGTATCAACTAGTTTCTATAAAAAGGGATAACATTTTATGTTTTAGTCTTGCATTACTACTCATACTTTTTAAAATTTACTTATAAAATTATGAATATTATTAATATTAAATAATATTTAATATTACTATTTTCAACATTTGGCGATAATGTGTTGAGTATAATTTGTGCATTAGTACATTTATTTATTATCCAGCCATCCTGTTTTGACGGGTATCAACTAGTTTCTATAAAAAGGGATAACATTTTATGTTTTAGTCTTGCATTACTACTCATACTTTTTAAAATTTACTTATAAAATTTTGAATATTATTGATATTAAATAATATTTAATATTACTATTTTCAACATTTGGCGATAATGTGTTGAGTATAATTTGTGTATTAGTATACTTATTTATTATCCATCCGTCATGTTTTGACGGGTACCGACTAGCATCATTTTAAAATTTAAATTATTCGGGGCAAAAATCTGGTATAGTGTGTCTTAAACGCTCATAAATACTTTGGTGGATGAAATTTATAAAATGAATCCTGTTGCAAGGGGCAGAAAAGTTCAGGCTATCTGAAAATCAAATTTTATTTGATTATCTGAATATTTTATTATATTTTTTTATCTGAAAATCAAATTTTATTTGATTATCAGCATTTATGTAGCTGTAAATGGTAGACAAATTTTCTCCATAGGTTAACATTGAGGTGAGCTAATCTAATTCGGTTAGTACACAGCAAGCAGCCTTAATGTGTGCGTGTGAAACGAATATGAAAGTAGAAAAATATAAATGGAAAAATCTATCCAATGTGTCGTTTAGAAAAATTCCAAATGGCAAAATGAGAAAGAAAACAAACTATTCTGAAGGACACATATTTTCATGCACTATCTGCACGATATCATAACGATAACTATGAAACCGTATATTTTTCTGTTAAATCCGTAGTCCCAGGGTCACCTTCGACGCTGGACGTTACAAAACGGCAAAGATACGAATCTCTTTCACGGCTGGGCAAACTTTTTCGATCTAACATATGAACTATGTAAAAGTCCAACCCTCCCTTTTTTTGTTGAATGCGAATTAGTTACAATACTATTATCATTCATGAGTGTCACACCAAAAATTTGCAGGGAAAAAAAACCGTATTACGAGCGACATCCGATGTTTCATTTCCACAATGCAACAGTAGATTGCTTGTCGTATTGTCATAATGCGTCGAATGCATAGTTGCCTCTAATAGAACTGCATTCGTACCAGTTTTAGGCCTTAGCAAAAGTAGTTATAACTTTCATGTGCGATGTAATAATAACTTTGTGTTTCGTGTTTGATTTATTTTTCTTAAATTAACATGCAACTTCATTTGAAATGCAATGAACAAAATCATAATGAATATATGTTGAAGGTGATATCAGCTAGCCAGAGAAGGGAGAACACAAATTAGTACATTATTTGTAGATTATAACCAAGAGGTAGCAGTCTTCATTTTCAACGCATATTATAGCTTTTTAACGTAGGATTACGTTCCTCCATAGCGGTCCTCCGGAAAGCAAAATTTCAGACTCTAAAACCGTCCGTCCGTACCTCGCGAGTTATAATTTTGGCAGCGCGCCAAACCCAGTCTGTATCGCTTGGACAAGCAGTAAACAGTTAAACAGAAAAGTACCAAAATGCGTCAAAATTTTGACATATATATATATATATATATATATATATATATATATATATATATATACATACGTACATAACACATACATACATATATATGTGATGCCCCGTACCTCACGCCGTGGAGGAGAGGCATAGCACTAATCGGAGGCGTAGCCGGCACGAAGGTGTGATGCAAACGGGCGCAGTGTAGATCCAGGGAAGTACTTACGAACGTTAGGCGATACACGCACACATAGAGACATTGAAGGAATACACAACTTCGAAGACTTACTTTATTTATTTGAAGGCATTAGCTGCAGTGGCCACATGACTTGGCCTGACGGGGCGCGGATTACATTACAAGACAGAAGCGGACCGCAGGTCCGACAGCAACGAGAGTTAGACACCAAGAGACAGAAATCTTCTGTTCACGCAAATAGTAAATAAGTGCTTTGCGATATTGACGCCAGAGGGCCTAAACTACTTAATATTTTAATTGGGTGTCTTTAGATTCGTGGAGTTCACGTGTCCACTTAAGTTTTGTCGGGGGACTTTACTGCTAGATCCCGCGCTTGTTAGAACCGCGAACTATTGAACTGAGTGCAGGATAAGTGGCCATAAAGATCTTATAAAGTGTGGTTTTTGACGTTACAGACCCCATAAATACAGAGTGGTTCGAGGGCTCTTCAAGAATTTTGACACTATACTGACATTCGAAATCTCATAACTTCTAACACTCATCTCTGGGGATGTTATTGAGTTCAGCTACTTCACATGCCTGTCTCATGATCAGCAGGGCTACGATAAATTATCTTATTTTATTTTTAGGTTGCAATTTTAGAAAAAGAGGTCGTGCTTTATTAACAGGATAATTTTAAATACGCTTTAGATATATAATGGTGGGCCGTTATTATCACATATACATACAAAAGAAGTAAGCAACGATAAGTAATCCTACTTTAATATCCCACGATAGTTTCGTTAGAAGAGATTATCTGAAATTTTTTACACCTATAAAATACAGGCAAAAATTATTTCCAAGTTCAATATAATTTTCTCAATAGAAAAGTGAGTACCCCATGTAAGAAAAAAAAATTAGCGTTCTTGATCAACAGAGAAATAGTTGTTACTGATTACAATTTTTTCACTTTGATCCGTCGTAAATACTGAACTTCAGTACATTCCCAGTGGATTTTTTTTTTCAGAATTTAAACGCACGTATCAGGGTATTAAAATTACAATTTATTTTAAGCAGAAAACTTCGATTTTTTTATTTTTGGTTTCTTCCTTTATTTCCTCAGCACACTTACGCAAATTTTAAAATTTTACTCAAATTTTTATACTGTTCATTTTCTTTTTCTGCTACAGCAGTACGCAAGATTCATATCATTGACTTGGCAGCCTTCTTTTGGTTTCTCGGTAGTTTTGATATTAAGTTGTAAACAACTGAAAAAAAAATTCATGTAGTCTCTTCTAACGAAACTACTGCGAGTTATTAACGTAAGATTACTTATCGTTGCTTACCTCTTTTGTATGTATATATGTATATATGTGTTATGTATATATATATATATATATATATATATATATATATATATATATATATATATATATATATATATTGGTTATTAAATAACCTTAAAACAATGGATTCATGCGTGTGTTGGAGCAAGCAAGGAAGACAGAGCATTCGCCTTTAACATACATTTATTTAATAATTCACAAAATTCAATTAAAGTATAATAGCTACTAGAACAATATTCTCTTTCATATTAACATTTTACATACGAGAAATGAGAAGCAGAGGCAAACTATATGGTCTAAGTAATGATTTTTAGAGTCTATGGGGAGGCACTTACTACAGCTGAAGTATGCAGCGATGAAAGATAGCATCGACGACAGGGACCCTAAATCACGTCATATACAGGATCATCTTGGTGGGTTACTGGCACTTCTCCTAGACTCTGAGGCAGTCGAGACTCTCTATGATCTGGGCTCTAAGAAAAAAGGCTGAGATAAATCTGGACCTCCTCTCCTTTTTCTTTTTTACTTGGAGGGGTGGTTGTCCGTTTACGGTGGAGCCATTCTGGCCCGCCCCTCATTTTCATTGAGCAGAGGGCTATTTTTCTCTCAGTAGTTCCTGCCCCAATTGGTTCCTTATTACACTGCCCTGTCCATAGTCTACGAAGTACCTCCCCACCATAATTTTCATTTGCAATACCACTTTGACCCTTATCATCTGAAGGTTTTACTGTGGGCCATAAAATAACGACCATCTATCTTGCAATATTTACAGACTTTAGATCGCTATCAATGGCCACACCGACAGCTATTCTTCTATTTTCTCCTGGTATACAAGCCCCTATTTACACCTACCTCTGCAGACTTTACAATAAATTTGTTCTTGGCCACACACCGTGGGGAATTATACCATTCCGCTTCTACAATATATATATTTGTGTACGTATGTATATATATATATATATATATATATATATATATATATATATATATATATATATATATACATATATGTATGTCAAAATTTTGACGCATTTTGGTACTTTTCTGTGTAACTGTTTACTGCTTGTCCAAGCGATACAGACTGGGTTTGGTACGATGCCAAAATTATAACTCGTTATGTACGGACGGATGATTTTAGCGTCTGAAATTTTGCTTGCCGGAGGACTGTTATGGAGGAACGTAATCCTACATTAAAACTCTTTAAATGTATTAAAATTAACTGTGATGAAGGAAGTCTTCAGTACAAACTAAAATAACTTACAGAACATTATTTGTACTAGTGAAAAAATTATTTGATGAGAATTTTTAATTCCTTCCTTGCTCTTAACTATTGCTTGTAAAGACGTGTCTTTAATCTTATTCATATGTAAAATGTAAATACTCTATCACAGGATGAAGTAAAATCAGGTTATTAAGTCAATTCTAGAGGATTTCATAGTTTTTTAAGTTTTTGAATATTTATTCAATTTTACTGCATGAAACTTCTGATTATCTAGCGCATGTTTAACTGACTTTTTTTCTTTTTGCACAGTGCTTCATCGAGTAGTTTATCTAATTAGCCATACAATAACCAAAGTAATTTATAATCAGGACGAAAGTCAGAATTTTTGACGCAAATATATATAAGTTGTTGGCGAATCACTCGAAGCGGTACGTAATTATCTAAGCTTTCATGTAACATTTTAGAAATATTTCCTTGGTAATGAAACCTTTTACACAAAAGTGAATAAATAAATAAATAAAAATCCTCGTTTCTTGGAGAAGTCATGCATTTAACACAACAGATTGGGTACGACATAGGGAGTACGCTTACAAGCAATTACCGATGCCAAGCTCGATTTCTCAAATCTACACAAGGAAAACAATACAAGCTTGAGATAAGTTTGAAACAACTTCTGTAGCTGCTACTGCTTTGAATGATGATAACATTTTGCTGCTGGTAATATACCTCGAGGGAAATGCTCACCACCCAGACTTTTCAAGGTTAAGTGACATACTTATGCTAAATGCTATGATAGCGAAGACAAAAAATCCCGGCTCTTATGTATCTACTTGCATCCCTGAGAGTCAAAATGTTAATGAGGAAGTTTGGATGAAACGCTACGGTCATATTTTTCCCACGCGAGAATATTTCGTATTGAGTTATCTCAACACATAATGTTGTTTCACGATAACTACTCAGGGCTTGTGGTGGCACGCGCTGGCTTTCGGTGTGGAGGTTACTCGGATCAAATCCCGGCAGCGTGCCACTAAAATACCTCCGTTTGTGCCGTCCTTTCATGGGAAGTAATGCTGGTCCAACTATATGGTGCCCCCATAATAAAATGGGCAGCAAACTGGGCTGAATTATAGGCGAATGTCTACATGACAAGTACCTCCGCTAAGGGAAAAAAAAAGATTACTACTCAACCACTGGTCGGCACTATATATTAAAGCAGTGTATCAGATGACATGTCTCACAAGCCTTCGATCACCATTTTAGCCTAAGGGGAATTCCCCTCTCGGTAATTTTCTAATCACAAATTAGCAAATGCCTATTCTTGAAGTGATTCTTTTTTCATTTAATCGTACACGTCCAAAGAAAGACCATGTTGTTTTTAAGGTTTAAAATTTTTCTGAGTCTATTTTTTTTACAGAGTAATAAATATTTGATATATGTCGCTGTTCAACAATTAAAAAAAAATTAGAATAAAAATATTTCTGAAAAAACGTACAATGCATTATGATTCCTTTTAAAAAGGCAGAAAACAATTTAAAAATATGCACTTGCTAATCTGTGTTTAGAAAAATTCCGAGGCCAATTCCTCATACTCTAACTTGGGGATTGGAGATCTTCAAAATAAGCTAATGTGCCTTCTTAATGCATGAACTTAGTGTGATTAGATACGAAAACGTGACTATTTTTCATTTATATTTTAAATGTGAACGTTTGTAAAAACATAATTAAATACTTGTTACAAAAAATTACAATGAAACAAAACTGTGGTCTGATACACTTTCACCCCGTAGAAAAATAAACTGTTGAGTTGAAACGATGTTTATTAATGCATGAAATGCTCCTTTCGTGAAATAACAAACCACGACGTTTTAACGATGTCATTGTCATTGTGATAACATCTTTAGAATTATCTATACTATATGTTATATGCATGAATACAAGCCACAAAAATATTAAGTTTACTTATAAATAAGTCATGATACATAAATCAATTATATACCCTTTCAATAAAAGAAATTACATAAAATAAAATACAATAAAAGACGTAAATAAATTACGAATTACTTTAGTTGACATTCGTGCGTGCACATGGGGAGTTGCGTCATGCATAAAAAGTAAATGAATGTGAACCGTCTGGCAGTCAATACTAAACCATTCAAACATAACACATGTAAAGAATCATAAAAACTTTTTTTTTTTTTTAAGAAGCATTTTAATCTGCCATATATGCTTTGAGCTTAGCGTAATTTTGTAAATGTTCAGCATAATCTGACATTTTAAAGAGAAACTGGTAACCATAATTGGATAAACTGAATATTTTTGAGTTTTGCAACGAGAGTTCATTAACTGAAAAGAAGTTTATTAATGCAGTGTATTATCTTAAGCTTGCCCAGTTCCTGCGGATTTAGGCCTGTCACTGACCAAAATCTGAGAGTTGACTGAGAGTACAAAATGAAATTAATTTTAGTTGAATTTTTAGTTGAATAAATTATAAAATAAATTTAACTAAAAAAGAGGAGTCAGAAATAATGCAAGAAAGGGGCGTAAAAATATACTTTTCAATAGTCATAGATTTTTATTAAAGAAATATTGATACTGTATGCAGTAGATCCTACTCGCTCTTTTTTTGTTTTGTTTTGTTTTATTTAAGGAAAATTACTCGAGATGTATTGAAGGGGAAGGAGGGCTTTTTCAAAGTCTATTTACGAGTAAACTATTGGTGGAGAGGCACGCCGTATTAACGTGACGTAATGGATGTAAGAAGGGGGGGGGGAGGAAGGCCGATAATTTATAGAAAATTACTCAAGACATGCATAAAGGGCAAGAGTGTCTTTTCAAAGTCTATTTACGACTAAACTATTGATCGAGAGGCAAGCTGTATTAACATGACATAACAGATGTAAGAAAGAGGGGGGAGGGAGCCGATAATTACAGAAAATTACTCAAGAGATACACTGAAGGGGGAAGAGGCCGATAATTTACAGAAAATTGCTCACGACATGTATTGAAGGGGCAGGAGTGCCTTTTCAAAGCCTTTTTACGACTAAACTTTTGGCGGAGAGGCAAGCCGTATTAACGTGACATAACAGATCTAAGAAAAGAGGGGAGGGAGGCCGATAATTTACAGAAAATTACTCAAGACATGTATTGAAGGGGCAGGAGAGCCTTTTCAAAGTCTATTTACGACTAAACTATTGGCGGAGAGGCAAGCCGTATTAACGTGACATAACAGATGAGAAGGGGGGGGGGGAGGCCAATAATTTACAGAAAATTACTCAAGACATGTATCAAATGGGAAGGAGTGTCTTTTCAAAGTCTATTTAGAGTAAATTATTGGCAGAGAATAAATCCATTACAGTGACATAATAGGTGTAAGGAGGGGAAAAAAAGGTCGATATAGACTAATTCATGTAATCTCTCACGTTCGTAAGAGTAATTTAATATTTTAATTTTTCCCTAAATATATTTTTACGAGATGAAAAAAAATGTATAAGCGAGTACAAACGGTGGACAGAGAACGTAACAATTTAAAATGGTCTTGCTTTAAAAACTTTTATTATGGGAGATTTTGGAGAAAGCATCAGATATAAATAGTTATTATTTTAATTCTGTTGGGCTGACTTTAACTCAGTACATTCTATGCTCACAATATTTTTCATTCAAATGCAAAGTAAGTGTAGGTTACCTTCCTTCGCTCAAGCTTCAGCCAAAACATAAATCCAGTAATTGTACCGCATTTTGTTGAAAAATTAGAATTCCTCACGTCGGTGACCTTTTTCTCGCGAAGGTGATCGTATTACATCGCCTTAAGTTTGCAACTCGGCCCATCTGGTGCGGAACCAGTTTACGGTCTTCCCAGCTAATCCGTTCTGCATTGCCTTCCAAATTTCTTTCTTTTTTCAATTTTCGGAATCGTGCTCGGAACTGAAATCCGAACTTGAGCTGCAGCTCTTTCTGCTGCTCACCCGTGGCGGGAGCAAAGACGATCTTCCGATCTGTCAAGCTTGGCAAGTTTTGAGACACTGTATTTTCACTACAAAAAGATGCTGTGGATAAGTTTTTACAAAGTTTTATTTCAGAGTATTAATCACTGCTGAGTTATAAGGTTTTGAGATAGGTAAAGCTATAAAGTCACGATTTTAATGTGAGACTTTCTTTTCAGGATTTATCTGGGTTATTTTGGTATTCCCTACAGCCTCGGATTATTATTTCGAAAACTTTCCTTTCAAAGGCTACCAGTTCAAAATCTGATCACTGGTGTATAAGAGAATGATTTTTCTGCATGCAAATTTAAACGTTGTTTTCTAGCAAACATAAATCCCTCCATTTGGGGAATCTCATTTTATGATTTCAGTTATAGACGTAATTTGCAGAAATAGTCACATACTGAAATAAATATCTCACACGGGCCTCACAAATACAAATGTCGAAGTTTGAGCATTTTACACTGAAAGTAACTCCTGCATCAATCGTTTATTGTACAGGCTGATAAAAACTTTCATAAAGTACCTAAATAAGAGGGATCACGAACGCAGTTGGGCCTATTCAACGTGGGCTCCATAGCATGACCGGCTAAGAAGCCATAAATACGAAACCCAAGTTCATGGCTACTGGTTACGCTTTACTCCTTAAGGCTGTGTACTAACCCTATTGAATTCACTCACCTCAATGTTAACCTACGGAGAAACTTTGTCCAAGAATTGCCGACTTCGACTGAAAAGTTTTTTTGTTTTTTTTTTCAATTGTACTCCGTAATACAGAAAGAAATTTTACACCTTAGGGGCATTTTTCGTTTAAAAAAAATGCAAATAATAATTTAAAATTTAAATTATTTAGGGGAAAAATCTGATATAGTGTGTTTTAAACGCTCATAAATTACTTTGGGGGACGAAATTTATAAAATGAATTCTGTTGCAAGAGCCAGAAAAGTTCAGGCTGTCTGAAAATATCCTGTTTATTGGATTATCAGCATTTATGTAGCTGGAAATAGTAGATACATTTTCTCCATAGGTTAACCTTGAGGTGAGCGAATCCAATAGGGTTAGTACACAACAGCCTTAAATGGGGAGGGTTGTGATATTTCCTTATTCTGTTATCTTTACGGAATATAAGACCACTTGGTTTTAATATAAGACCAAGGATAAATCATTTAAAGGCAATGTCCATCCCTTACATTTATTTCTACACGTTTAAATCAACACCATTAAACAGCTTTTTATGCAGATAAGTAGTTTATCTAGAGATTATAGAAACTATTTTATCAACAATCATTCCATGTTTCAAAATTAATTTGTATTTTAATTAGTATATAAAAAAGATAGCTTTGTTAATTATGTGAAATAACTCATCATATAAAACAATTTTTAAGAACAAAGAAAAGAAAATATCTACTACATACGCTAATTCAAATCACTATTATAAAAATATACATGCCATGTGAGAATTTTTTCACCAAAAAAATAATGCTCAGTTGCAGATCCTTGACGATAGACTTAATGCAAGGAATTTACACATATAAAAGTGCATCTCACAATGGATTAAGATAAAAACAAGCACTCCCCGCAAATGCGTTTTAAAAAATATAGAAATTTAGGATGGTCGTTTTAAAAATGAAACTTGTTGTTTTTCAAAGATTACAGGTTGTTATTTGAATCGCAGATACTTATCAATCCCCCCCCCCCACACACACACCATGCACATTATTAAGCACGTATTTATATGAACTGAATGTGTTGTTGTTATGTTGTTACTAATCCTTCCAGATATAGCGGCGCTAGATCAGGTCCACAAATCCATATAGCCTCAGTAGGTCCATCAAATGGCGAGGATCGGTATTAAAATCCTGCCTAGATAAGTTTAAACAAGTTGGGATGTGACCAGGAGTGGCCTGCTCCTTATTACACTTTTTACAAGTTGGAAAGGTTTTGTTTTGGTGATCAAATTTTAGGCACTTCAAGTGGCCACGTGCAAACCTACAGCTAGCAGTCTGCTCAGCTCTATCAACCTTGAAGGCAAGAGCCCTACCAGGGCAGACGCCAATGTACCAGTCATGGACCGGGGGAGATCTCCAAGTACTCTAGATAAAGGATTTCCTTACGTAAAATTGAACTGAATGTAACAGGAATATATATAGAGTGCATCACTGTCTGGCAAATTATCGTACATACCATAAAACAATTCACACAATTTTCTACTCTCAAAGATAACCTTAAAAGAGGTATCTGCATGGAGCAAATGGGCACTAAGTTTAAGCCGTTTGTTGCTAAGATAGCAGCGAGATGATTAAAATAGGCTCACAAAACTTGAAATAGAAAAAAAAAAAGCTTTGAAACAATGTTTCATAATTTCTATGTACCATACATGAAACTAAAATTCCTGACGAATTTTGAATTGAAACCCGAATTTCTTAAATTAATTAAATTATAAAGCAATAACAAGAAATCAATAATAACAAGACCTTCTTGTAGTATTCATAAGATTAGAAATATTTTATTATTCTACGCTAAAAGTAAAGAGAAAAAAAAATATTCCAAAACAGTCAGCGGATAAGTTTGTTACTGCAACACCTTTAGCCGTAAAAATGGGAATCCCGTTAGATTAAAGTGGCCAAACCTCACTCCGGAATTAACACCTCACAATATGTGTATCCTCTTGTTAATACTTCCTGCAATTACTTATGCGATCATCCAACCCTGGGAATTTGCAGCCGTGTAACTGGTTTCCGAACCTTTACATAAATATAACAAGCTTCGACAAGAGTACCTATAAATCTGTTTCCTGCAGTCAATATTTAATACAAAGAGTTTCCTTCTCCAAACAAAGGCTGCTTTAGGCCGTCGTCCTTCGAACAGTTTTCCGATCTTTTCGTGAGGGCTCCACGGCAAGAGATTGTTGTGGGTCAACAGCTCGTCAGAAGCGCCTGGAATGTTTCCGCTCAGCCAAGCAGCCAATAACCATGAAACAATTTGTGTTGGGTGCCTTGCACTTGAGTTGCTCTTCATATCTTTCTTCCTACAACATCTTGCTTTCGTGATAAGGCATCAAAAATCGTTAGCCTACAAGTGATTATATGCACAACAACCATAAACGACTGTTGCCCTATGGATAAAGCGGCCGTTAATTGATGTGACTAGTGACATAAATGGATTGTTTCATATTTTTATTTGGTTGTTTTGGATACTATCGTCATCTTGATGTGGATTATGAGACTTCGTAAAATTAGTTTTAAGTTTCAAGAGTTATCGATTTTGACTGGAAAAAATTTGTAAAGAATGTCTATAAGAACCTTGGTAAGTTAACTTCTGAAAATTCAGTGATTACAATGAAAAATATAAATGATAAAACTATATATGGAAAAATAACGTGGTGTGAAGTAGTATTGTCAAAGCATATAGCGCCAAATCAGTAGAAATTGCTAAAACACTCTGTTTTAGAAAAAAAAATAGCTTGATAATTTAATTGATCTTAGATCTGAACTTTGAAATTTAAATACTGAGGCCTATGATTAATTTATCAATGCATTAAATGATAAGGTTGCTCTACCGAAAGAGAATGTTGAGTGAAAATGCGAGAGCTCAAATTTTCTGTTTGTTTAAGTTTGGGATTGTTTCGATAATACCTCATGAGACTATTGTGTAATAGAACAAGAGTGCCTTTCCATGGACAAGGCCATGGAAAGTCATTGGTGCGTTGGTTGAATTAGATGATTTCCGTTATATTTAGAAGACGTAACAGGGCATTCAATGCTTTTATTCGGCATCTCAAAGATTTAAAATACGAAAACGATTATACATGATTTTTAGCGAAGTACATTGAAATTAAATGTCATATATTCAGGAGTATGAAAGTTTTTAAATATGGTCTTCATACTGCTATATATAAATGTTTGAGAGCTCTACGGTCATTTTTTGCTACACGAGGGGTAGTTAGACCGGGACCTACTTTTTAAAGCCGATTCCGAAAGGCTACAATCATCCTTGCCCAGAGTGAGACTCGAACCCACAGACTCTGGTAGCGAAAGCCAGCGCCATAGCCATTTGGCCATCGCCTTGCTGTTTATTATTGGAGAAGAAAAGTTTTGGTGGAGAACTTCTAGAGGAGGAATGGTGTCGAGCCCCATTCGGAAACTTTAGTTCTAAACTTTGAGCAACTGAATCTTGATTCAAACCCTGGTCTGAAATACTTCTTTGTATTTAGTGAACTCAACCAGTTACTTGATGGAATACTCAGATCCCAGTAAATAAGATGTTAAATGAATATCTACTACTTTTGCTGGTGGACCAAATTACGGCAATAAAGTTATTGCATCTAAATCTTGGAAAATACGCTAGGGGGGGGGGGGTTATTTAAGAATCAAACTGTCAGCTATAAATACAAATTTACGTTGCATACCCTCTTCGATTTAAACGTTAACGACTATTTTAAAAGCATCAATACTTGCTAATCACTTTATCATCATTTAGTGCCCATGTGGAGAACAGGGAAAATTCTGTAAATAAGTAAACGTTGTCGAAAATTTTAGATACACTGTGAATTTTGTCACCGGACATCTGAAAACTTTTTAGATCCCCCCTCCCCCCCTTATTTTCTAAAAAAAAGAGATTCTTATTTTAAGAAAGAATTGACTTTCAAGCATTGTCTGTACCCCTTAAGTAATATTCAAAAGTACCTTCCAAACTTTTTAAAGCTGAAAAAAGATAAATACGAAAAATGTCAATCCAGAAAGACTTAAATATCTTATACCATCTTAACACAAGCTACTTAAATTTAAATAAAAGTCAAATATATTAGGTTATTAATTAAAAATATCAGGAGGACAAACTCTGAATTAACTAAATTATTTCTGCAGTCTAATGATTAAAATAATTTCCAATGTTAAAAAGACAATGAATGTTTGAAATCTAACGCTAAAAATATTAATATTAACGCAAATATCGTAAATTTAGCTCGAAATCAATCAAAATCATGGTCGGAAGTTAAACGCGACTTTCTCTCTGATTTGCTGTTTCTGTTTTACGGCCCTTAATGTTATCCATCCTCAGTAACTGTCATCTTTAAACGCTTCATGTCTTGGGCTACACCGGGCTTCCTGTTGCGTGAATTAACAAAGAAGTCGAAGTTTCTAGGTCATTATCTTTTAATATTCAAAAACACATTAAAAGAAAAACACAAACGCAGTTGTAGCAAGTTTTTCAAATAAGTATGGTAAAAGTTATTTCTTAAGTTCATAAATTATGCCATTGTTAAACGCTTTATTTAATGCTGGACGTAAGTCGATTTCATCAGCAGAACTGCTTTCTTGTCGGCCTACATGTTAGAAGTCTTGACACAGTGCTCATTTTTACTTTTGTACTTTCAATTTTTTCCCCTCTCGAGATGTAGGGCAACTGCTTGCTTTGATATTGTGCACTGTCACACATAAAAATAGCTCTTCCTTTTGATTAATATGCGTTCATTTCAAAGTGATAAAAGAATTCCTTTCTGCAACATCCTGGTATAGTTTTCCTCTTGGAAAGTTGGGAACAATACTGTATTATATTTCATAAAGGTTCATGATACTTCCAACGTAACCGAAAATATTAAAGATAAATGCTTCTGTGGGAGCTACTACTGTAGTTCCCAAATTAACAAATTCGTAGATAGATTATCTTTGAAAAATCTGTAGAAATAGATTTCAAGGCTCCCCCCTCACATGATTTTTAGTATATGAGAGCACGAATTTGCGTAGATATCGGGGATATTGCATGCATTCTTTCACTAGTATGTTTTCTTACACATTTACACTGGTGTATATGTGTACGACTTTTCGGAAACTGATTTTTTACTTCACTCAAACGCTTTTTTACTTAGGATACGAGAGGTAAATGAGAACTTATTTTGTTTCTATTCATATTAAATGTTTGTTTATCTAGTACTGGGTTCAAGAACTTGTTAATTAGTTATCATATATCCTATCAGATTCTTGAATGTGTGCAACGAATGATAATGTAACTATATTTAAAGATGCTAATCTCCTTAAGTTTTATATTTCTTACAAGTAGCAGATAATGTTTTACTTAAGTGACGAATACAGACTCGAGAGAAAGTTTATATTCACTAGTTTGTGGGTTTTACGAGCGCTACTATAATTTTTTTCCTACTCAAATGTTTAACAGTAGGACAGGACCTACAGTTTAGAGTTTATTGGGAATCGCTACCAACACCATACTAACCACGGAATTTAAAACTGCAGATCAGATCATTTTAATGAAATTTTCTCCAGAACGTTAATTCTGAACGATCTTTACATTCTAATTCACCCTCAAATTACGTAAACAATTACTTTAAAAATAAGTATTTGTTCAGATCAATACAGATTTTGAAAAAAAAAAGTCTATGTTGAATTTTTTTTATTGTTTTAAGCTCACTGATAGGTTTTTAAATATCTCGTTCATGAAAACACAATTTATGATTAAAATGCTTTTAAGATACTGATGAGAGTTTCTATTTTTTTGATTGGAATGCACATGGAATGTCAAACACGCATTTTTACAAATCTCGCGTTTGAAATTTCGGACATCATTACTGAATATTTCAAATATTTAATAACTATCTCTATATAATTTGATTTTAAGCTTTTTTTCGGCATTCGTTTAAAATCTGTGTATTTTATTAGATTAAGCTGTAAGTAAAAAATTTTATTTGTCAAACTTGTTTGTATTTAAGGGAAACGAATTTATCGGAATTTCAATGGTTCATTATGTTTAAATCGTAGTTTAACCTTTTAACTTCTTCCGCTTCATTAGATTATATTTTTACAACTTAATTTTCACTGACCAAACTTTATTTTAAAATGAAGTTTTTAAATTGGATGATGTGACTTCCTGAAATGGAGACAACTGTATCTATTTCAATACTAAACTTTTATGTAAACGTACGTTAAGTTTTGGGGATTTTTTTAATTTTATTTAGCGTACTCATAACTTATCGGTTGTAGTCATAAATTTGAATTTTTTTGTTTAACTACATTTGACAACAATATAGTTTAGATAATTATTAATTTGTAAAGCCTCCATGCTGATTTTTTTTTCTAAAAATATCAATACCCTTTTAAGTATGTGCTGATACGCGGATCTTTAAAATCTCGAGTGAGCAATGCTTGTACATTGTATAACATTATGCACAATAACAAATACTTGAAATATGGCTGTGTATTCGTCAACCGAATGAACACGTTAAGCTCAGCCAATGAAAAATAAGTTAAATGGCCTTAAGGCTGCTATGTACTAACCCTATTGGATTCGCTTACCTACTCATAACTTATCGGTTGTACTCATAAATTTGAATTTTTTTGTTTAACTACATTTAACAACAATATAGTTTAGATAATTATTAATTTGTAAAGCCTCCATGCTGATTTTTTTTTTAAATATCAATACCCTTTTAAGTATCTGCTGATACTCGGATCTTTAAAATCTCGAGTGAGCAATGCTTGTACATTGTATAACATTATGCACAATAACAAATACTTGAAATATGGCTGTGTCAACTGAATGAATACGTTAAGCTCAGCCAATGAAAAATAAGTTAATTGGCCTTAAGGCTGCTATGTACTAACCCTATTGGATTCGCTTACCTCCATGTTAACGTATGGAGAAATTTTGTCCAAGAATTGCCGACTTGGATTTAATGATTTTTTTTAAAAAAATGTCCTCCTTAATAGAGAAAGAAATTTTACACCTTAGGGCATTTTTCGTTTTTTAAAATGCAAATAATATTTTAAATTTTAAATTATTCGGGTAAATATATGGTATAGTGTGTTTTAAACGCTCATCAATTCTTTTAGTGGGCGAAATTTATAAAATGAATCCTGTTGCAAGATGCAGAAAAGTTCAGGCTATCTGAAAATACCATTTCTATTTGATTATGAGCATTTATGCTGCTGTAAATAGTAGACAAATTTTCTCCATAGGGGAACATTGAGGTGAGCGAATCCAATAGGGTTAGTACACAGGAGACTTAAGGTTTGGACTTTCCCAACTGCACAGCATTTCGCCTCAAACAGAGAAAAAAACTGTCAGATAAAAATTTAAATTATATTCTTACATGTTTTCATTTTTAATTAATGTATCCAGAGTTTTTAATTGTCCATTGTTAGATTATTTCAAGGATTTTCAAGCACAGGCTCGGGAAATGATGGGATTGGCAGAACAATAACGTTTCTTACGCCCGTTATGAAAAGCATAAAAAGCGTGACAACTAAACTTTCTGATTTTATTCCGTCTTCTTATAATTTAATTCAATACAACACTGTAAGTTGTCAAATGCCCATCATCCCTCATGCATAGTACTCGTGTTCTTAAAAGACCATTTTTGTACAGTGGCAATAATTTTATTCTAATAAATTTTGTCACTTGAATATACCTATTTAATTAATAAAATATTTAATAATTTTATTCAGTTTTAAAAAATAAATTAAACTCATTAATAGTAGTATGAATTATGATTGTATAAAAAATCTATTATACATGGTGTATATCAGGGTGCATATACATTGGTACAGAGTTCTCTGCCTGCAGATCCCCGACTCCTGTCATCACATTAGTCACGGTAACATTAGACACGGTATTTAGAACCACCCCCATTCCAATGAACACGTGTCTTCCAGATATTCCCCCATTTAGAACCCCCCATTCAAGCCCACAAGGTCCCTCGTGTTTCTTGATCTAGTGTCCCCCGCCCCCACTGTCACCATTTGACCCCCGGGACCTCGGGTTCTCCTTTGATGCTATGTATCGGACCGCCAGAGGAGGAGATCCACGCATATACAGAGTACAGAGAGAACATAAATCACTGGCAGATGCAGAGAACTCTGTACCAATCTGTATGCGCTATCAGGGGTGGGCAGACTTTCCAGGGTACGGGCTACTTCTAATTTTTTCAAGGTGTTTCGGTCCACCCAGTGGCGTAGGTGTGGTGAGCTAAAAAAAAGTCTACAATATTTATTATAACTTAATAATAAATACGGAATATGTACTTACCTACATAACCATATTAAAAAAAATTACTCTTTTAAAAACGGCGTTTAAATCAAAACGCAAGATACAAACATAATAATAATAATAATCTTAGATTTTAGTAAAGGCGGTCACCCCAAAATGTCTTGGTGGTCCACCGGTCGATTGCGATCGACTTAATGCCCACCCCTGGTGTATATAAACAAGGAGGCGTGAGGAGAAACAATTACCAAGTTGGAAGTATCACTATTAGAAAAAGGGAGAAAAGGGCTGGAAAATTATATATTCTTATGAAGAATAATAATATTTCATGCTTATTATCTTTGATAATTATCAAATGTTTAACTAGACTCAAATTCAATTTGCAGATCACGCTAACCAGTACTTAGATCTTTGATTGTCCAGACTGTTTCGTTTATCCATCGTGATAACCGAGATGCACTGTTATTTAGTATGTCGTAATTTATGAGTATTTTTAAAGGGTAAATTTCTTAAAAATGACTCTTTTTTGTGAGAGTAAAATTATTACCGTGCTTTCTTAATGAGAAAATACTTTGCAGATTAAAACCTATGATAATTCTAATGTGATATTACTTAGTGTCTCACAGACTGAAAGTAAAAATAGTTGGGTATTTAAATTCAAAATCCCCTTAATTAGTATAAATAACGCATGTGTGGTACGAAAACTTCATGTTTTTAAATGAATGCAACTTATAACTGTTATAACCGCAGTGGTAATCTTCAGTTTCATCTGATTGATCTGAGTAACGATAATTTAAAGGCAAACATCAATCTGGATACTGGTTCTTTTGTAAATTGTGGTGCTGCCATCTAGCGTCATAAGCAAAAAGTATAGTTGTGAATAAAACATTTATGTTTGAAGTATGTAAAACACTGCCCCAAATTATACGCAATTTTCTTATAAATTTTTTTCTTGTATTATAGTTTGAAAATTCTTCAAGATAGTTAATCTCAAAACTGGATGGGAGAGTAGTTGATTTATACGCAAGCTATTAATCTTTAATATCGCTAAAACTTTCAGGCAAACTAATATCGGAAATACCGTATAAAAAAGAAGTTAAGTTTTTCGTATCATGTTTTTTGTAAACTATGTATTAAATACCATATGGTTAAACTGATGAAAATGAGTATTTCAGGAGTCTAAAGGAATCCTGCACCCTACTCTCCCCCCCCCCCTTTTTTCAGTGGAATAAAATATCTATCATTTAATGAAAAAGTTGTGTCTTTCAAACTTTCATTAGTTTAAATATTCAAACTGCAAATATTTTTAGGTCTTTTTTGCTTAAATTGAGCTAGAGTAACAGATTATATATTTTATTTCATTTCTTGAGTGTAAGGGAATCAGTTTACACATAGGTATTTACGTTAATTAAAGTGTAAAAATTACATTATAAGAATAAGTATTTCATTTTAAACAACTTAATAAAGATTTATCAAAAGTTGGTTGAACTTCTACGCTTTAATTAATATTATTTAAATTTTCATATCTTTGCAGATTTATGAATAATGGAC
This sequence comes from Dolomedes plantarius, assembly GCA_907164885.2. Taxonomy (NCBI): domain Eukaryota; kingdom Metazoa; phylum Arthropoda; class Arachnida; order Araneae; family Dolomedidae; genus Dolomedes; species Dolomedes plantarius. The sequence goes on along the minus strand of OU015494.1, from coordinate 133,293,851 downwards.
AGCTTACGAAAGAACTCTGTTCCCCGGCAGGGAGATGCAACGGATCCCCGGATACCCATGGCATGGCGTCACCGGGAAATGACATTCAATAATCCCTATGCAAGGAGAGCCTCCTCTTCATCCGTGACATCGTCATCATCTGATGACCGTGAGGAAGTACCAATCGTTAGGCAGCATTACAGACCTCTCAGTCGCCATAGTAACATGGACAGACACGAAGACCGTCTTGACCACTATGCCACAATTCGTAATGAAAGATTAGATCATTTTTCTTCAGCAAGAAGTGACAGACTGGACTCGTATTCACACCGCAATACTCCAACAGTGGATAGCTTTTTCCATGGTCCTTACAGGAGCAATGCTTCTTCCGGCACTCTGAGATCTACTAGAAGTGTACCAGCCTTAGCATTTGCTGCTGCTATGGAAAGCCAAGATCCATGTCCAATACATGGGGGAAATCATGGTCCTATGAGAAGACATGGATCTCTGTTCGATATTCGAGCTCCTCCAATAGGAGGACCTTTGAGCCTTGCTGGTCTAGACAAGAAAAACTTTCATGGATCTAAACATTCTCTTGTCAATGGCCACCCTCCACCGCATTTTCAGTTCCATCCGGAAATGCCCCAGTTTGTACCTCCACATATGATTAACCCTATGATGCGACCTCCTCATCATATGGGTATGCCAGTACTCATGGAGCCAATACCCATGAGGGATCCATATAGCAAAACTATGACACTTCCACGCAATGCTATGAATGGTTATCCTACGAAGGAGCCAATAGATCCATACAGTGTTGAGCAAGTATGCTGCAAAGGACACTTAATCGTTTTATGGATAATTTTAGGTGTTGTTACAGTTGGTGTTATTCTTGGAATCATAATGGGAGTTACCATAACTTAAAATTGCCATAATTGATGATTTTGTTTGAAAAATGGATATAATGGTGAGGACACTCTATATAATGAAATGAAATTAGAAACGAATATCATTCAAGACACTCAGCATGAAGAACCTATCAAATGCTTAGTTTCAGTTGCAGAGCGAAATGTGCATGAAATGCACAGTTTTAAGAAAACTAATATATTTTCAAATCGATTCCGTCCAAAATATGTGAAATATTTTCATGTCGTGTGTGGATATCTGTATAAATGTGTGGTTAAGGATTTTAAAAATAAAAAAATTTAAAAAAATTGCTATCCATGTTTTTATATAATTTTGTGTACTCTAATATATTTTAATGAATGCTAACATACTATAACAGGAACACTTGAAAAGGGATGGTAAAAACATTAGATAACTGCATCAGATAAAACATTACATTCCTGATGAAAAATTCAATGTAAAAATGATATTTCTTATGGTTTAAAAGCAAGTATGATAATTTTTCACATGAAAATGAAGATTAAAAATAAAACTAAACAGATGACTGAGCTTGATATCCGTAGTGTTTCATAACAGACACGAGATAAAGAGATGCTTTAAATGTAACTTAATAACAATTATCATTGTTCTTTTCTACACTTTCCAATGTGTTGTTTATGATCTGAAGTGGATGTTAGTTAATAGATACTGATTACCATTATATAAAAAAAGGAGCAGAGAATGAAAAGAGGGACTAGGAACAGAAAAATATATATAATAACTAACTCATCACAAAAGTATAATAAATTTATTTATATTAAGTATTAACTGCATCTCAGACATTTTTTTTCCGCTTTTATATTTTACTAAAATCTAATATTTGTGCGAATTCCTAGATCTTAAGGGACGGACAGGGTGAAATCACAGATTTCATAAAGCTATTAAAAGAAATTTTTTACATAATTATAATCAGTTGGAAAAATGCGGTTACAAAATCATAATTAGTTACCTCATACGCTTTGAGTACTTTAATACCTCTTGACTCACACTTATGGACGACTGATTACCATAAAAAGATGATATACAAATTCTGTTTACTGTTAAAAGCTCACTATTGAATTGTGCATGATACAAGATATATATATATATATATACATAAAAAAAACCAACCACATCCTTACATACACACTTCTATGAAATATTCCGATTTTTACAAAAGTGAAACAATAAACCTCTTTGGAAATAAAGAGTACCATGTACAATATAACAAATATCTTATCAGTCTACCAACTGGAAAAAAATGAACTCAAACAGTTCTAAATATATATATATATATATCTGAGTTTGAATTCATTTTAAAACATTGATCTTTATACTGTGAAATCAAATGTTTTATATAACCCTGTGAAACAAAGCACGAAGTATAAACCCTAACAAAGTTGAAAGGGATTTTACCGTTAATAAAGGGTTGTAAACTTTCTCAAGGGAGGAATCATGTAGAAAACTATTCGTGAAAATGTCTCAATGGGGCATGGTTAGCAACTTTTCGTATGAAGATTATATGCTAGAAAAATCATATCCGAGGAATCCAACTGCTGCTTGTTATGTATATCAAATTTTACAGTTCTTAGGCACCGAAAATAGCCTGTACACAAAGCCTTGCAAATGTAAACGAAAAATTCTATACAGTATATTGCAGAGTTATTAACAAGTTTAAGAACTTGTTAATAACTCTACGATTTCAATATTTCTCTTTTTAATAATAGACCATTACAAATTTGTTTTAATCAAAAGAGGGAAATTTATGCGAAATACTTTACGTGGGAATAATAATTAAACAGAATATTGATATAATTTCATTAATACTATCTTAGCTGATATTGATATTTAATCATTTCAGCAAATGTTTTGCTCTAGCTTGATTCCTCAGTCCGTTTATTTCCGAATTTCTTAATAGTCAGAAATGAGCTTTAAACAATATTCGGACGCGTACGAGGAAATGAAAACTACTCATTTCTGTTTTGAAAGTTCGTTGCTTCTAAAATTTTAAAATTTTAGAATTCGAATAATTCTCTTTAATATCCGGTATCTGATACCCATGCCCGTTAATAGCTTGATTTAGTTTCCAGATTTCTAAAATAGAAAAGCTTTTGTTTCGATATAGACCTGGACTGGAAACTTAGCAAAAATTTCATTTCGATGCCCTCCAATTTCTACTGGGCACTTTATAATTATGCACTACATATTTCTGTGTACGAGAGTCCACAGAACCACAAGGCTGAGTTCTTTCGGCATAGCCCGGCCAATGGGCTATTCCTCGCCCTTTCGACACCAGAACATTTGTGCTACCTGAAATTTCCAAACGAGAAGTTTTAAGCCGTTTTTCTCAATCAGCTGCACACCACATCTCATACAGGACTTATATCACTTGTCTGCTAAAGGTTCCATTGAGACTCCGTTGCACGGGGATGGGCCCGTCATAGCTACTGAGGCCTTCCGGGTTGAGATCATAGCCGGTGAGAAACAGACCTCAGCTGGTAGATACTCCGCGCACTCTCCCTGGCCAGCACCCAGGCTCCGCCAACCCAGGCCCACAGGAAAGCTTTAAGTGAGCGGGAACCGCTTAGGCCAATAGACTGACTGCCGTGAAGGTGGCCGAGTTTGAAGAATTTGGAATAAGGTTGATTTAAAATCGTGGGTCGAAAAATGGATGGTCAAGAGGCTGGAAAAGTGAAAACCAACGGTACGAAATTAGCGGGGGTGGCGCGAAAACAAAAACGAGAAACCTGAAAATAGGACAAGAATTTTGGGTATCGTTACAATGACTATTTAGGAACTAACCAAGCCTAAACTGATATTTGGTCAGGGGAACAGTCGCAATCCTGGGCCCGTGTCCCATGACACAAGGAGATCCAATTTCATGAGGTGTAGCCCACCGTGCGGAACCTCCGTGAAGTGCAGTGCTCAAATAGAACCCTTCGAACTGCCGTCCTAGGGGAAATTTTTTAGATGAACTTGTAGAAAAATGGGAGAAATTGAAATGGGGGCTCTGAAAACAGCCTAATAATTGAAAGAAAAAACAAAAAAATGAAACTTGAGCCATGGCCCCCGATGTTTAACGAAAGCTAACCATCGGCAGGCTGCAGTTGACGGGTCAGAGTCCCGGAGGACAAGATTTAATCTCCTGTCTTACGCAAGTCACGTGCCACTTCATTCATGATAGCAAGTCTGCTGACGGCTCGTTGCGTACTCCACCTTTCTTGTGTCTAGCAGGAAAGGAAAGAACAGATTTAAGCACACGTTCACTTCAAAGAAATCACCTGCACTTAGGGCGAAAACAGTGGAGGTTCAGTGTTAAAGAGGATTAAGATTTTAAGAGAAAAATAAAAAACCCGCATCATCTCTTACCTTCAAAACAAGTAGTATTTACTAGACGCTTGCTATGCTTCGAAAGATCTGTACACGAACATGATACTGTACCAAATTGACAGGCGGTGCACCCCGGTTCCTCGTACCAAGGCCACTTCACAATCAACGAGGGTCATTCAGATAATCGCAAGGAGCTACCATATCCAATTGCTATCGCAAAGGAAAGTACAAATTTCTAATACTTCCTAGCGATACATTTTTGGCTGTTCTCAGTCCATGGGGCCTGTGCAACACTAGAAATCTCAAATTTGCACAAGAGGCCGCCAGCTTGTGGAAGAGACATGAGCAAACGTTTTAGATATCGTTTACTTCAGAGGCGATTCTAAATTTCCGTGCCCACAGACTCTCTCGATTACCCGTCTCTGTTAGTATAGACTACCACCTACCATTTACTAAAAAGTAGTACTGGATGTAAGCTGCATTTGCAAACATTAACGATCCAAAACTCCCAAGCATGTCATTCACATTTCCAAAATTCAAAGAAGTGTATAGAGTAAAATAAATGAGGTGCAGAGAGGAACGCGATCTAGATCCGACACTTTAAAGATCGTTCCCACTGACCAATTAGACAAAAATGCAGAAACGAAACTATAACTGTCTACAAGAACATTTTTAAGTACTTTTTTATGCAACTACAGCTACTCAGGAATATAAAAAACCTTTACGCTTAATCACACGGAGACTCCCTATTTTCTTTCAGAAATAGAGCTTGCTCTGTTCTCATGGAAAACAGGAAAGGCCTTCTCAAACAGCTACAGTTCCATGCATGGAACGTTGCCTCTCCATGCATAAAACATAGAACAGGCACGAAAAACACCTACAATATACTCATAATCTTGAATCATATATGTAGTTACCTATGCATGTGCAGTACTCTTCTTAAACTCAAAAAGCACAATTCTCATCTAGTAACTTGCATAGCCAACTGAGCAGATTTGCCATTTTTGGTGTGTTGTGCCAACAGAGGCAACATGAAAATCCTTTTGCAGAAAATATAACTCCTAAAATCCAGTAAATGGTGTTAGGGCAGAAAAATCCTCATCAGATTTGAACTACTTTAGGATTAATTTCAAACACTGCTATGATCTTTGACATTTAAACTATTTTGTAGTGATTCGGATAAGTTTTTTTTTATTAGTTTTCCTTAAGATTCTTGGGGGTGGAGCCAAACTACCCCATGCTTGTGCAACTAGCCATTATACTTAACTTTAAAGGTTATGTAATAAAGGTCGATACACATTCAGTTCTTTCTTGAATTGTTAACTGTCCTTAAATCTGCCTGTTAAACTCTTTCCTTATTTATAGCAAGATATACGTATGTATAAGATTCATACCCATTTTGAGTAATCAAAAAATGAGGAGTACCTAAGGACTTTTTAAGGACCTGAGAAACTATTTTTAAGAACATTAAAAAACTTTGGTTTGGTTTAAAGCACTACAGTCAACTTTTTGCTACACGAGGGCTAATTAGACCGAGACCTACAGTTTAGCCAATTCTGAACGTCTACAAACATTCATGCCAACAGTGGGACTCACACTCACAGGATCTGAATCGAATGCCAGTACCCTAGCCATTTGGTCCTCACCTGGCTGAACCTTAAGAAAAATTGCAAATATGTTTCACTTCCAAGGTTTAAACGTTCAATAAAATTTAAGTATTGGAATTAAGACCTTTCATGAATTTCTTCAAAACTGTCGACTCAATAACATCCTAATTATTTTCATGCATTTAATCTGTTAAGATTAATTTCATTCAACTTCAAACATTTATGCCACTTTATATGCTCACATAGTGAAAAAACAAAACATAAAAAACCCAGCAGTCTACTGGTTTTCTACACTGAGGAGGCAAATTAATATTTTTGAAAAATTTTAGAAAATTAAATAAGCATTCTCACCCTAATTAACATTTTTGTTGTAATACAAAACCTTTTTAAAAGTTTCAAGTGTTGTGTTTTGTAACTCTATTTCTATTTTTTTTTATTGTGTTCTTTATTACTTCACATTTAATGAAGAGATCCACTTTTCTCAAGACTTTTACTTTAACTGTTAAATTATCAACTGAATTATATAAGTTCAAAAGTTCAGAGCTTAGCCATCTACTGTTGAACCTTAAACATTAACAAAAATAAGACTTTTAACCAAAAAAAGAGACTTGAATTAATACAAACTTTTAAGAATTCAGTTTTTTTAGATTTTATTTTAAAGCAAATTAAATGGACAATGAAATCAGCCTGAGCAAATTATTTTCACAAAATAGGCAATAGGAGAGTCTATTAAATGTTAAGGTAGGATGTGGGGTTAGTAAATATGAAAAAAACATCAATGCAAGTAGCCAGTTACAAAACACCCATTTTTTTGACATTTCAGATCAGAGATATAATCCTGTTTTGTCAACAGACATCAAACAGTTACTAAAGATTTTAAGCAAATTACAAATCTAACCATGAAAGTATGTGTTTTTAAATCAGCAATCATAAATTTTTGCAGACTTCTAAGCTCTTTTTAATATATTCAAGAATTTGAAAAGCTGTTGATAGCTTGAAATAAGCTCTTATAAAGATCATAGGAATTCTTAAGAAATTTTGGATGAAGTTCTCTTAGATAAAGCTTGCAAGTAGCAAAATGTAATACAACTTGTAGAATTTTTTAAATTACTGTACAAGGTAACAAAGAAATATGGGGTATGTCAATTTGAATGAAGATGATGATTAGTAGTTTAACTTTTGCAATAAGAAATAGGAATCTGCATATACACTTTTTTACAACAATTTTTATTATCTATAACAAAGAGTACATTGGGCAGAAAAATATATCTGAGAGCAAAATATAATTAATAAGACCAGCCTTGATGATAAACATTAGCTGTAACAACTTTCATAGAAAATACAATAAAGGCCTCTCAACAAATTTTGAAGTGTTCTGCATTTTGTAGGATGTAAAACAAATGTAATAGAATAAAAAGAACAAAAAAATTCTATACAACCAGAATTTCTAACAAAAATTGCAAAATGATAACTAAAATATCATTGAAAATGATTACATACATTCCAAAACAGACATTATATATTATGCCAATAAAAGCTTAAAACAGCTTAAAATAATTAAGATGCTTTTTCAATTATTATCTGTATAAATAAATTATTTTAACAGGATAAATTTACAAAATTAGATAATGTAATAATTTCACGTTTTATTTAAAGGTAATAATTCTTAAAGAATATTCCATTAAAAAATTGGGGTAGAATTTTTAAACAAATACAAACTTATACTTTGATAAGTAATTTACATCATTTGTAATAAGTATTCTGCATTTTGTAAGATGCAAAACCAATGTAATACAATAAAAAGAACAACAAAAGAAAATTCTACACTCCCAAAATTTTTAATAACAATTGCAAAATGATTACTAAAATATCACTGTTTTCAGTGATATTTTAGACATACATGATTACATACATTCCAAAAAAGACATTATATATTATGCCAATAAAAGCTTAAAACAGCTTAGAATAATTAAGATGCTTTTTCAATTATTATCTGCATAACTAATTTATTTTACCAGGATAAATTTACAAAATTAGGTAATGTAATAATTTCCTGTTGTTTTATTTAAAGGTAATACTCTGAAAGAATAGTCCATTAAAAAATTGGGGTAGAATTTTTAAGCAAATACAAACTTATAAATACTTTGATAAGTAATTTATGTCATTAGTAAAAAATAATTAATGAGTAGCAAATTTTTGAAATTCTAACTAATGACCTCATGTGTTATATACTAATATTTCATCAATATACAGGGGACAATCTAGACTTTTTGAACAAAGTAAACACAATGTATAAACAAAGAATATTTATAAATGTCATAGAGTGTATATATATACAAAGAAAATATAGATCAAAACAATGATTATAATCAGAAACAAAAGAGTGGCCATTTTCTATTTACACTTTGGCATAATATGACTGCTGATAACAAGTCCAGTTTATCACACTTATTAGGAAATCACCACATGTTTAAAGATTGACTTCCACACCACGAACTAAGCGCCCTTTTAACTGCCAGATATACTGAAAGAAAGAGAAATATTTGAAATATAGTTTATAGTACCTTCAGTAATAATGACTAATTTAAACTTATAATACATATTTAGTTACATATTTGTACATAATTCTACTTCAAAGCAAGAGAAACTAAAATTAGCTTATCAAGATTAGCTAGAGCAAAAATTTTCATAGTTTCAGGAAGTTTTCCCAAAAGACTATAATAATTTGAAGATACTTTTACCCAATAGAAGAATTACACATATATAATGAGTATTACACATTTATAATAAATGTTTAGAATACAAAAAGAAAGTGAAATAGAAAGCATCAAGTTTATCTTTAAAAACTTTAATCAAGTTTATCTTTAAAATATATACCTAGGCAATTTTAACACAGGAAAGACTTTTAAATTCAAATATTTAAATTTGTTATAAAAGTTCATTCAAAGCCTGTGTATTTAATGTTAATGTCTACAAAAGGTAGATAATTAATAATCTTACAAAAATATCAGTTATTTTAGATTGGAGAGATATAACAACTATTACTATCCAAAATACACATAAAAAATTACTATTTGAAATTAGATCTACCGCTTTACATTTCAAAAAAAAGGTTTATATTTTTAAAATATTTAAAATGTAATACATATTATAAACAAGACATAGCAGGATCATTTAACCAACTGCTGATAGTTTTGAAAATATTCAAATATACATGAAACAAATGAGGAAATTTTTTTAGCTAAAATAAACTGATGGTTTACATCATAAATCTAATTGAAAGAAATTATAGCAATTGGAAATACACAGGCAAATATATAACAGTCTCATGTAGAAAGCAAAATGCATACAGTATTATTAATACCATTCTCAAGAAGAAAAATGTAAGGAAATAAATGTAATTCAAAATTGGAATATAATTATGAATCAACAAGATTCAGTAAATGATAAAATTAAAACTATAAGGGCATAAACCAGTTTAAACAATAAACAATATACTTGAATTATCATACAACATAATGCCACAAAAGAAGCAAAAATATATAAAAAGTATCAATAAAGACAAAAATTTACAAAAACATAACACTGAAAAGAATATATAATTTGTTGTAAATTATATAAAATACATTGCAAGTAGTCAAAGAAAAAGAAAAAAATTACTACACAAGTAGAGCCCAGGATTGATTCAAAAACCTAAAATTTACATTACATCTGAAATAACTAGTGAAACAGCTTGTAATTCTATAAAATATTTTTAACTGCCATGAATGAGAACAAACATATCTAAAGAGCACTCTCAAACACTACATGCTAACATGACATGCAACTCCACATTATGGACGATCAGCAAACAATCTGTGGAGAAAACACCATCCAATTTCAAATTTGATTGCATAGTTTGGAGCTAAGTCATCATTTACTAGTTGACTGCCAATGAACATGATAAATAGCAATACATATTTTGTTTCACTTTAGAATTATTGAGATATAAAGTAAAATATAGGTAAAAATCATAAAATAATTTGAAAATAAAACTAATAATTCCCAGGTATTAATCAAGAATTATGAAATTTATGCATGTTCTGATATCCTATTCTGATATTTTATCAGAGGAAATTTTAGTTCAGTCTGAAAGAGATTAAAAGTAGAAATGATTCCTTCAGCATTTTTGTTGCATCTAGGAAATAAAATGTGATGTAGGCCTCACTTTCTATTACAAGCATCTACTATATATCTGTATTTGATCCAAAACAAATGATATTTAATTTTGAGAACTAATATTTATTCCTTCTTATAGTTATAAATGCAGTTAAAGTAGAAAGCTTTACTCAGTGGCTAACAAAACTATAAATTTCAAATCCTAGTATTGCAGAATATAATGGTGATAGACTAGTTATAAAAGGAAATAAAATAAATTTATACCTTCATATCATTAACCTCAACTCCTCTCTTTCTAGCTATTTCAAGAATTTCATTCTGTATCTTTTCTTGAGATGTCTTTGATATGTCTATGTAATCACATTCAGATGCAGCATAATGACATGATATTGCCTAGATTAAAATGCAAAAATGTAGTGAAGATTAGCTGTGCAATCATATTCACAATGTTTATAAATGTTTTGTAAATAAAAGAACATTCAAATAATTGAACCCATTACAAATGGTGCTTCTTTAAATCGTATGGTTAAAAGAAGAGAAGGGAAAGAACAAAATTGTAAACTATTAGTATAACAACTTTTTTTTCAATGGCAAGCAAGAAACAAAAACAACAAGAAAAAAGGTACAAGAAAACAGACAAGAAAAAAAAAAGTAAAACAAAGAAGTAAACAGGAACATATCAATTGCTCAATGCTCTTGCCTCCTAATAACTGCTGCAGAGATCTGAAGCCGACAGTTCCTCACAGGTCTGGAGGTTGGAAATGTCCATAACTCTTGGTTTACCACAAACAGTGCAGAAAGGACTCTAGAATTTTCAAGTGGCTTAGATGTTTAGCCAAACAGTTGTGACTAGTTAAAAGCCCAATCAAGGCTACCGAATCCTTCCTTGGAAACTTTGAAATGTATGCACAATTAAAAACCCATAACTTATTAGTATTTCTGTTGATTTATTCTTGATGAAATAGGTCTTTCAATTTCTTCTGTATAAATAGCTGTATAGAATTATAGTATATCAAAAATTAAAGTACCGTAAAATTTTTTTGTTTCATACTTTTGCATAACATAGCAATAAATAATGAAAAATTGAAAGAATGGTTTTTGCTCTCAAAGATTTACAAGATCATTGGTTCATACTGATTGAATCCATTGGTTCTAGAACGCAACCAATCATGAATTTCTTAACCCTTCAATGGATGCGCCCATGTATAAAGTGCAACATTTTCGTAATTTTGAATGGTTTGTTTTTACATGTAAGGTTTGAATGTTCTAAGCAGTTTCTATTTATAGATACACCCTTTCTAATGCAGGTCTGATTTTTGGACCCATGAATTCCTTTCCATTCATTTGTTAGTTGTGATTTAACCATGGTAAACCAGTGATTATACTGGATTACAATACGACAAAAGCAGGAGTTGATAGAGTCGATCCAATGTGCAGCTATTACATGGTATCCAGCATATCACGAAGATGGATAATCTCATTGTTTTTTTAGGTTTTTGGACATAATAGGACTCAATTCGCAAGTTGTCCTTAGATCCAACGAACCAGACAGTTTTGAAATAAAGTGATTCTATCTGCATTCTTTGGCCTCTAATTATAAATATATCTCAAAATTATCAACATTTTATATCTTGTCATAAAACTCAGAATCATGATTTTCAATTTCAAAAGAAAAAGTTTATTACGAAAGGAATAATGAAGGTTGAAAGAGACGTTACACTTTAAGCAATGTGCACCTGCTAGTTTTCCAAAAATTGGTGTGCCTGCTGAAGGGTAAATGAAACAAAATTAAAGCACAAATGCCACTGTTGAATTTTACCAAGGTCTTGGACTTATCAATTAATTATTTTATGCTGTACTGCCAATATAAGGATCTCAAATCTATTAACAGTTGAGAAATGTTTCAAATGAGGTATAAAGTTAAATATGAAATGCAGACAATATAAATTAATACATATCTGAAAAAAAAAATGAAGCCAAGAGCACCAAGCCTTAACATATAGGAAATAAAGTAAGGAGTTTTTCAAAATAATTTTACCCTGATATCTGAATCAAATTCTTAGAGCAACAAAACAGGTAGAGAAAAGAGTAAAGTTAAACTGTTAGATATATCATACATATACTACTTAATTGTCTTGAAGTACTAAAGGAATGGATATTCGTAAGAATAAATTTATTTAACAGCTACTTTCACAAGATGCTACAACAGATAACAAACATTCTGTGAATAATAAAAATGCTGATCTCAACTAACCAATGATATAAAACAGGATACAAGAAGGACATTTAGCGGGAAGTCAGTCATTTTTCATAACATATTTAAAATAACTTTATGCAAAGGAAAAGAAATAAAAATTAAGTAAAACAAAATAGCAAAATAATCTGGTAGACTCAATTATCCACATGTAATAATCTTCATGGCTTTTTTTTGTTGTTATGATTATAAGCTATACCTTATATGTTTGGTATTTAAAAACATCTCATACATTAAAAGTGAAAATAAAAAAAAATTATTAGCTACCTTACGAAATCCTTTAGTTCTATTCGCACCAGATCCATGGATAAGGAGAGGATGGAAAAATACAGTATCACCTGCCTCCATTTCCAGATAAACTCTTTTTGACATTTTTTCTTCATCCATAGTTGTTACACCATGGTACATTTTATTAACTCCTCCCTAGAATAAAATAAAAATCAAATAAAGCCATTCTACACCAAATTCCACATTACTTTTACCCAAAGTAAATTATAGATAAAAAAATTTTATAAATGAAGAAGTCTTAAAGTCTAATTATGGGAAAATATTAAGCAATAGTTAAAATATTATTTGGTCCAATACTATAACTTAGCTTACAAAAACTCTGATTAATTTTAATAAAATGACGCTTAAATGGTACAACATAAGATACAAGTATTGAAAACATATACTAATATTTAAGATTTATATCTTATTCTTTAAGCAATGACTTTGGTCTGCTTATTACCAAGCCATAATGATGCATGGAAAATAAAACATGGAATGAGAAGATAGTTATGTTACAAGAAAAGTCCTAAATAAGGATTACATAAATATTAAAAATTACATTTTACATATTTTATGAAGGTAACTTGATTAACATAAGTACATAGTATTTTGTATTCAAGATTCAATGTTCTGATCACTACTAATAGCCATTATCAATACAGGTATTCCTCAACTTACGACCGCTCGACTTACTACCACTTGCACTTACGACTGAAATTTTTAAATTAAAAAATTTTTTTTTCTCATTAATACTGTTCCTTGAATGTACAGTACATTCTATATGTATTACATAATTATTAATAAATATGATGCAATATTGTGCAATACTGCAAAAATTTAAGAGGCAATAATAAAAATATATGATGCAATAGTTTCGATATCCACACGGTAACCACGGTCAAATAAACCTTTATGGGCTTCAGAAATGACTTCAGATTTTCATTATATTAATAAATGACTACAACAATTAGAAGCAATGGAACCAAATGAAAAAGATTCACAAGGGTAAATAATCATATTCAGGAAAATCTGGCTTGCTACAAGATAATATATAAGGAAAAGAAGACACAAACTGTTCAAACTACCTTGGATAACATAGTTAAAAAACTTTCAATGTATCTTCTGTCGCAAATTCTGAACCACGGATTGTACTAACATAATAAGTAGCGATGACAAAGATTTATTTATGTCTTCTAAATACAATGCATTTTAAATTATGTATGTATGTATTAAAGTAAAAAATATATGTATGTACATATACAAAAAAAAGTTTGAAACTCGACTTATGACCAATGTCTCGGTCATAAGTCAAGGAATATCTGTAGTTATTAGTAGGAAAGATTTCTTTACAGTTGCTCCTTAATCCCAGTTACTATATTTCAGAATTAATAGGGATATGAGTTCTATATCAGAAAACTCATAATTTGAGTCACTCAGTATTCCAATAAGAGACTCAATTGCAATTCACCTGAGTAAGATTATATTGCTTTAGTTAAATGTATGTATATATCATTATGTTGATATTTACATGATACAGGTAGGATCTTACAAAAGGATTGCTTTTTAGATCATTACTGAATATATTTGAATATCAATTAACTACTTTAATAAATACATTTATCCAAATATATATAAATCCATCTAAAAACTCTACAGAAGGATTATTTATACAGCATTCCTGTCATTGGACATGCAATTTTAAGCAGTGCTAATTTGCTTCTTTATTTGGAGAACTTAAAATTTTACACATGTGAACATATGTTCATATAATATTTAAGTAAATAATAGCACCACCAGAAAATTTTCTTTTTCTTTATGCAGACAATGATATAAAATCTCTTATCACATTAATGTAGAAAGTGTACATTATATATAACTTATCTAAGCAAAGTTATGATGCATATTACAGCTATTTAACACTATAATTTTAATTATGTTAAAAAGTTCATTTTTAGTTTCTATTAAAATGCTGATGTAAAGTGCCTAAATTTTAGATTTATGACAGCTCAACTCATCTCTACACTACATTAATTCTCGTAAATAACCTAAAACTGCCTATGTCTACATACATACAGCATAAATAGTATACTTTCTTTTGATTGTTCACACAAAGTTATTGATAATCACAACTGTTGAAACTTACAAACTATGAAATCATAAGAGTTTTCTGAATGTCCCATTTATTAACTGATCAATCACACAAAACTTTGCATAGAAATAAAACACTCACTACAAGGACTTTGTAAGATGATATTTATATTAAGATTAGCTGAATACCCATGTTTAGCTATGAAGTACATGCAAATTAAATACAACGGTCAATATATGCAATTAATGCCAAAAAAAATATATACGAGGGCTGTCCGTAAAGTATCCAAACTGAATATATAAAACATAATACAGACACCGCTCTGCATGCGCATGCTAATTAGCATGTTTAAACATATGCAAACCTGTTATGTTGGCAATTAGCCAAGCACTGCAAAGCGCGGTTCTCTTGTAGCAATAATGAAAAGTGAACGCAGTGGAAGTCTCGTGTCGGGTTGGATCATGACGGAATCTACTGAGCAACGTGTTTGCATCAAATTTTGTAGTAAAATTGGAAAAATGGCAACCGAAACGTTCGATTTGCTTAAGAAAGCATACGGTGATGATGTTATGGGCCGAATTCAAGTGTTTCAATGATTTAGACGTTTTAAAGATGGAAGGGAATCTGTGGAAAGTGATGCACGATCAGGGCGACCATCAACATCGAGAAATGATGTCAAAGTAGAACAGGTTCGTATTGTGGTACAATCAGATCAATGAATGACAGTTCGAGAGATTGCGGACGAGGTGGGAATAGCAAAAACTGTTTGCCACGAAATTTTAACCGAAGATTTGGGCATGTGGCATGTATTGGCTAAGTTTGTCCCATGTTTGCTTATCGAAGATCAACGAGAACTTTGCATGCAAATGGCTTCTGAGTTATTCGAACGGTCGTGTGAGGATCCGGAATTTCTGAATAACATCATAACAGGGGACGAGACATGGGTGTATGGATACGATCCGGAAACCAAACAACAATCATCTGAGTGGAAGAGTCTGAGTTCCCCCCAACCAAAGAAAGCCCGGCAAGTTCAAAGCAAATCAAAGTGATGTTAATTCATTTCTTCGACAATGATGGAGTTGTGCATTATGAATTTGCCCCACATGGACAAACCATTAATAAAGAGTTCTACCGTGATGTGCTCAGGTGACTTCGTGGTTCCATGAGGAGGAAACGACCAGCAAAGTGGAAATCTGGGAAATGGATGCTTCATCACGATAATGCCCCTGCTCACTCCTCACATGTGGTTCAAAATTTTTTAACCAAACATAGCACCGTTCAAGTCCTACAACCTCCCTACTCAACAGACCTCACTCCGTGCGACTTTTTCGCATTTCCAAAGCTAAAGAAAACGCTTAAAGGACGACGGTTTGAGGATGTGATGACCATCAAACAAAAAGCGATCGAACAGCTGTTGACCATTCCAAAGAACGACTTCCTGCTTTCAAAAGTGGCAACAACGTTGGGCTAAGTGTGTTGGTTCTCAAGGATGATACTTTGAAGGGGATTAAACTGAAGTATGTATATCCATTATATTTTTTTAGTTATAAATTAAATTCGGATACTTTACGGACAGACCCCATTTATATATATATATATATATATATATATATATATATATATATATATATATATATATATATAAATGGGGTCTGTAGAAGAAAATATTCAGATTAAATACAATGGTCAATGTATGTAATTAATTTGAATGTTTAATGTCTATAAACATACTTTTTTAAATTAAATTCTTAAAAAACTTCCATCTCAGTCTAGTGGTTAAATTTCATCTTTTACCGTATTTAAATATTTTTTTTGTCAATTTATTTTGTTGTTATTCAGGTGATGCAAAAGTAATTTAAAGTATCACAAAAAGAAAAGAAGCCATGCAATCAGCACTTAATAAATTACATTCTAAAAATTAATCTTGAAAAATTCCCCAAAAATCAGAAAATGGAGGTAAAGATTCGAAAAAAATTAATTTTAAAGGAATTTTTATGATCTCTCGTGTGATATAAATTTTATAAATATTATTATTTTAATGATATAAATATTATTTTAAAAGTAAACTTAAAAAAAGTAACAAAAACAGCTTAAAAATTTAACTAGGAAGAATTTTTCAAAAAATTTTCTTAGTCCACCCCTGCACTATAAGAAGAATCGCCATGCAAAATCACAGCCCTTTAGGTCCAGCGGTTTGGTCTGTACATTATCTCTCAGTCGGCCACTGAACTGTTTTATATATATAGATAATAAAAAACCTGGTATTATTTTTGCTATAAAAGCATTAAACTTAAAACCTTTTGATATTCATCATTAATTATAAAAAGGATTAAAAATGAGAAGTCTTTCAGTAAAGAATTTATAATTTTTTAAAACTGATTTTTCCTATCAATTTTATTTATCATAAAAAGAATCGTTATAAAATATTTCATATAAGGAAGAGTAATGATTGCGCTGAAAATTTAATAATGCTAACCACTAAATTAGACAAAAAAGTTAGCTGCATAAAAAAAAAAAAATCTAATAAAAACTTCTTAATAAATGCTCCTGTTGTTGAATTAGTAAAGCAACACCATTTTATACCAGCAAAATACAATGAAACTTTTTTAGCCAGCCATATTTTGTTTAGAACTGATTTAAGACTCTGTAGAGCCAATGTTATAGAAGAAACCTCTTGTCGATGGCCACCTCTCAAAATGGTCACTTTTTTCGGAACCATTACTGGACACCATAAAAAAGTTTCACAGTAACTCAGGGTGTCTACTACTTTTGAGCAAGTCAATTTCATGACTTTTCATGACATTTCATGACCTTAAAAATAAAATTTCATGACCATTGAAGTACATACTAGTTTAAACGAAATTAGTCTCCCCCCTCCCCCCGACTCGTCTTTCAACAATATTCACCTTATTATTTAAGTTCTTATCAGGAAAACCTTATTTTTAAAAAGTTGGGATTACAACCATGCAATACTTACTAGTTTTATTACTGTTATACAAATTCCAGATATGATTGTGACTCAAACACCCATGAAATTTATTGATGCAATGTAAAACACCTTGAAAGTGAATGATGCAAAAATTAATCATTCTCATACTTGTTACAGTTCCTACAGAAACCCCATTAAAGTAAATATTTAAATAACAATTTTTTATTAATTCTACACTGATACAATTGTAAAATAGCTGTATCAATGTTTAATTTGAGTTAATTTTTGCTTAAATTGAGGAACTTTCCTAAACTGCTCTGAAAACATCAAGATGAAGAACAACTCAAACTGGACTGAGCCTCCCCGATATTTCACTATTTTTTAACTAAAAATAATATAAAATTTACTAAAATTACATAATATTTAATATTAATATTTAATAATAATATTAAGAAATTATAAATTTTAATATTATATAATCTAAAAGTCCATGCACAATCTTGTGTAATACATTTCATTAAATTTATAAAACAATTCGGAGCAAAAAAAATTGAAATTAAGACAGTAAATAAAAATTTGAATTTTTATTCAAAAATTAAATTTTGAATAAGTATGCAGTTTTAAAAAATTTTACATTTAAAAATGTACTTTTATTTCGATGTTAAAATGCAATACAGTAAACTCGGGGGGGGGGGGGGGGGGGAATCCTGACCGTCGAGCTCCCCCCCCCCCCAAGGCTACGGTCCTGGGCGGAGGAATAGCGGCCTTTACACGTACGTTCTTTCCCGCGTGAAACCACGATTCCGCGCGATTGAGTGCACGTGTGAAGGTGTCGGAGAGGAAGGGAAAGCTGCTTTGGAGCGTACTCCAAATTTTCCCGCGCGCAATCCCGTACGCTCCAAGCACTCCAAGAGCGTACGTGTAAAGGGTGCTAAACGTACGCTCTTTTGCGAGTGCTTGGAGCGTGAGCGCAATCCCATACGCTCCAAGCACTCGCGAAAGAACGTACGTGTAAAGGGCGCTAATATCTCCCGTGGAAGAGAGCTTCATAATTGAATGCATCGCCCGTTACGTCATTGGCGGGAGAAAGCTTCGCCTTCGCCCGTTACATAACGGCGGGAATATACTCGGCGGGAAATCTGCATATATCGGACATAGTCTGTTACGTGGGGAGAGAGCACCTCGAGCGCAAATAATGAAGAATACCTCGAGCGCAAATAATGACAAGAAGCCAAAATCTATACGGTAATACTCGAGTTCACTGAAAGAAAAACCGATCTGAACTACACTTCTCTATTCAGGATCGACGTAAAAATTGAAGCTCTATTCTTATTTTTAAAAAAAATTGTGTTTTTCCGCTGTCCAACTTCTCTCTCTTGTTAGCATTGTGCACCACTTGTTCGTGTTAATTTTAATGCTTTACCATATGTCTACTTCCGCTGTGTGTTTCTTATCTCCTCGTATTTTCGTCGCCCGAGGGGTAGCCCCACATGACGACGTATACTCTCCTTTCTGTGAAGGGGAGAAAGAGCGTTCGTTCCCGCAGTGGGGAAGAATGCAATGCATTTTCCCGCGGGAACTCTTATCTCTCTTCCGATGCAACGTCACAAAGTCGGCAAAAATTGATCTTAGTGTTTTTGTACCAGTTAGGAGCATATTTTCTATTCTACATTATATCGATAAAAAAAATTTTAAATTGAAAAAATTCGTGACCTTTTCTTTCAATTTCGTTACTTTTCATGACTTTTCGTGACCGTTTTCCCATTTCGTGACTTTTCGTTACTTTTCATTACTTTTCATGTTAGTAGACACCCTGTAACTAGTTATAAAAGATTAATAGGATTGAGTAATTAAAGGCTGAAAATATAATATGCATATATAACCCCCCCCCCCCCCAAAAAAAAAAAAAAAAAGCAGCAGCTAAGAAATTTAGGGTCAGTAAAAAGTAGCAATTCTTAAAAAGTAAGAGATTAGTGAATGAAAAAAAAGATTTTTCCCCCCATTCTTTACTATTATTATGACTATTTTCTAAAATTAAAAATTTTGAAAGCATGGCAATTTTTTGGATTCAGCAATCTATTCATTATATTCTGTACTTATAACTAAGACATATTACAGTACTGTGCAAATTAATTGGGACAAGCTTCATTTTTCATAATGTTCATGGAGTATGTTCCTGTATTTCCATTTATGTTCATGGCGTATGTTCCTGTATTTTCATTTATTCATTTGTTTAATATGTTATGATTGTTTGTCCGGTAGATGGCAGCACGATACCGCTGTCTTTATGTTTTGTAAACGTTCTAAGATACTTCCGCTGTGGAGTTAGTAGCGTCAGTGTTCTGGCTTGCTGTTTGTACGAAGTTTCTTTGTGATGCGTTAATAAAGTATCATATAGCCGACCCGTTTGTGCGTCTGGGCTCGAATTTAATTTTAGTGGAAAGAACATTTGGAGGCACGCGGCGAGATGTTTTGATTCCACTGTTGAGATAAGTGGAAATTTTTGTTTTGTTCTTAAGTTGTAAGAAAGTTTTTGATTTGTATTGATAAGTTCCGTAATGGAAAATGCAGAAATAATCAGGGCCAGAGGCCAGAAAAAGGCTTCTTTAACGAAGTTAAAACTCTATTTAGAATCTAAAGAACAGTTTGATGTACCGGATTTGACCGTTCGGTTAGAACGTCTGGAAGTAGCATTTGATGAGTTTTCCAAATTAGATTTATTACTTCCAGTAGAACAATCTGAATTTTCTGAAATAGAAGATGTTTATTTAGAAATTAAAGTTATAATTCGTACAAAGATAGAAGCGATGGCTTCATTGGCCGAAATTCGGCAAAATAATTCGAATGTTGTTGTTCGAAGTGATGTGAATAACGGAAACGGAACTGTTAAGTTGCCTAAAATTACAATTCCATCCTTTACGGGAAATTATTTAGATTGGTTGAATTTTAAAGATTTATTTAAATCTACAGTGCATGATAACGATTCGTTATCAAAAATACATAAGTTCCAGTATTTAAAAGGTTTACTTTCGGGATCAGCCGCTAATTTAATCAAGCACCTACCGGTGTCTGAGACCAGTTACGATGAAGCTTGGGAAAAAATAGAGAAACGCTATGATAATAAAAAGCATATCTCTACCGCTTTAATCAATACCTTTCTGGAACAAAATAAGCTTTCCGAGCCGAATGGCGCGAAATTAAGAAAACTTGCTGACGTTGCGGATGAAGTTATTCGGGGTTTAAAGGCATTGCATGAAGGAGCTAATTCAAGAGATTTGTGGTTAATACACCTCTTGTTAGACAAAGTAGATTCCGAAACCCGAAAATTATGGGCTCAAGAAACGACAGAAATAGAGTTTCCCACATTTGAATACTTTTTAGAATTCTTAAACAACCGATGTTCTTATTTAGATGTTTCGATTTCTCATAGCATAGTAAAAACGAAAGTGACTAACAACGTAACTAATGTTAAATCTAATTATTCGAGTAAATGTTTAAAATGTTCTGGAATGCATAGCATTTCGAAGTGTCATAAATTTAATGCTATGCCAATCTCTGCTCGAAAAGAATTCATACGAATGAATGCCTTGTGTTATCGATGTCTGAAAGGCTCGCATCAAATTAAAAATTGCTTTTCTAAATCTGTTTGTGAAGTATGTAAGAAATCATCCCACCATACTAGTTTACACGAATTCGCTTTCGATTCCCATACAACGAGTGTTACAAATGAAACGTATAGTCCAGAACTGCAAGTCAATACTAACATCGCTTTGAACGCAGCTAAGGAAAAATTTGTTGGTTTGCTGCCAACTGCAATTGCTTCAGTGAATGATGCACGAGGAAGAAAGGTGGATTGTACAATTCTATTAGATAGTGGCAGTCAATGTTCGTTCATTTCTGAAGCTTGTGCTAACAAATTAAATCTAAAAAGAAAAGATGCCCTGTTTTCAGTTTGTGGAATTGCTAATTCCTCTGCTGGCAAGACAAGAGGTAGTGTAACGTTAACTATGGAGTCAAGGCATAATCCTAACAGTATGCTCGTGATTGAAGCTTTCGTTTTGAATAAATTAACTTCAAATTTGTCGAGTAATTGTGTAAATACTAATGATTTAGGATATTTAAAATCCATTGAACTTGCCGATCCCAAATTCGCTGAAGCGAAAAGTGTAGAGATAATAATTGGTGTAGATTATTTTTTTGAAGTTATGAAAGCCGGACAAATTACGGGTTCCGAAAATTTCTCTTATCGCCCAGAATACACTGTTTGGTTGGGTTGTAGCGGGCAAGATTCCTTTAAACAGCTTGAAAAAGAACGCCCTAGTTGGTATTCATGCTAATGTTGACGTTGATGAAGTTTTAAAACGGTTCTGGGAAACTGAAGAGGTTCTTAAAATAAAAAAAGAAGTTTTAAGTGAAGAAGAAAGTTTCTGTGAAAAACACTTTAGTGAAAATTATGAAATCGATAAAAGCGGACGGTTCGTCGTGAAACTTCCCTTTTTTAAATCAGAAGTTAAGTGGGGAAATTCTTATCAAGTTGCATTGTCTCGTCTCCAGAGTATGGAAAGAAAATTTAATGGAAATCCGAATTTAGAGGAACAGTATAAATCCTTTATGAAAGAATATGAAGAGCTAGGACATATGAAGGTTTCGGAGGATGTCTCTTCAGAATTAGCCGTTAATGAAAAATATTTCTTACCTCACCACGCCATCTTAAAGCCCAGTAGTACCACTACTAAGTTAAGGGTGGTTTTTGACGCAAGTTGTAGAACTAGCAACTGCAATTCTTTAAACGATGCACTAGGTGCAGGTGCTAAACAACAACCCGATTTATTTGAGACTTTATTGAATTTCAGGCTTTCCCCGATAGCATTTTGTTGCGATGTGGAGAAAATGTATCGCCAGATATTAATGTCTACTTCTGATCAAGCTTTTCAACGAATTCTGTGGAGATACAATAAATCCGATCCCATTCGAGAGTATAAGCTGCAAACTGTTACATATGGCCTAAAATGTGCGTCTTTTCTTGCAACCCGATGTTTAAAGCAAATTGCGAATGACGCTCGTCCTGTTTATCCTGAGGCTGCTTCTCTCATTGAAAATTCTTTTTATATGGATGACCTCTTGGGAGGTGCACGTAACGAAAGTGAAGCTGCTAGGGTATGCCAAGAAATTATTTTTCTTTTGGAAAATAGAGGTTTTCATTTAAGAAAATGGCAGTCTAATTCAAAGGAGCTCTTGAATATGATTAAAACTGATAATGTCAATGAAGTGTTCGAATTGAAGGACGGTGAGCAATCCAAGGTTTTAGGATTATGTTGGAATCCTAAATCTGATTCTTTTATTTTTAAAGTTAATTTTTACTTCGAGAACGAAATTACTAAACGGAAGTTCTTGGCTCAATCTGCTAGGCTGTTCGACCCACTAGGATTATTGTCTCCATGCACCATTTCAATCAAAATCTTCTACCAACAACTTTGGTTGTTAAAGTTGGGATGGGACAGTCCCCTTCCGGCGAATTTCGAAGAAAGGTGGAAGAATTTCCAGAGAGAGTTCGATTGCCTCTCCGTAATCAAAATTCCCAGATGGATCCACACTAGAGGCTTAGAGATAACTATCCATGGATTTGCAGACGCTTCAGAGTTGGCCTATGCTGCGGTGCTGTACGCAGTACAAAAGGATATTGATGGTGATTCCAAGGTGACCCTCCTTGCAGCAAAAACTAAAGTTGCTCCACTAAAGCCAATTTCAATTCCTCGGCTGGAGCTGAACGGTGCTCGACTGTTGGCTAAACTCTTCTCTACGATTTCACATATTCTAAAAGATTATACCATCACTTTCCACGCCTGGACAGATTCACGAGTGGTTTTGGCATGGTTGTCTTCTCCCCCTAGGAAGTGGAAAACCTTCGTGGCCAACAGAACAGCCGAAATTATCGAACTAGTGCCCTCTGAACGCTGGCGGCACGTTCCATCGAAACAAAACCCAGCTGACATAGCCTCTAGAGGAGTTTCACCTAAAGCTCTACCAGACTGTAACCTTTGGTGGCATGGGCCTGACTGGTTGTCAATGAGTCCAGAAAATTGGCCCGTAGAGACACAAATGACTGACTTTTCTAGTGACTCTAAGGTTATGATCGAAAAGAAGAAAAATTGTATATTTTCTGCAAATATTTCTAATGTAAAACCGGATAATGTAATTGAAATATTATTTGATAATTGTTCTACACTAACTAAGATTGTTACTGTTTTAGCTTATTGTGTTCGCTTCATCACCCGTTGTAAGAGGCGAACGATCAATTCAGGTAAAGCAACTGATTCAAAAGGTAAGGTTTCTCCTATTAATGCCATGGAGAGAATCCAAGCTTTAAACAAAATTATCTTGTATGTTCAAGGTGTGTATTTTGCTGAAGAATTAAAATGTATGAAAGATAATAGAGATTTACCGACGAAGAGTAAACTAAAAAATCTTCATCCTTTCATGGATCAAGAGGGTCTGTTACGGGTGGGAGGTCGGTTGAGACATTCACCTCTCCCTTTTAATGCAAAGCATCCCGTCATCTTGCCTGATAAACATAGGCTTAGTGATTATTTGATAAAACAATTTCATATAACTTATTTGCACGCTAATCTTACCTTGTTAATGAATATTTTATTGCAGAATTATTGGATTGTTGGTGCTAGGAAACTAATCAAGAGTTATATTCATAAGTGTATTGTTTGTCATAGATATCGTTTTGCATCCAATAATCAATTGATGGGAGATCTTCCGCGACAACGTGTCATGCCTAATAGACCATTCTCGGTCTGTGGGGTGGACTTTGCTGGGCCTATTAATATGTTGAAATTTCGGGGTAGAGGTGCTAAAAGTATAAAAGGTTATGTTGCTTTATTCATTTGCTTTAGCACAAAGGCGATTCATCTAGAATGCGTCAGTGATTTGACCTCCGAGGCTTTTATTGCTGCCTTGAAGCGGTTTAGTTGTCGCAGAGGGTCCCCCTGTCACATTCATTGTGATAATGCCACTAATTTTTGTGGTGCTAAAAGGAAAATGTCTGAATTGTGTAAAATTGTGTCCGGTATCAACCGGGATGAGAACATTTGTTATTTTCTCTCACAACAAGCTATTCAGTGGCATATGATACCTTCTGCAAGTCCTCATTTTGGTGGATTGTGGGAATCGGGTATCAAATCGGTAAAGTCCCATATGAAAAGAGTAATTGGTGACCATAAGTTAACCTTCGAAGAATTTGCCACTCTGTTTTGTCAGATTGAAGCAGTTTTGAATTCAAGACCATTGTCTCCTACCAACGATGAATTGGACAATTTAGAAGTGTTAACTCCCTCACATTTTTTAATAGGTGAAGTAATTACTTCCCCTCCTGAGCAGGTTGACTCCCAATATCTGTCCTTACATTCTCGCTGGGACCTTGTTCAAAAAATGAAAATGAACTTTTGGAAAAGGTGGCACCAGGACTATCTGAGCTCTCTTCAAAATCGTAACAAATGGCATATCACCAAATCAAATTTAAAGGTAGGCGACATGGTGTTGCTCAAGGAAGATAATACACCTCCATCCTGTTGGCCTCTTGGCAGAGTAAATGAAGTTCATCCAGGTTTAGATGGAACGGTGCGAGTTGT
Source organism: Dolomedes plantarius (assembly GCA_907164885.2). Lineage (NCBI taxonomy): Eukaryota > Metazoa > Arthropoda > Arachnida > Araneae > Dolomedidae > Dolomedes > Dolomedes plantarius. The sequence goes on along the minus strand of OU015494.1, from coordinate 133,268,674 downwards.
CACCCTTAAAACTTCTAAAGGTTATTTTAAAAGACCTATCGTTAAACTCTCCCCCCTACCGATTTGTCAAGAATAAATTCTTGAGGGTGGGAGTATGTTCATGGAGTATGTTCCTGTATTTCCATTTATGTTCATGGAGTATGTTCCTGTATTTTCATTTATTCATTTGTTTAATATGTTATGATTGTTTGTCCGGTAGATGGCAGCACGATACCGCTGTCTTTATGTTTTGTAAACGTTCTAAGATACTTCCGCTGTGGAGTTAGTAGCGTCAGTGTTCTGGCTTGCTGTTTGTACGAAGTTTCTTTGTGATGCGTTAATAAAGTATCATATAGCCGACCCGTTTGTGCGTCTGGGCTCGAATTTAATTTTAGTGGAAAGAACACATAAAATTCACCCTTCCCGGGGATTTCCTGCCTGAAACCAGTTTCAACTGCATTTTGTTACAAAGGGAAGTTGGCCTTGACTAGTCTAAATTGGTTTGACCATGTGATCATCACACATAGAGCATTTTTGTGTCAGTTGCGTTTCAGCTGCGGAAAGTGGTCGATTGTGAGTTGTCTTGGTTCTCACGTGTATGAAAAAAATGGATATCACTCCTAGGAAAAGGACTAGAATTGTTACCCTTAGTCAGCATACCTCTATGACTGTGAGGGATATTGTTGCAGCAGTTGGAGATGGAATATCCAGTGTTTCAAGGATTATTAATCAGGAAAATAAGTTTGGGTCAGTTTCTCCAAAACAGAAGAGTAAATGTGGATGAAAATGTAAGACAACACCTCGGACAGACAAATTTCTTGTATGAAATAGTAAAATCGATCCTTGCAAGACAAGTACAGACCTTCAGAGATAATTGTTGGATACTGGTGTGAGTGTTGCTTCATCGACAGTACGACGAAGGTTTATTGAAGCAGGGAGATGGGCAAGAACACCAGTCCAAAAACAGTTATTCTCACATGCAATGAAGAGAAAACATTTGTAATGGGCCAGAAAATATCAATCCTGGACTGCACAAGACTGGAATAAGGTTGTATTCAGTGACAAAATGCATTTTTTTATGCAAGGGATTTGATCAACATTAGTCAGGCGAAGTGCTGGACAACCCATCAGGGAACAACATCTTAATCAAACAGTTGAGAACCCTGAAAAAAGCAGATGTTTTGGGGTTATTTTACATCCGGAGGACCTGGCAGCTTAGTACTAGTTGAAGGAATGATGAACTTCAAAAAATACATTTCAATACTAGAAGACAAAAACTGTGCCTTTTATGCAAATGTTCACTGGTAGTGTTGGTGTGTTTCAACAAGATCTTGCTCCATGCCATAATTCTAAGCAAGAAATCTTTTTCAAGAAAAGAAATTAACAGTTTTGGATTAGCTTGGTAATTCTCCAGATGTAAATCCCATCGAAAATTTGTGGAACATTGTGAAGAGACGTGTGAGTAAGATGGACTGCTTAACCAAGAAAAAAATGACTGCGAAAGTCATAAAAGTTTGGTTTCACAATGACAGCTTCAAAAGTTTATGCTCTAAATTAGTGGAATCCATGCCAAAACATATACAGGATATCATTAAAGCTAGAGGAGGACATATTTGCTACTAGATTACTATACCATGCATGTAAGTTATTATACTAATTAAACAACATGTGAAAACTTTTGTGTTTGTCCAAATTAATTTGTACAGTACTGTATCAAGGAACACAAGAAATAATATTTAAGTTAAACTTAATGGATTATAACAAGTTATTGAAAAAAAAATGGAGTTATATTTTAACTTACAGATAACATTTGTTTGAATCATAACTAAGTAGTATTTAAGACTAAACTACAATTCTTATTTTACAAGAATACATGGAAATTATTGTAATTAGATAAATTATTTAACATTACCTCCCAGTCAGGATAGTTATGGTCCAGTAATTCTCCTGTATGAGTTCCAGGAATTGCAACCAAGCATCCATTATCACGGTTAACTTTTTCCATTGCAGTCCATGAGCAGACTATTCTATCAGCTGGTCTGAATGGAAAATAGTGTAAATCCTGATGCAATGGATGACGTGATGATAAACTCCCTAAAAGTTAAAGGAGAATATTTTTAAAAATATTAAAACTTATAAATCTCACATATATGCATGACTTGAAAACCTAAAATAATATTAGCAAAAAAACATGAAAAATTATTATATTTCAATCAGAAGAAATCACTGTAGATAGTTTGAATACAATAAATTAGTTATTTTAGAATTTAACTGACCAGAACTATTTCATGAAGTGAATTATATACTGGTAAAAGCTAATTCTATATAACTATTTATAAAACACCATAACAAAATGCAATTTTAAAATCTTATGGGTATTTATGCATATGCATATATATTTAAAAAAGTTTGGATTATCACAACTAGAATTAAAATTAGTTTTTCAATGTAATCTTAGCATAATTATTAAAATTTAGAGCTCATCCAACCAAAACTTTTCTATAAATTAAGTAGGCAGTTTTTCATTTGAATTCTTTGGATAACTGGATAAGAATTTACAGTATAGTTACAGTGAATATTGAGTACAATTATAGAAGGAAACAATTTTAAACCTTTAGTTTTGTGAAGTTAACTACTATGCTTGAGAAAGCACCGAATGTCTTTTAACAGTTTCAAGTTGTCAAGAAGTCACCAAAACAATCATGATATACAATTAATTGTTAGAGAAATTACACACTCAAATGTAGAATACTGACATAATTGGCTTTATACTAAGTTTATTGTATTAGAGGTTATAATGATTCCATTTAGAGTCGAATCACTTTCTATGATAATAATTATTTTAACAAAGAATGTCCATAGTCTACTGTTAGTTCAACACAAGCAAAACATATGTCCACACTTTTTCCAAGGAGTGAAAATTTGCACACAGACAAAACAAAAATGTTTGTTGTTTGTTTACCAATGCAAGGCCCTTATCATTAAAAGAAGGTCAAATGCCCACAGTGTTCCCAGGTGATCACCCTCCCAAGTACTGACTGGGCCCGGTGCTGCTTTACTTTGGCTATCAGACAAGAACTGGTATTTTCAGCAAGATACTACCATTGACAACAAAATAAAAATTTAGTACAATCAGTTCCTCCAAATATTTACCTAAATATTGAGACTACTAAAGACTACAAGATGAAAGCTCAGATTTGATGAAAGAATTATATTAGCTAAAGTAAAATACAAATGATGAATTTCAAAGGAGAAAGATAAATTGGCTTAAGCATATTTTATTACATTCTGATAGAACAGTAGGCTTTTTCCTTATTTTTTTAACAATGATATACAGAACCTGATATCTGGTACAATAAATTATACTTGGCATTTAAATAAGAAATAGAGTCTTAAACTCTAAAGCACTCAAGTTCAAAGTATGGAAAACAACATAAAATAGCAAGCCATTAACAATTAAAACAAAAATACTGTTGAGAAATATATTTACAATTTTTTTGTTATTTATTTACCAGTTGAGTTCACTTCTTTTGATTTTGTAACAATTTGTATGGATTGAAATATTGATTTTTTAGTCTGGAGAAATGATTTTTAAGTCCAGGCACACACAGAGAAAGGTGCTGTACTTCAAAAATTATTATGCTATGGTGCACAAAAACAATCTTTGTTACCGAATAAAATATTATGACATATATAACAAGTAAATGAGAATTATGTAATAATTTCTGCAAATCCCATGGAAAAAAATGTATATAACAAAGACAAATATCCTTTGTTCAACTGAATGTTTTATCGCAACATCTTAACACACGAACTCAATTTACTTCACCATTTTAGAAAACTTGAGTCCTCTGGTAATGCGATAATCAAAGTTTTTGTATTAGATTGATGCTCATAAGGTATAGTTCAAGTTTCTAAAGTTTGGTGTATTAAGGGATTGTTAAGTGATCTCAGTGAAATTTTGTTATTTCATGAGTATTGTATGATGCCTAATTTATGTTGGTGAAAAAACTGACTTTCCGTATTTTATTATTAGAGTACTCCAATATATATATATATATATATATATATATATATATATATATATACTAGCTGAAAACCCGCATTTCGCTACGGAGTACATTCAAATTAAATACAACGGTCAATGTATCCAATTAATGCCAAAAAAAATAAATATATATATTTATAATAAATATGCCGATCAATATATACAATTGATGTAGAAAATATATATATATATTTATAAAAAATCGTAAGGGATATTTTTATAGACAGAATGTCCAATCGTCTGCCGCATTAGCAAGTAAAAAAATTTTTTTTTGTCTATTTAGTTGTTATGCACGTGACGATAAATTTATTTAAAGTACCAGAAAAAGAAATCACGTGATCAGCATTTAATAAATTAAATTCTAAAAATTAATCTTTAAAAATTCACCGAAAATCAGAAAATCGAGGTAAAGATTCGAAAAAGATCTCATTTTGAAGGAATTTTTATGATCTTTCTCGTGATATAAATTTTATAACCCTCAATGTATTATTTTAAATGCAAACATAAAAAAAGTTTAAAAAACAGCTTAAAATTTAATTTAAAAAAATCTAAGAAGAATTTTTGAAAAATCTTTCTTAGTGCACCCCTACACTATTAGAAGAATCGCCATGCAAAATTTCAGCCCTTTAGGTCCAGTGGTTTGGTCTGTGCGTTGTATGTCAGTCTGTCAGTCAGTCAGTCAATGAATGAGTCAGTTACGGAACTGTTTTATATATATAGATATATATAGTTATTAATCAGCTTCTTTTTAATCACATAACAATTCAAATACAGAAACATATATCATGGGAAGAGAGAAATAAATTGTTATTTTACTCCTTGAATTGTAACATTGAAACTTGACAAGGAAATATGAAGTAAAAAATGTTAAAAAAACCCCAATTTGAAGGAATTACTGGAAGATGATGAATTTATTCCCAGATAAAAACACAAGCTTTAATATTCCTTATGAAAAGTCATAATGCTCTACTTAGACAAAGGGATAAACAATAATTTGGTTGCATAGGGTCTAACCTTTTCAAAAAATAAATTTAACGATAATCCATGATAAACTTTTAATTAAAAAAAGTTTTTTTTTCATGAATTTTAATTTTCCTTTTTTTAAAAGTACTTCAACACTTCCTTAAATGAACAGTAACTTTTTTAACAGTTTCGAATCATATTTTTTTTTCAATTAGGTTTGATAATGTTGCAAGACATATTTAAGATGATTTTCAGACAAAATTTCACAGAGATAGATTTAGTAGATAAATAACTCGATTTTATCAACAGATAGAAGTACTAATAACTATCTAAAATCCTTTTCCTGTATAATAAGCAAATTGAATTTAAGTGTTTGAAAGTTCCTCGCTAAAGTCTTAGTATATAAGCCCAAAGACTGCAGTAAGTGAAGCAAATAACAGAAAGAATCCATAAAATATAAGGATCTAGTGAAAGAAAAATTCTAAAACAGATGAAGCAACATGTATGAAACACACCATAGAAATTCTTGGAAAAAAAAAATCTGAGCTGTAGAAGCTAATGGCTTAAACTTGGGCAATGGCAATTTCTTACATTACACGAGATACCAATTTGGCTTTTTAGAATGTAGCATAATCATGAAATTTACTGTGAAGATCTGGAATTGTTGCCAGCATGGCACTTTATTAAAAAAAATTTTTTTTAAATAAAATGTTCCAACATACTACTAGTTAAAATTATATTATTCTCACTATTCATATTACAGTTACATGTGCATAAAAGTGACATGCTTTGAATAAATCAAACATGTGCTAATAATTTTTAACAGAATTAAGTCTATCAGTTTAAATATTCTAAAAATAAACTTTAGTTTAAATACACTGTTTGCATTTCATAGAAAACACATTCATCACTTTTGATTTAATTTCTTTTCAAATAATAAATTTTTTCCATATAATATAAATGTATATAAATGATCAACATAGTATAGTTATCATTATAATAATTTATTGAAAAAGTGAGATTAGATATAAGTCTAAATTTAGTATTTATAACACAGAACAACTAATATGTCATGATTAAAGTTCATTATGCTATACTAGTACCTTTTAAATTATTTGTTCATTGGTCTTAAGGCAGATTTTTCATCCAATTGTGAAACATATAGAAGACATCCTTAAATATTCAGGTTTACGAGTAATTTTTTCTTTAAATTATTAAAATTTTTTAAAAATTGTGTGTTGACATTTAAACTTATTAAACTGTGACAAATTTTAAGTACAAACACTTAAATTTTACCAAAGAAAGTTATTAATAAATAATTTAAACAGGATTAAAACAAATAAAACTCGATTTTTTCTCATATAGTAAAATTTAAACAGTAAAAATTCAGGAAATAACAAATTTTCCTACACACTTTAAGGACAATAATACAACACTAAAATCTATAATAAAATTAACAAATCTATACTGTTAACATAACAAACATAAACATAGCATTTCTGACATAATTTTCAAATAACTGGCAAACGGTAAATCTACACAAATGCTTTTCTTTTCTTGTAAAAAGAAAAACTAATTTAAGCCCCCAAAATAGTTTAAGAATAAAAAAAATAAGGAAACTTTTATTTAAGTCCCACCTGAATCAGGAGGCTTATTTATCAACATCGTATGCATAGCTTTAATATTAGGACCACAGAAGCATTCTACGTAATCTAGGATCTGAAAAAAAAAAAAAAAAAAAAATAGCATGCAATTTATATACTTATACATTATAAAATGTTCTTCTGGCAAAATACAAGGATTATCTGTAATTCTGTACAAAAATTAGTATACAGTTAGGAAAACCAGTAATATTACTGGTTATTTACCAATATGCAACATAACATACCTGAGGAAGCTGGCAATACCCAAATAATACTTCATCATATATAAAGTCTTGTATTTTATTTATAACCCTTTCATTGGAATTATTTTTAACATACGAAACATCCTTCATAACTGTTAAAACTGTGTTGTGGATTTTATTATCACAAATGTCTTGAAAACGTTGCCTGAAAATATAAACATATTTCAATAAAATTAAATAATATTACACATAAAAATTCATGGAATCAATAACAATCAGAAGAATAACCTGAGCATAAAAATATCAACAATTTAACAGTGGAAAACTGAAGATAAAAATTTTTGGACTTACTTATAGTTCTCAAGAGAATCCAAAGATACAAGATGAGGTATTACAACAAAACCATTTTCTTCATAAAATAGTCGTTGTTCCCTAGATAACAGATCATTGTCTAATGTATACCTAAATTGTCTTGGTTTAGCGGGTTTTCTAGTTTCTGAATAATTACTTTTATATACTCCAACCTGTAAACATTAAAAAAAAAAAAAATGTGATTACACATAAGCAGCAGGAAAATGAGAGAATATATATATATTTTACATTAAAATAAAACTTTTCATTCAAAACTACACTAAATGCTCATAAAACAGTAAAACTTAATTTATGCGTTGTTCAGAGGCTGTCTTCCCCCCCCCCCCCCCTCCTCTCTGTGAAAAGAATACAACATAATATTAAATTTCTGACATAAATGGTAATATAATTCTAACTAAAATATTTAAATAAAAATTACAATGATATTAGTATTTTTTACATTAAACACTAATATGTAAAATGTTTAACTACCATTAAATAAAATGTCCATTTTTATATGAAGGTTTCATGTAATTAGCATTGTTAAATTACTTATCTTTCAAAACTGGTTCTTTTATTCTAGTTAATAATATATTTTCCTTATTATATGGTTTCTTTTATACGTAAATATACTACCCATACTATCTAAAACAATGTACTAAATTTTCAGCTTATTTGATAGTACAAAAAATGTAAAAAAAGTTTTTTTGCTGAACTAAAATCTAAAAAAATGCTTGAATCTATGATAGAAGTTGAATCCTTAAAGCTCAAGTGTGATGAAGAATTTCTTTCTAATAAAAGGTGAATAATCTTTATACATTTAAAGATCGATCCTAGCCTAATAATGGATCTACTGAGGATATATGGACTCCTGCCGCTAGACCAGGAGGGATTAGAAACAACAACAATACATTTTAAGATATCACAGATTGTACCACAAATGAATAGTTTTAATAATAAGATTATAAAAAAGACGGAAAGCCTAATTAATATAGGCAAAAATTTTATAAATCCATTTTTTTCCCTTTTAGCAAAATTCAAATTGAAATATCTTGCAGACAATAGAAGTACTATTAGGAAATTCTTACTCTTCATGGTTCTCTTCAAGTAGCTTAGTATGACATGTTAATAAAAAATACTAGCATAAAGGATGATAAAATATGAAAATTACAACCTTTATTTATAAATACAAAACATCTGTAGATGAAATATTTATATTCACTTCATAATTTAAAAGTAAGAGTTCAATATTTTGATTACATAAGTCTCAGTTGTTGTAGAAGGAAAAGAGCTTTAGGGATAAAATATTATGCCTATGTACACAGCAATCCATGAATCCAATAACAGCATAAATGTACTAGACAGAGGATGTTTATATAGACTAATTAATTTAAATCACACAGCAAATACTTAATTACATCTTAATTTATACAAACCACATCTCAATAAGATCTCTTTAATGAAAACAAGTTATTATGATAATTCTTAATGCTTCCAGTCTTTTTAAAAATAATCCCTGGAGGTTCAAAGAATTTTACCGAGTCCTATAAGATGGCGAGAAACAACTTAAAAAAAAAGAGTATCTGACCTATAAAAATTTGAACGAATATTTCAAAATTTGACATAGACTAAAATAAATATTTCAAAATTTGACATATCCATCAATATGTTTCAAAACATTCATTGTATTTCATGATAATTAGCTTGGCTGTTCAATTAGTGATTTCAGGAAGAAAAAAAATTGCTCCATTAATGTTTGTAATAGGGAAACTGGCAGGTAATTAGCTATTCAACATTATCACCAACGAATTTTAATAATATTCAGGATGAGCGGTAGAATTTTGTCAATAAGTTCAGCATGAAGTAACTTATAGTGTAGTGATATGTAGAGCTGCATAATGTTACGAATATAAACAATTTGGTTTATTTCTTTCTCATAGGTATTATTAATCACTGCTGTTATAGAATCATAGTTCAACGTTAATTTAATGATTAGAGTTTGAATAAGTCCTGGCCGTGGCTTATCACACTTTCGGTGTTCGAAAGCACTGTAGTCATCAGGCTGTAACAAATAATGTTACATCGACTGGAATGCGCGTAAGATATTTAATAGAATATGAATGTCGGTTTCATAGAAATGTAAAATTTGAATGATTACGACACAAATACAGGTGATTTTTTTCGTGCGTGTTACTTTCATAGGGACAGAATGCCGTACCTTCATCGGATTTTGCATTCCAAACGCATGATATTCGACAGGTCGTTCAAGAGCCGGATTTAAATGCCGATAAATTGTTTTCATCCTATCTTCGGCCATACTCCTTCGGAATTTCTGAAACAATTTTAGAGACAATTCAGTTAGATAATATGAAGCAACAATGATAAAACAATTCAAAACATACAATGTTCTAGATTAATTACAAATGTAAACTGCAACTTTTACTAGACGTTTTTTCTATAACTTAATCTTCTGAATAAATTAAATCCATGATTAACTCTTACAATAAAAGCAGAAGGCTGGTGAGTTTTAGTGAAATAAACTCTTAATATATTTTGAACAAGATAAATTTAACATACTTTTCTAAAAGTCTGAGAGTTTTAAATATTTAACCGTATGACGAAATATCTTCATCAATTCAAATAGAACGTTTAAATTAATTAAAAGCTATAGAAAAAAAGTAATTCAACAATTAATACTAACTGCGACTATCGCATGAAAATTTTTATGTTTGTTTATAAACCGAAATCAAAATGAATAAAAAATACAAACAAAACTATACAGTTAACAGTTATAGGCACAGAATCCAGGCTGTGAGTAAAGATAGGGTTACGAAAAACAAAATATGTAAACTCAGGACCGCAGTCACAAAATCACAAATCTTAGAATTTGCGACTGATAAATAAAAAGTTACGCAAGAGCAACAATTATCACGACTGGTAGTGCTAGATTACGAATGATAACGTTTGAGCTGTGTGCAGATTCTTTTATCATTATCTTAAGCGATAAATTAATCAGAATTATAAATGACGTGAGCTAAGTCATGTGCATCAATAAAACGTAATATTCTAGATAAAAGTTCTTGAAACATTTTATTCATATGGAGGTTTATATTTTGTTTGGATGACAATAGGTATACCAAATAGTTGCATAAATATAAAAAAATAAGGAAAAGAGTCGTAAACCTTCTCTATGACTTGCGTGTAGTAATACATTCAAGAAAAAATGTTACAACTGTCGCATAATATTATAAAAATAGAGATAAACACTTAGGTCCTGTTCACACAGGAGTCCGTTGCGTTGCGTTAAGGAAAAGATGACGTTGAGACGAAAATAAACCAATCATAGGCCTCCAAACGATTAGCAATGAAATTTTTAACGCCTATGATTGGTTTATTTTCGTCTCAACGGCATCTTTCTGCAACGGACTCCTATGTGAACAGGCCCTTATAAAGAGGCACCATTTAACAAAGCAGTCATTACCAGGGTACGGAAACTGTTGTAGATCGAGGTTTTAGTTTTATTACAAGCTTCTCAGAATAACATTATAGAACACACTGCAGAAGGTGAGAACAATAATAGTAATTAACACTGCTAACGCATGCAGCGTAAATTGCTATAATGGTAAAATCATTTTTGCTGTTGGAATTCGTCATCAAGGGCGTTTATGCATACGCCATTTGACGGCGTCGCTAACAAGAGGGAGGTTTAGGACAGCTGGGTATGTGAGAGAGGAAGATTATGGATATTGCGTAACATTTGAGGAGAACTATCTCATATGATAAAGAATCACACATTTTGAAAAAAAATTCTTAGTTGATGAAAAAGCAAAATTCAGACACTGTTCCGATTAACGCTCTGATTAGAAAGCTAAGAGTTACTTCAGATAGTTCAAGACAATTTAATGGCACCGCGGCACATGACAAGGAATTGTTTAAGAATTCCCTCTTTCTCCCCTCCCCCTCGAGGTATATAAAATCGATAGAGAAATGTAATGGCACACACAGGGTTATTTCTCATCAAAATCCCCTAGAAACTAAACCACCTTTCTCTGCACCAAGAGCGGGGTAGGATTCTTGTTTAAAGGACTAGTTCAGAAAAATTTGAAAAAAAATTCACTAAGGGCTTCACTTCTATATGTGAATTCTGTATTCGTTCATTAATAGCACCATAATTTTTTATATTTGTGTTTAAAATTAAATAAATTTCCTATTAAATCAGTTTCACTGTGTGCTTTATATCCAGAAACAGTATGGTAAAAATGAGAATGTGCTTTCCAGGGAAATGCGCGGATAACACATTCAGTACAGAGAGCTAGAACAAAGAATTCTGACCTGGAAGTAATTAATGCATAGTGGATTCGAGAAAATATGGTATAATAATTTCAAAATCTGCATTGAGAGTTTCTGCTTTTAAATGCATTTATTTAAAACTACAGGTCATTTCTTAATTTTATTTTTAAATCGATAGTTTTAGTGTAACTTTGCAAATGTAACTTATTAAAAAAATTCTTTTCTAAACAGATTCGTTAACACTATTAGGGACATCGATTTGATAGAGCTCGGTGCCTCACCTAAAATGCTGTGGTAGTTTTTATCAGCTTCAGGATTGAGTTACCTAGGAAACATTTCTTCTGAATATTGTTTTGATCATTTGCTACAAGTTAAATTGTGATTTTTATCGAAATTCACTGTGTTGTAACTATATGTCCCACAGCAAAATGTTTACAGTTCTCTCACTTATTGGAGATAATTTTGGTACTATAAGTATAGTAATAGTTCACCAAGCATAGGAATAATATAATGGTAGCTCTACTACGATATCGACTTTTAATACACCGCCAAGAACGATTGCATCCACCTGTAAAAGCGAACGGTAGTTTCGCAAAAATCTTGATTGTGCTATTCGGAGGATGTTCAGTCTTGTTCTTCTCAGTTATTCAATAGAATTTTCCACATTCGCTTGAAACCGGATGTTTACCAATACCACCCGTAAAAACTAGGATTATAATGGCTATATTAGCCACAAAAATCGGTTATAATTAAAAGTTAAATTAAAGAATTTAGAGGCTAAATTCAGAATGCACTACTGTTTTCCATTTAGAAAAATCAGTTTTGAGTTTAATATATCCATTTCGATTTTTTTCCACAGGCGTATCGTCAGTTATCGCTTAGTGGGCCTCGACTGTGGGAAATAATCAACCAAATCAAATCTCGCCTCTAAATTTTCCCACACAATCTTCTGAAAACTCTCTAAATCCTCCCACCACAATTGATCCACTGTACTACATGAGAAGGGAGAAACCTTATTGTTTAAGAAATTGAAACAAAATAGTTGCCAAAAATAGCTGTATTTAAAACCTATTTCTTTTAAAGTAAAGATTACTGTTATGAGAACGCTTGAAATGTGTTGTAGCTAGTAAATAAAGTTTTTTTTTTTAAAGCAAACAATGATTGTAATAAAAATCTCCTTACATGCTCTTTGCACCAGTGAATGAATGTATTATTCTCTAGAAACATAGTTAAAATGGTTACAAATAAATTTTTTAATGGAGACGAGAAGTTAAAATTAGCCAAAATTGTACGAAATTGATATAACAATTTTGTAGGTAAATTCATCCTGTGCTGTTCGTTTAAACGAGAGGATTCTTAAACTTTTCCAACTCATGACTTCTTTCCGCCTGAGAAAATTTCAAGGACCTCGAGTAAATAAATACGTAGGTATGTAAAGTATTATGCAAATAATACACTGATAATAAATCGAAGAAATTTTATTCCAAGCAATTGTTTGATATACTCATAATTTTACCGTTATTACCATGTACAAGAAAAAAAGGCTTTGTCCACTCATTAGAGGGGAGATCAGTTAACTAGCGGGAATTTCGATTTCTCCTTATGTAAGATGTTTGATCACGCGTAACGAGATTTCTCTTTTATTTGAACGGAGTTGCTATTGATATGACTTTGACAGATTTGTTTTGTTCCTTTTTCAATTTCGGCAAAATTTTGAATAAAACAAATGATATAGGAATACTTTGGAGACCGAGGAAGGAGTTAAATTGTGATAGCCTACATCGCGGAGGCAGGAGTATGGTTGAACATAGAATACGTCATGGGGTTAGGGGTTGAGAAATGAAACTAAGAGTTACATCCAGTGACTGCATTTATTTATTACCCAAGTCCTTGTACTAGTCAAGGTTGACACAGTTCCCTGAGAGTTGCCGCTAAGTGTCACTACTGATGTACTGGTTGCTTGCTCGTCAGCCACTTTACGCATGTTCGGCATGTTTCCTCATGAGTTTGGCAGCGGACACTGAGAAATTTTCGGATTTCGCAGACTCCTCTCTTTTCATTTTATTCCTTTTCGTCTAATTTTGGTTGTATACACGTTTCAAATGAGCCGACATAGTCGAGATGAGGTCACTTTAAACACTTCTAACGACTATAACTTTCAAAAGTAGTAATCGATTTTCCTGAATGCAAGTGCTTCACACAGATCTTAGTGTGGCAAAACTGTAGACACCTTAGCTGTAGCTCCAAGACGTATTTCGTTTGTTACGGGCGCCTGAAAATTACAAGCTGACGCAAAAAGGGTTTATCTTACGCCCCCTCTCCCCACATGTCGAGCACTTCGCGAGCATGCTCATTCCTGTTTATAATTTTGAACCTTTGGCCTTTCAAACGGGATATGACTTGTTACTATCCGTTCATTAGTTGTTGAGTTATAGTTGTTATAAATTACTAATAATTTCGTTAAATCCCTAGTTCCAGTATGCACCTCATATGCAACTGATTTGGCGACAAATTTCATTTTGAGGGTGTATGGTTTTTTAATCCAACTTAGTTTTTCAGAATCAATATTCAAAGGGAAGTATATTTGATATTGTGTCACCAAGCAATTCAAATGGCTAGTTATAACTTTTACAATAAAATCCTTGAGAAGGTCATTTTCAATTTTAAAATCATCTGTAGTTGTAAAAATTTCTAAAGAAGTATTCTCCACCCTTTTCTTCCGTTATAACCGAAATGATTTGAAACAGTCAGTAGTTGTGATGACTAATCATTGAAAGAATATCCTTCCGCCGCATTTTTTAAATCTCTAGTTTTCTCTTGGCACTGTACCAAGAATGAAAAACCGAGAGAGAGGGTCGGGCAGAACAGATCACAACGTGAAAAGATGTACGAACAGTTTATTTCTCTATTATGTATCCCTAGCATGATTATTGGTTTTAATTAAATATTTAAAATTTTTTTGTAACTATTTTTACTAGCCAATATTGAAGAATCTGACGGAGGGACATTTCGGGTTGAAGTGATACCCTTCGCAAGCAGTTGCCATAAGTTTTCGCGACAACCAAATTCGGTTACACGACCACAAAGGGCGTTGCTACCCACAGTTTAAGAAACTTTGATTTAAACCAGGCATGTCAAACTCGAGGTCCGTGGGCCGCATGCGGCCTTGAACGATTATTTGTGCGGATTATGCCCAGCCAATATAACGGTGCGTAAATATCGTGTCACTTTATGCGCCTTAAGCGCTTTACGTATAGGTGCACCATTTCCCCCACTAGCAGTGAGTGTTTTAGCAGCCAACTCTATCATGCCAGACAAATAATCTCCCCAGTAAGAAGTTTTGTACGAAGTAATTTGTTCAGTGGGTGTAAAAAAGGTTATATTTCGTTTTCCGGGAAACGTTTATTTGTGCAATTTTTCAATGTCTGGTAAGTTAATGTTCAAGAACAAAAAGTGTCAGGAAGAAAACATTTATATTATTGTTGTTCTTGATTTTTTTGAACTATACTTTTCGAAATAAACCTACGTTTCTACGAAAATTGATTTTGAAGTTTTTTTTATTTTTTCGGCCCATATAAACTTAAACCTTGTTCATTTGGACTATGTCAGCCTTTGAGATTGACACTCTTGTTTTAATTTAAAAATCTTAAACATCTTCTGAAAGATTTTTCAGTCCCAGCTGAGTATGCTCTGCCAAATGCATCCCGAAAACGAACACGAGGCGTAGGTTTCAAATTACAAGTGAAAGTGATAGCGTCAGCGAAACCACCGTACGAGTTTATCATTTTTTCGGCATCCCATTGGATAAAAGTAGCACCAGAGATGCCTTCAGTTCATCCTAAAGCTCTATTACTCCCAAAGTCCTCTGCAAAGAAACCCGAAAAAACACCATTTGCGCACATTCCGAATTAACCATGAAAGCAGTAACGTCAGATTATCGAAATTACCGATTTTTGCCTTTGCGATCGAACACACAGGGAGCTTTCGGGACGACCTAACGTGCCCCTCACCCGTCGGGTGTCACAGAGCCGCAAGGATAATCGAATTTACGAGTTTTTTAAAATCCCGAGGAGATCGGGGCGATACAGTCTCCGCGAAGCCGGCGATTTCGCCGTATGACGTCACACCGCTGAAGACTTCTTGAAAGTCCTTCCAACATTTTTTTTAGTCCTAGAGAACTATGCTCTACCAAATTAATTCCAAAAACGAAGACGGGGTCGTAGGTTTCAAATTACTAGAGAAAGAGATGACGTCTGCGAAACTGCCGTGCGAGTTTATCGTTTTTTTCGGTATCCCATTGGCTGAAAGTCGAACCAGAGGTGTCTTCAATTCAGGCATTTCAAACTCGCGGCCGTCAACGATTATTTGTGCCGCCCGGGCCCAGCAAATATAACGGTATGTTAATATCGTGTCACCTTATGCGCCCTACGCGCAGGTGCAACCCCTCTCCCACACACACACTAGCATGAGTATTTTGGCAGCCGACTACTTCATGCCAGACCAGTAATCTCCCCAGTAAGAAGTTTTGTACGAAGTGATTTGTTCGATGGGTGTAAAACAGATTACATTTCGCTTTCGGGGTGTTGTGAATCGCTTTATAATTAAAAAATATATATAAATTAAATATACAGTGAATTAAATACTTTAATAATTTTCTCCACCTATTGTTTAACTTTGATGAGTGTCATTAGATTAATTTTCGCGCAGATTAATTGTAGTGCAATTCATGAAAGTTGAGCAAATGATAAATCATGTTTTATGTACTATAAATGTAACATGCAGGAATTTAATGTATTTTAATGTTTGATTGACTGACAATTTTCAATTTATTTTAATATTTTTTTCATGTGGATTGACTGACTCAAGGTAAAGTTTTTTTTAAAAAATTAAGCTTTGTTTAGTCTTTTTATTTATTTTCCCCCTTTTTATTTTTAAGTTTTATACGCTTAATTTTTTTCTTTTATTTATTTATATATATATATTTTAAATTATCACGTATTGGTTTGAAACACAGAAGTGCTTCGCAAGAATCTTAAAAAAAATGGCGATACAGTTTATTCAGTTGCATTAAAAAAAAGAGACGATTTTACCCACTTTTTGCAAAGGAATGTACTGATAAGAGGACCATCTGGGGCTCCCCCATATGTTTGTACCCGGATGTGAGAGGGTCAGAAGCTCTTGGACATGCTTGCGGCCAGTAACAGCACAGATGATGTAATTAAAAGTGCCACGTGGAATGGCCTAAAAAAGATTATAAAAAGGCTGCACACAAAAATAAGGGAACTTTTCCTTTTTCCTGGTTGTCTGGCTGACGGAAGCTCTAGCTGGATGTCTCTGCCCTAATCAATGCTGCCGGTTGTTCGGAGTTGACGAGAACTTTCGAAGAACGCCATTATGAAGATGATTGAGTAAAGACCTGGAGATGGAGTAGATTCTTTCCCGATGTCAGATGAAGATTTAGTTACATTAAGTTGCCTCGAGGCTCAAACTCCCCTTTCAGTTAAGTTTTATTTTTTAAAATTTTTTAGCCATGGCATAAGTTAAATATTTTTTTTGGTTCTTTAATTTTTTTTGGGGGTCAGTCAATCTCAAATTTTTTTCTTTTTTATTGTGGCCATTTTATTTCTTTATGTTGTTCAAGATGATACTTATTAATTTATTATGAGGGATATTATTAGTTCATATTATGTTTACAAGTAGAACGAGTGATATTATTAATATGTATGTGTATATTGATGTTTCAAGAAGTTAAGGCAATGAGATAAGATTTCTCTAAATTCAACTGTTTAACGTAAGGTGATAAGATTTTATTAATTTGTGTTAATAGTAATGAATAAAAATTTTGGTTTGTATCCCTCAGTTAAAATTGTGTCTTTCATGTTTTGTAAGTAATCATTTGTGAATTTCTGTTAGCCACAGAATCTAGGGTATTGTTTTAGTTAGGAGATTTATTACACAACGCAATACTAACCACTATACGTTTTAAATATAAGGAATAAGTTTAGATTAATTAATACTGTTTTGTTTGAATTAAAGTAAATAAGTAATAAAGTAAAAAAAAAAAGTATAAGATACAACACGGGGAACGCTTATTAATTTGTGTAATTATTCAACGTCTGGTAAGTTAATGTTCAAGAACAAAAAGTGTCAGGAAGAGAACATTTATATTATTGTTGTTCTTGATTTTTTTTGTATTGTACTTTTCGAAATAAACCCATGTTTCTACGAATATTGATTTTGAAGTTTTTATTTTTATTTTTGCGGCCCACATAAACTTAAACCTTGTTCATTTGGCCCTTGTCAGCCTTTGAGTTTCACACGCTTGATTTAAACAGTCTCTGGCTGGTTGAGCACAGCGTTTTTCTGCTACAACACATGGGCTAAACATACTGAAAGTAAGAAACGCGTAGTATTCTTAGCGTGGAACACTATAGCATAGAGCAAATATTGAATTCTATAAGGTACTACTTACAGATATCCCAGATACGAAGAAATTTTTCATCGAGAATTTTTATGTCGGTGCAGAAAGCATTTCAGAATACAATAAATTCGTTGAAGTTGATGAATTAGAAATTTCAGGCTAAAAGCAAGACTGAAATATTCTCCAGCTTTCGAATGTTGATATAATGTGATAATTTATCCCTGAAATTGATTTTGCATCCTATTAAATTGAGCCGAAAGCTTTCTATCAGAGTAGTTTTGTATTAGTTCATTATCTGAGTTTCATGCATTCTCTATTTAGTGAGGCTATAACGTTTATTAGTTTCATGTCATAAATAGCATATTCTATCAGTGATAGTGATGATATTTGTTACTCACGCCATTATAAATATCAGTATCATTTATAATTTATTCATTTGGGGCATTCAGTCTTGAAATTCTAACATTTAACAGACAATTTTCATCACAACATCATCTAAAATGTGATCACTGGCGCCAGCAGGTTGCACTTGCGCCGCAAAACAGCCGAGTCATAAAGTTAGTATTGAAAAGCTTTAGGCACTTTGACAATAAGTGGAATCAAAGGTAGGAAAAACTTAAGATTTGAAAGAGCAATTTAAAGCTAAAATCACACAAGGAAAAGGAGAATGATAAACAGGCGAGACATTTTCTCGAATATTCTGTTCTCTGTCATGGGCATTATTACGCATTTAACCTTAGACTTTGGGGAAAGAGATAAAAATACAAAGAAAGTAGTAAATGCGAAAAAAATATGACTATTCTCCTTGTCAAAGATCTATAATAAACAATTTTAAACAACGTAATGGCAAATGCTTTTTATGATTTGTGTTTTTGTGAGTGATTAAGCTAAACGACGAAAGGGTAATTTTCCACTAAATAGAAAGTTTCTTATTGAAACGAAAAGCCTCTCTACCAGATTTAAATAATAATAATAATAATAATAATAATAATAAAACCCGAGGTCATCGAAAGACGAAGTCAGACTAGAAGCTTCATTCTTTCGGCGTCATTTTACTTAGGGTCCAAAGAGTACTAACCTGTTTTGCCCAGTATTTTATAATTTAGAAAGAATGAACAATAAGAAGATAGCTAATAGCTTTTATTTTCTTACAGAAATTATTTATAGGATGAATTAATAATTACGATACCATTTTTTACTCTTTTCTAGAGGAAAGAAGCCGCATTGCAAAGCGAAAAACTTTGCTATGCAGAGTATTAGAAATATAGCCAGATAAAAACCCCTTCTACAGAGCAAAGTCTGGAATAAAAATGATGGCTCACCAGTAAACTCTACATTACTAAGAATATATGAAATTTTTACAAATAAAGAAAACTTTTTCAAAGAGAGGCCAGGAATAAAGATACGAAATTCCAATGTTTTAGAACGAAACTTTTGAATATTTTTTTATTTTATAGTAAAACTATCGTTATCAGATGAACACCTTGGAAATTTTTCTAACCTTTAAGTTTTTGTTGACGGGCTTACTGATCCCCGAGATAGATGCCTAAATGCTTTATGATTATACCCCAAAACTTTGCTTTTAAATCCCAACCGATACTTGAAATGTAAACTTTTTGCAATTTTGATCAAATATATTCTTTTTTTTTAAACGATTTATCTCAAGGAAATGTACAACAGTGCAGACCTTTAAGGTAGTAGTGAGAGAAATTACACCAAGAATATCCCGGCAGTAAGAAAAAAAAACAAAACCAATGGAATAAAATTTGTTTCAGCTGACAGAGTGCACCATCGAGGTTGACACAAGCCATCACCAGGCTCTGGGGGCAGAATTATAAAGAGTTAAACTTGATTAAATTAGCATCACCTACATTGTACTGTAATTTGCATTGAACTTTCTATAAGAATTCAGTGACGAACTCGTTTCGGGCATTTCAAGCAAATAGATTAAGGGGTCACAGCACACGAAGGAGTTCTCAAAAGTTCATTGAACGTATGTAAATTAGTTCTTCCAAAATATATTGCTTGTTACACTGAATAAAAGCAACGATCAAGTAGAAAAATTTTCTGTATAAATAGAACGTTGATCTAAAATGATCAGTCACTTAAGATTTACAGTTAAAGTCATACTTATAATCCCTTCATTGATAAAATGCTATTATAAACTCTGTATAGTAAATATATTAATAATGTGAGTGGGACGATTACATTCACACTCTTATTACAGTTACAATTTTCAAATCGTCTAGTCAAAAAGATACCAAAGGGATTTCCTTCCGAGTTTCCTTTCTCAAATTTTAAAAAGATAATACTAAAAAGACTTTTTTTATTTTAATCATTTCATAATTTTTATGTAAGACTGCTAATAAAAATATAATAATTAAACCACACCAGGAAATAAATGAGCAAGAAATTAAAAGTTATTTTTAAGAATTGTTTTCTAAAAATTTAGATTGATTTTCTTATATAACTGTATGAAATTTATTCAAAAATTAATGTAAAGCACCCGTTATATATTTTAAAAACAACTCTAGATATACAAGCATATCATGATGTAGACATCTCAGTAATTGTTTTCAATAACATACTTTAATTTCTTGTTCAGCAGATTAAAGCTGCAGGAGTGACATTTACAGCTGGATTTTTTTTTTGCTTTTTTATAACACCACGATATTATACCTGAAAACTTCAGTAAAGTAAGCATTTACCCCCTAAAAATCTTTTCGAAAATACAACTTTGTGTTGTTTGGACGTAACAGGGTTATTTTTTCGGTGTGCCAGAGCATCTTTTTCTTTTTTTAAATTTTGGATATTCTTGAGAGTTCTCACATTTCTTTGAGGATAAACTGTTCACAACAGTTTTCCTATTACGCTCTTAATTATTGCACAAAATTTCAACAGTTAATTAGTTGTATCACGTAAATCAGATGACACAGCTTTTGAGGAAAAATCTTGAACATTCGGAAAAAAAAAACAATTGTAGAAATCAATTTTTTAGGTAAACATCAATTTCAGCTTATTCTAATTGGGACAATTATGATCCAAAATAATCGTATCAAATTATAGATTTACATGCAAATCATTAATTGTTTCAAATTCAGTTCATATCTTTACAATTATTTATACAAATTGCATAATTTGAAAGGATTTTCTACTCTCTTTTTCTAAACAAATCTTTCTACTGTTTGGAATTCTACAAAAGAGACAGTGAAATATCAAACACGTCTGATTTGATAGCCATTATTTCTTTCGTATAATAGGAATCCTGCTCGTATCTGATTATTTGAAACAGAAATAATACTTCTCCGTCAAGTGTTTATAATGTATCTGATTTAGTCCAGTTAAAGTCAATGAACTGCGCTTGTTTACAACATTGAGATCTCCTGTCTTCCCACTCGGAAAACCGGTAGAGTTGGATAGGAAAGAAAAAGAGGAGCTGAGCTATTTTCCTTTATTTTCCTAGCGTCCCCTTAAACAAGTGCAAAAGTTTTTTTTTCTTTTGACTTAAATAAAGAAAAGAGACTGTAAAAATAGTAATTATTAGACCTCGATTGAAAATTAGTAAGTACTCGTTGCAGAGTTCTTGTGCAATCAAAATAACCGTAAGCTTCGGGAAGACGCATTAGACTGCTTTCAATTTTAGATCATGTTTTTGAATATTTGTCATCATTACAGCATAATCATTTGAATACTGAATAATCACGCTAATTGGAAGAAGCACAACAATAAATCTCGCTGACATAAGTAGTAGTTTTGAAATTTTTTTTTGTATTTTCCTTTTGTATTCAGTGAAAGAAAATTTGCTTCCCCAAAGTAAATCCTTCGGTATCTACCCTCCCCCCCCTCATAATGGTATGAATAATCTGTCGAACACTTTTATTAAAATTTTATAAGCGCTTTTATTAGCGATGAACTCAAATTTACTGACTCTGATTCCATTGATTTACATCCAAGGTTGTGGTAGGGGTAAGTGTTTGAGCGGATGAGAGGGAATTTGCATGTTAATATGACCATTTATATATAAAATTCTACTTGCGCAGTACGCAGATATTTTAGATAATTCCAATCAGAGTAAATCTTTATCCATGCTAAAGTAACTAAATAAGTAGAGATTGGTTGATTGCACGTCTGAATTTATTTTGGAGATTCGTCTGACTGAAATGTTTTATTCAACATTTAATTTACACCAATTATTGATTTTTTTTTTTACATCTTTGAGGTTGTTTTCGTAATTGACTGCAACATTATGAAACTTATTTCTCCTTGAATGAAGTTAAAAAAATCCTTAAAGTTTAATATATTACTTTTACAAGGGATATAGATTGACCGACGGGGATGTAGAGTGAGAATAATAGATAGATTATTGTGTTGAACCTTACTGTAGACCAGAGATCCGCAACCTTTTTTCTTCCACGGCACAACAGCATTTTTTCGATAATTCCGCGGCACACCACAAGTAAAAGCTTGCAAATACATAAATTACAATAGTACGTATATGTTTTTATTAGATAAAAAAACGCAATATGTATCAAGATAATTATAATAATTTACGTTTTATATAAATCATTTTGAATTGTACACCAACACAAGAACAAAAATATAAAGTTATAATTTACAAGTAAAAAATTTTCTCTTTAAATTTTTATATTAATTTTTTTTTTATCTTTACTTAAGCCTAATAAATCAAAGTTAATTTAAACATAACTAATTTATTTATGAGATATTTGAGCTTGTTTTGATGAACATGTGTACGTTTTATATTTGGCTCTATATAGAAAGAGCTACCCGAAGTTCATGGTCAACACCCTTTAAACACGATCGTTTGTCATTTTCAATTAGAACCAGTGTCGAAAAACTTTGTTCGCATAATTACGTAGTAGAAAAGGGAGCAAAATTGCAATGGCCTTGTCAGATATTTGTGGATATTCTTTCTTAACTGAAATCCAGAAATCAGCCAATGACATTTCACCGAGTTTCAGCGTCCCGTCGTTCCTCAATTCTATAATTCTTCCCGAATTTGAAGGGAAAGTGCTTCTATTAAAATTTCGGCATGAGCTAGGGAAGGATTTCTTATTCAATTGTATTGCTCTGTATATTGCTCTATATATTAATTGCGAAAAAATAGGGATTAAATTTCTCTAACTATTGTTAGAGAAATTTAATCCCTATTTTTGTCGATTTTTGTATAACTTAAATGTTGTCGAGTCAGATCCAGAATTAATAGTTTGTTTTTAATCATGGACTTGTAAGTCCTTTGGAACATTTT
Source organism: Dolomedes plantarius (assembly GCA_907164885.2). NCBI lineage: Eukaryota > Metazoa > Arthropoda > Arachnida > Araneae > Dolomedidae > Dolomedes > Dolomedes plantarius. The sequence goes on along the minus strand of OU015494.1, from coordinate 133,245,510 downwards.
TAGAGATCCTTTTCGTTACTCTTTTTGCCCATTAACTTGTCGGAGTTAATGGGCGAGAGGGAGGCAAGGGAGTCTATCATGCCTCGGGCGCCCCTCTGCGAGTGGAGCCATATGGTCTCCAAGACCATGGGGGGGGGGCGGCGCCAAAATTGTATCAAGCCCCGGGCGCCAGTTACGCTCGCTACGTCACTGAATCTAGGCGCTCCTACACAAAAGTACCGGCGCTCGAGCATACATAAAATATATGGTAACTACATGTTTTTGATTTGTGTATAATTTCAACCTAGAGAAATTACATATTAGCAAAAAAATAGAGGAATATTTTAGTTGGAGAAATTTCTAACTAATGCGGTGGTAAATTTTTTTATTATTATTATTATCGATAAAATCACCGCGGCACAGTCAAGAAGATTACCTAGCGGCACACTAGTGTGCCACGGCACGGCGGTTGCAGAGCACTGCTGTAGACTATTCACCAAAATATTGTTTATAACTCTATTCATACATCTTACAGAGTCTTACAAGCTGGGATATAATATAGTTGATATTAACGAGCCAAAGTTAATTATGAAAAGGAGACAAAACAAATTTTACTACAATATAAGGAATTCTAAAGGAAATTTTGGGTTGTCTTACTGTCATTATGTAACATTAAAACTCTTCTAAACGTAATTATCTAATATTGGAATTATCATGGGTAAATCCTTTTCCTCTAGAGAACTGTAAGAAATAATTTTGCCTTTGACATAATTGAGAAAAAAACAGCCTCGGGAACTAAAATAATATCCTTAAGATAAGACATCATAACACTCATTATTTAAGGTATTTCGTGAACATTTCTTCACGCTATTGTACTAATAATAACTCATGACACTTCACTAAAGAAAACAGAGAAAATATGTATTTTTAAAATCTCTTTCATGCTTTTGGGATTTCTTTAAGAGAATGGTTAATCTATTTTAAAAATGCAATGTATGCGTAATACAATGTATCCGTGTGTCATTATATAATCATCCTATTCTTAAATCCGTCTCTTGCTTGGAGAGGAAATGACTTTTAGAAAGAGGAAAAATTATTTCAACTCCCTTTGGGAACAAGAAATATATGTAATTTTCTCATAGAATTGATGAAACATTTCCTCTTGTTTTGTAAAACTTATTTCGTAACTTGTCACTTTTATCAATGAAATTTCTCTTCCTTTAATCTGATTAAGAACTGATATAGTAGATAGACAAAAAGATGCCGGCCATAAACTATTAGGAATAAAATCCTCTTTGTTAATACACCATTTTGTAAATGAAAGTATTTTATAAACACATCATATATCGAATAGTATAGTAATGTCTGAGACACTTCAGAATTTTTTTTAAAGATAGATTTGTTACTTGTAAACTCTATTTAGGCTATAAATTTAACCCTAGGAACATGGTTTTTTTTTCTGAAATGCCATTCTGTGAGATATCTGCATGGAGATATTCTTTTTTTACCTCTCAAACCATTTCGGTGCTAAATAATCTTAAATTTAAAATTGATAAACTAAAGGACAGTTTAGATTGTGAAGATTAAAATATTCAAGGAAAAACACTTATAAGCATTTTTCTATAACATTTACATTATTTTGTAAGTACTCTACTGAATGAATAAAAGTATTTTATGAATAAATCATGTTTTGAGTTATGTACAAATATAAAAAGAAAATTGTTTTCTGATATAATGTTGCCATCTGTGAAGAGAATAAAATTTAGGTATTGTGGCAAGCACTTTACAGGAGGGTAAATCTTTTTTTAACACTATACGGTCTTATTAATTTAAACATTACGTTTTGACCAGGACTGGTATTAGGAAGAAAATAAAAATCATTTCCCCCTGGGCCTTACATTCCTTTCTCTGGATATTTGATACGGTTCTTAAAGAAAAATTTTAATATTAAGTTTTTTAAAGTAAAACCTTTCTATTTCCTGATAGCAGTGAGATGATGGGTACCATCTACAGGAAAATTTATGTTACTTTGTTTATAACTAAATGCTCTCTCTTTTTACAATATCATCAGTTTTCACTCGTAAAGAAATGCTGTCATAGAATATATCTAATTTCTGTGAATGTTATAATTTATACCTTTAATATAATTTTTTTCAGCTGTTGGCAATAATTATTTCATAGTGTTATACCCTGAACGCTTATCCCGCCAGGTGATGGTCGAAGGGCTAGGGTGCTGGCATTCGGTTTAGATCCTGTGGGTTCGAGTCCCACTGTTAGCATGGATGTTTGTATCCGTTCGGAATCGGCTTTAAGCTGTAGGTCCCTGTCTAATTAACCCTCGTGTAGCAAAAAATTGATCGTAACGCCTCAAACCTGAGCAATTTTCACCTTAAACATTAACTTTTATTAAACTAAACTACATTCATAGCCTCCTAATTGAGTGTTTTCCTATCTAATGTTCGAAAGACTATTTACACTTAATAAAATTTAATTTAATAAAAATTTCTTACGTTTACACTGAAAGAAGGATATTATATCGATTTTTAAAGATAATAAAACAAACATTTCAGCGGCAAAAATTTAAACACCAGTATGCGTCTCTACATATTTACAATAAAAATCATAATAAGTTAATTTTAACTGCGTATTAATTATATTTTAATTCTTTGTAATGCTATCGTATAATTACTTTATCTAGAGTAATTAACATTTAGATTAATTAGGGTCAGGTGGGGTACTTGTAAACAGTATATGAATGATCGAAATATTTTAACTTATAAAAAATATGATTTGGGTTTGAAATCAGGATAACTGTCAATAACAGTTATTTTAACTATTTTTATTATGTTGCATATAAAAAATTGATAAAATATCGATATTAAAGAGCTCTAAAATACAATTTACAACTACCCCATCCATTTACGATTACCCCTACAATATAGGGGTAATTGTAAACGGGTGTTTTATTTATTTATTTTTTAATAAAATGCAGATACAGAAATGGAGGTAACTGTAAATCAGTTGATATTGTATTGCTTCCTGTTATGTTTTAAAATTCAACACGCAAATTTTATAAAAAATTTTATAAAAAATTGATAAAATATCGATATTAAAGAGCTCTAAAATACAATTTACAACTACCCCATCCATTTACGATCACCCCTACAATATAGGGGTAATTGTAAACAAGTGTTTAATCATTTATTTTTTAACAAAATGCAGATACAGAAATGGAGGTAACTGTAAATCAGTTGATATTGTATTGCTTCATGTTGTGTTTTAAAATTCAACACGCATATTTACAATTATAATCTCAAACGAAAAAGTAGGATGGCACTATAAGAAACAATAGTACCAAACTGTTTCTGGACCATCCTTAAATGGTGTATTGAGACTGTGTGTCTTAGTATATTCTGCGACAACATTAACAATATCATATTAAAAATACTAACAATGACGTAGCACTTCCAGGAACTCCATAACGTTGCTGGACTTCTGAGTAAATGAAGTTTTGATTTTCTACATCCATGACTACTCTTATTACACCTCTTTGGTTGGGGGCGGTACGGTCATTTTTTGGTACACGAAGGTTAATTAGACCGGGGCCTACTGCTTAACGACGATTTCGAACGGCTACAAACATCCACCCCAACATTGGGACTCGAACCCACAGACTCTGGTATGCCAACGACCTAGCTATTCGGCTATTACCAGGCAAATCTTTTCGGAGTAAAATGGGCCAAATAATCCAAAACCACTTACATTACTAAGTACTGTTTTTTTCTTTAAATTAATATTGAATTATATTTTGGTGTTATGATGCTATTAAGTAAATTATTTATTAAATAACAGCATTCCCAACTACCCGAAAATCATATTTACATATATTCCATTCAGAAAACTTTGTGGGGTAGTTGTAAATTGACTCTAACTTAAATCTGTCTTGTGAATACCTTTACTTAAGAGTATAACTAGTTAATAGAGAATATTATATTTACCTTGTTATTCTTTTTGTACAGTATTAGCTGTATTTGTCCTCAAAATAAGGAATATTTTCAAGCCTTGCAAAATCGTTTATTAGACTTTTTTAACTGAAAAATTTCAATCACAAATAATAACAAATAAACTCCAGCTAGAATTCCAATAGCACTTTGCAGTTATGGGGGGGAATTAAAGAGATGATATTATGTAATCAATATTCCTTGCCTCAAAACAGAAATTTCTCTTTTGTTTACAATTTCTCCACCTGACATTATGTCTTCATACAGTTAAACTAATACATTTTATGTATGTAAGTAACGAATAGCATTAACATTTTATGTAGTAATTGTGCAGAAGAACTGATTATATAGCGCAAGAAAACGGAATAATGTTTCAATGGAACTTTTTTTTTGATAAATTGAGGTTTGCAAGCATTATGAACAAATCTGTGTCCATTTGATACTGTTAAAATCAGATGAAGATATAATTCATACACGAGTACCTATTTAATAAATAATGAAGACATTTCATACACAAGGAACTTATTAAAAAACATTTTCTCAATATACCAGGGAAAAACTTTTTGATTAAAACTCATAAATTCAGATACTTTTCAAATTTTGTTTTACTTATCAAATGATATATTGTTCACCAATGTGGTGCACACATCAAAGAAAATGGATATTTATCTGCATTAATTCACTAACATTTTTCTGTATTATGATATACGTTTATTTTCAATAATTCTTTGTATTATATAAGACTTATAAACTGAGTTTAAGATTTAAAATTTATGTAATGAAAATCATTTTCTTCCTAATCTTAATATTCATATGTAAGGATATCAAATTTTATTTCATAATCACACGTTTCCATCTAAAAGAATTTATTTATCTAAATTATGTTGCTATATTATATATCGCTACGAAACACTCTTACCTTTTATATTTCCTTTGAACAAGCAAACACCGTTTTATGGAACTGATATCCAAAGATAATCTTAAGGTCCGAAGAAAATAAAAGTAAAAAAATCGTCTGTTTATCTCAAGGCGAAAAAATCTTCCCGGTTAAATCCAAAGTTGTTGTACTTGGATGATTTTGCTCCAGAAAGCGAATGTAAATCACGGAACCAGTAGCACAAAAGCACAACATTTCAGTAAAGAAAACTATGAGAGTCTCTCTTAGTTGCGCACGGACTTCGATTTTCCTTCAGGAAATTCGCGAAAAGCGTTTCAGAAATCGTTGATTCGCCCGCTGCTGAAACGTGACCTCAAAGTTTTTCTGACGTCAGCGAAAGAGGTAGAATGTCCTTCTGTTATGCATATTACCGGTTCTTCTCATAATAAACAGTTCATTATCAATGTCACCAAACGAAGGTAATATAATTACGGTTTTCGCTCAATGTTGAGCGAGTAACGAGAAAAAAAAATTTTTTTTTTGGTCAAACAGGAACTATTGAATTTGTTATGTTGTGTGTGTAACAAGATATATTTTTTTTTCAAATCAAACAGGAACTATGAAATTAGCTGTGTTATATCTTGATATTGAACTAGTGATTGAAATATGATTTATTTTCTTTTATAAATTTCTGTTTAGAGGTAAATCAAGCATTAACAGCATATAAGTAACTATTCTAATAGAGGGAACGCATATAAAGTCATTATAATAATAGATATCGAAGACACGTCTGTAGAAACTAAAAAAAATTAAAAATAAATGACTTTTATGTAACTTTATGTAGGAATCCTAATGTAGAAAACTTCACTGACCTAGAATTTTGAAGGTCAAGCTCTTTAGATTCTCTGGGGGAAAACGATTTTTTACCAGGAACATGTCTTCACCTGTCTTTATGAAAATTTCATTCGGTACCTGGAAACTACTTTACTACAAAATATTAAGATATTTATAACAGTATCTTCAAATTAATCTTTTTATACCTTTAAGAAAAATTTAATTAATTCAAGGTAGGATTCTTCTGCTAATTCTTAACATAGCTATGGATTTACGAAGAATAAGGATATTAAAACAATTATGAATGGTGCATTAACGTTTTCTATAATTCTTTTCTATTTTAGAAGATTAATTGCTATTTGATTTTTAATCTAAGTGAAATTTCAGTTCAAAAGATAAAGTCTGTATGAATAGGTAACATGTGTTTGAAGATGGATAATGTTATTTTTCTACTAAGAATATTTCTATTATGTGGGTCCATTTCTATCACTAATGAAATACATTCCTTGAATATAATCCTTATTTATACAAGGGTAATATTTTGATATATATATATATATATATAAATAAGGACAGGCATTTGATATGAAAAGTTGATGCGTCTGTTAAACTGTTGAAAAAAAAACATAAAATCAAGGTTTCCATTTTCCCATGAAAGTATTTATAAGTTCAAATGACTATTATTTTATGCAATAAATGTTCAGGGCGTTAATTGAACTATTTAGTTCATTGCTCAGTTACAAATTATTTTAAATTAGTATAATATTCATTTTTTAAGATATACTATATTTCTCCACAAGACTGCCTATACACTATGCTCTTTTATAACTATTTTACAGTTTGTTTTTCAAATTTGATCTTTTCTATGTACCTTGGTGAATATATATATAATATCTGATGTGCATGTTAACTTATGACTGAAATGATGTATTATTAATATGAATTTTAATTTTTAGGCTTCATAAGTTTATTAGAAAGATTCATCATTGCTTAATTTACTTTTCTGCCGAATAAATCGAGGATAAATCTGTTAATCTACATTCATTTGAAAATCCTGTACTCTGAAAACCCATACAGAATGAAGCTACATACACTGCTACATTTAGAATGAATTTGTCTCACTGTCATAAATATTTCACATTGATTGAGATTTGAAATACCTGCTTATTCGAACTCAATAAGTTTCCCTTTTTTTCCCCAGGAAAAATTTCAAACTAGTTATCACTTTTGAGAACAATACTGTTGAGGAGTTGTTTGGAAATATGTGCGTTGTAGTTTAACAAAATATTTGTGTCGAAGCAAAAGGAGGTGGATTTTTCTGACGGAAAGAGATGCTTTGTATTAAGAGTGTAGGAAGTCTGGCTCGTATTAGAATTACGAGCCAGACTTCCTAAACAACCTTTGTTCCCTTCGCTAATTTCAAAGGATTTTTTGTTTTATTTTGTTGCTTTCCTATACAGCATTATAAGTAAAAACGGAAAACATACCGTACAGGAAAATTACAGTAGCTCACTAATCACAAAAGATGCCCTTTGTAGAAAATGCAAAACAACTTGTTTTTCTTTTCATATCATATCGATTGATGCATGGAAGATAAGCGAGTGAATAGGAATAGCTTTGAATGGAAAAAAAATGCAAAGATAAGCGGATTAAAAAAATCATAGAAATCTTGATATAATATTTTCCAACTGACTAAGAACCCAATTTAAATAATTCATAAAATGAAAGTTTTAGAAATAAATGAACTGTTAATTTTTCGAGTCATCGTAGTTATTTTCCTATAAAAAAGTTGTAATGAATATCTATCCCTCAAGCTTACGTATTCGAATTATGGTTATCAATATTATCTGTTTTATTAGCAAACATGAAAATTTCCCCCTTATCTGGTAACATTTTAGCATACAAAACTGATGTGTCATTATACTCATTGAAAGACTATGTGAGGTATTCCCATTCGTAGAGACAAGTCTAATTTTTTTATTATAAGATAAATCCTGATAGTGATTTCAACTTCTGGCCAGAATTAAAAGAACAAAATTGGCTGTTTTACAAACGATTTAAAAAAAATTTAAATGTGACTATCTGCCAAAAGCAAATTTTTTTTTCAACAAATATGTTTTCGAATTCTTTAATAAGGATGGAGTGTATGATTATCAAGGAAAATAATTCGATCAAAAAGTATTTTAAAGTTTAAGCATAGTTCAAAAAGCCTTTTGGGGACTTAAATATTGTATTGTACCGTGCATATTGTAGGACAGTTATCTAAGCGTAAACCGGTAAGTGAAGAAAAATAAGCCCTCTCTTTTTTTTAATTTTTATTACACAAATTAAATGAACAATACTTTTGTTTGGTCAAAAATACTTTTAGTTTGAAATAATGTCAAGTTTTTTGTTTTGTGCGAAAAATATGATTTCTTTGAAAATTTTTCTAATTAAAAGGATTTTAATTCTGTCAAATAGCTTTTTGTGCGCTTAAAATGTAGACAAATTGATGTGTTTTTTCAAGCTATGACTAGCGAAATAAAACGTCTTAATGTATCAAACCGTCTTACGGGAACGAGGATCGAGATTGTGCCTCTGAACCTCGCTGTCAGCCACTAAACCATCCCAACGATGTGAGAAAGTCTCATGTTGGGAACATTATTCCATACCAATTAAATAGGAATGAAATATATTTTCTCAGTGATAAAAGAAATTTTAAGCCTTTTGTATTACGGTGAAAATATTTCGTTACATGAACGAATACTATAATAGTTTTATTCCGAATGTAAATATGTTCTTTACGTTAAATTTATATCTTTCCACCTGTTTGCATGATTTATAAAATCTGTAATCCCATCTTTAAATTTCCCGTTTATTATTTTTTCCCCACTAATAAATTGTACTTTTTACGTAAAATGTTTAAGGCTAATGGACGAAATAAATATTTTCGCATCTTTGTGTTCCGAGGGAAATCAAAATGAAGAGTACAATACCTATTCAACGGTGTAAATTGTCTTTGTTGATTCTAATGCCCTCTGGTTGGATTAATCCCAACGACGTCATTCGAAGGGAACAGAATGCAGAATTGCGGCTAACTCGCGCCATTGGGCCCCTCTAGGGTTGAAGACCGACTTTAGCCCGATGCCCCCACAGTTTGACAGAGCACCTCTGGGTGACATCTGGTGGGCTCGTACCCTTCTCCCACCCCACAAACCACACGGAGGGACGCGGTGTAAATTAATTTTTGTACACTGAAATGTAAACGTTACCGTCAACTGAAGTAACTTTGGCCCAACAAACGAAAAACGATTGTATGTGCTGTATCTAGACAAAGCAGAGAGAACTACAAGACAAAACTATGAGAATGTCAAGGCAGTACTGCCACCTATTTGTCCTTGCAATAAGTAAGAGATAATCACTCTCCTTTGTCTAGATACAGCACATACAATCTTTTTTCGTTTGTTGGGAGAAAGTTACTCCAGTTGACAGTACTGTTTCTACTTTTAGAAATGATATTTTTCTTAACACCAACGTTCACAAAACTGAAACCAAAACTATTCAGTATTAAGGAAACTTCTCTAAAGAGAAATTTTATAAAGTATGGACTATCATAAACAGAGAATTAAAAAAAAATGCTTTGTATAATTTGAAATTATTATGAGGTCACAAAATAAAAATAATATGCTGGAAATTCTTTCTCTACAGAATCACGGATTAGAGTTTCATAAAACATGCCGTCTATCCTGTTCGGAATAAGTTTTTTAGGACTAATAATCAAAACGCATCGCCCATAGTGAACTGAATCATATAAGTTGTCATTTATATTAGTCGGGCGCGAACTGTGGGTCGTTGATAGCTTGAAATAAATTTATATCATTGAATTGTTTAATTAAAAATATACTTTAAATTTTTTATAATTACATATTTTTAATATTTTTTATTTCAATTTTTTTATGTTAAAGAATATATAATATGATATTGTTATATAAGGTATCAAATAGTCTTGTAAGGCTATACTTACATTCCTTCTATTCGCCTCTACCTATCTGTGTGAAACTGGGTTTACAAAAGGAGTTGCTATATAAACCATGCAACAATTAAGACTTAACACGGAATATTCTATGAGAAGCAGCACTCGATATTCCAACAAATATTGAACAAATATTATTCGAGGTTTAGGATCACACATTTTTCATTCTTTTTTTTTCTATTTTAGTTTTATATAAACAAATGAAGTTTATAATTTTCGATGTTTTAATATGTAGCTTATAATTCGGAAATCATGCTCTTTTTTTAATTTTAATTTTTGTTAATTATTACCTCAATGAAACACCAATACATATTTTTGTTTCAATATAAAGTTTTGGTCTCATGAGATTTGGCAAAAACAAGTGTAATAGGTAAGCGAGACAATTTTTTATTGTTATTATGTTAAGTTAATATATTCCAAGAATCTACAATTCATTGATTTAAAAAGCAGTTTTTCCAAATTCAGTTATTTATTTTCTATTTTTTGTGAATATTTTCCTAATTTAAAAAAAAAATTGCTACTACCAAAAAATGTTCATTAGGGGTCGAGTATATTTTTTATTTAAAGAAAGTGGGTCACGGTCAAAAAGAGTTTGCGCACCATCGATTTATATCATATTACATCATCAATATATATTAGCCATAGTCGACTAATACTCAACAAGTCATCGCAATTCTACAATACAAACCCATTAGTTCAAAAGAAACTTAAACCGAAATGCATTAGCTCTTGCAATTGATTTCCATCTAATGAACAGAGCTTTGGACGAAAAAGAAAACTGACTCTGAGAAAAATTAGTAGAACAGTGTGTTTGCAGATAAATAAAAAGCAATCTAAAGAACATTAGGAAAAGGTTTTTAAAATGAGAAATAAAAAAATGTTGCTGACCTTGTGTACAAAGTTCTTGTGTAAGAGATTCATTCTGTAGAAAGATTTTCTGTTAAAGATTGTGTAATCTGATTTCCAAACTATTCTAATTTGAGAAGGTTCTGTCCGAATTTGAATTCTGTAAAAAAATTGTTCTGCAGTAATTCAAGACTTTCGAAGTTCCCCATTAAAGGCTTTTTATATTTTTAAAGGATTTAATTTAATTTAATAAAAATTACGAATATATTCTAAGTTTTTCTTTTGTTGTATTAAAGAGAATTTATGTGCGCTTGAAATAATGTGCCTATCCTATACATAGATCCGCTTTCCTTAATGACAGATTTTACATCAAATGATAGCTTAAGAGTGTGGTTTCACTTTAAACTATTTCATATAATTCCAAAAATGAATTGTTTTTCGAAAAATCATAAATATCCGAATATCTATTATAACAGCCATTTTTTCAACAAACTAAACAACTATGTTTTACTAATTAGATTTTAATTCCTAGTTATTCCTGATTACTAAGCTCTAAATGAACGAAGTTAGCGAAAGGGTTCCGCGAAGGGTGAAAGGAAAATAAAAAATGATATTCGATCTGATTAATGCAAAGATCCTGAACACAAGGTAGTCTTCAGGGGGAAAATTGTTTCATCGATACTGGGTTATCAATGCTTTCCTGGACACCTGTACATTCATTTGATATCAGATAGCGATTTGTTATCACGTATGGTGAACTTTATCTACTCTCATTTCACTGTTTACAGTAAATATCATCAAACTGGACTTTCATTCCCTAATCGGCGCAGGTGGCTTCATAAAAATAAAAACACTTTATGTGAATTGATATATATATATATATATATATATATATATATATATATATATATATATATATATATATATATATATATATACAGGGTGTCCAACGAAGAAGTACCTGATTTCAAATTGAAAAATCTCTAGAACAAAGATCTGTAGAAGAATGCAACAAACGGAATTTTTATCGTGAAAGCTGTAAGAATTTTATACACTAGTTTTAGAAATAGTTACAAAAGCTGCTAACAAAGAGCGCTGTTAGCAGCTTTTAGCAATACAGCCGCAGGCATGGATTGAACTCCATATTCCCGGACCTGAGTCCGTGGGGCTATTTTTTGTGGGGCATATTAAAAGATGCTGTCTACAGGAACCCTCCCATCACGCTGGGCGAGCTTCAATCGGCGATCTATGGGGCAGCTGAATCAATTTCCGTTGAGAAACTACAGGGTATGATGGCAAATTTTATTGCGCCACCTCCATTTGCAAATTTTATTGCGCCACCAGAGCGAATGGTGGACATTTCGAAAAGATTGTGATGTAGTGATTGCAAAGACTACAAGTTTATATAAGCATGCTGATACGAGTTGTACATCGCCATCTGTTAGCAGCTTTTGTAACTATTTCGAAAATTAGTGTATAAAATTCTTACAGCTTTCACGATAAAAATACCGTTTGTTGCATTCTTCTACAGATCTTTGTTCTCGAGATTTTTCAATTTGAAATCAGGTACTTCTTCACTGGACACCCTGTATATAAATAAATAAATAAATAAACAAATAAAGCCCGTTGGCGTAGTAGTTAAAAGCGTCAAGCTGCCATCCCACAGGTCTAGGGTTCGACCCTACGACTGGGCAAGGTCGACTCAGCCTTTCATCCTTTTAGTGGGTCGATAAAATGAGGACCAAGCATGCTTGGGAACTAAACTCTGGGGGTCCCACGTCAGGTTGACCACCTGACTGAGACATATGCTGTATGGCACCCCAAGCCCACGGTCTAGAAAGCGGAGATGGGTACACATCGGACCTGGTCCACATCGGACTGTTGCGCCGTGAGTTTATATATATATATATATATATATATATATAATAAGAATTAACATTGGAAATATATGAACTTTTGACAGCTGTGTTGTAGTTCTTTCAGTCTTCATAAGAGTATTTATGACAACTGCCAACTTACTATTTTTATAAAATTTTCGTTTCTTAATAAGAACGACCCTAAAACACTGACGATGAATTAATGGTACAAGTTGCTTTGTATCAACTATAAATGATTTAAATAGTTAATTGCCTTTCATTAAAAAGTTTCGCCAAAAGAAATTTATCTGTCGTTTTACTGCTTAAAAATACACAGATTCTACGTTAATATTAATACTTTAGCACTAATATCTTTTTAATATGACTACTAACTTATAGTTGTCAAGCTCTAGTGGCAAGAAATTTGACCTGCGAGTATAATTCAGAAAACAAACTAAACTTTATTGCTAGCCGCCTTAAGGCTGCTGTGTACTATCCCTATTGGATTCGCTCACCTCAGTGTTAACCTATGGGAAAAATGTGTCCAAGTATTGTCGACTTGGATTTATAGATTTAAAAAAAAAATTGTACTTCGTAATAGAGAAGAGAAAAAAAAATTACACCTTGGGGCATTTTTCATTTTTTAGAAAATGCAAATAATATTTTAAAATTTCTTGGAGTAGGGTAATCCACCCTCATTCCACTGTAAAACCTTAAGTTTCACGGAAACAGAGCAAGGAGACCGCATGCCAAAATTGTAGATCACTTAGCCGCCAGGGATGTTGCCCAGGGTGTACCACAAGGAGGTGGATCTACGTTGCACCCCAAAGGAAAATTTACCCCCTGAAAAATTTAATTTCTTTCGGGATCTTCAGACTCGTACAGCTTTAAAAAGGTGGAGGAGGGTAAGCTCTTCTTTTATACCTGATAAACCAAGAAGTGATGCAGTTGCGGCCTTCCGTCTGTCTAAGGGACACAATTGCCTCACCACCCATATGCATCGCATAGGCATTTCAACCGAGCTTTTTTGCCCACTATGCGATTCTGGAGAAGTAATGGAAAGGGACCACCTACTCCGATGTGGGTCTCTTCGCGGATCTACAGCAGTGTCGAGATATTGGGAAGCAAGAACGTTCCTAGAGCAATGACTTTGGTCTTCTGTATTTATTTCATCGTTCCTTTGTAATCTCTTTTGCCTTGCCACTTGAAATAAAAAAAAATTTTAAATTTAAATTATTCGGGGAAATATCTGGTATAGTGTGTTTTAAACGCTCATCAATTCCTTTGGTGGAAGAAATTTATAAAATGAATGCTATTGCAAGGTGAAGAAAAGTTTAGGCTATCTGAAAATACCATTTTTATTGGATAATCAGCAGTTATGCAGCTGTAAATAGCATACAAATTTTCTAAATAGGTTAACATTGATGTGAGCGAATCCAATATGGTTAGTACACAGCAGCATTAAGCGTACCAATGCGAAAGGGTGAACAAAATATAGACAACTAACCTGGCTTGGAAAAAAAATCCTACTCGAAGCTTGTACTGCAAAAATCTGTAACGTTAACTTGGAATTTTCTCATACTACACCCGAATTTCGACTAATTTCTCAAATGTGTTACTAAGCCTTCTTGTTAACTTATTTCTATTGGCACACTGGTTTGACTTGTCTCATAAATTACTGCTATGACAATCACTCTCGTATAACAAGCTTGGACTCCACTATTTTGTTGCTAGGTAGAAAAAATCACACTCACTCCAGCTTCCAGCTTTTCCCTATACATATTCCATTCCGAGCCTGAGCCTAAATTTCTAATTTGATTATGGCTATTTTTTCCCCTTTTTGTGTTCCGACAGACAAGAGCTCAACGTTTACGAAGAAACTGGCGCTACGGGTAAATTTAGTCATAGGGAAGTGACTTTCAGTAAATGTCAAACTCCGCAACACATGATTACACACTAATATACACAAATTTATATGTGGAATTTTTTCCTGATGAGTGAGTCAGCATTCTAGAAGCTGCAGTTTCTACTTTACTGTAATAAAATATAACAAAAGAATCAATCCTCAAGGTCAGCAGGTCTAGTTCACAAGTGAAGAAAAAAAAAAAACAAAGCTGTAGGAGAAAAAGTAATAAAAAAAAGACATTTAAATTTAAAAACTCTTCAGAATCTGTGTTCTTTTTAAATTATAATGTATGCGGCAATTGTTAACTTTGCTAAATCTCATGCTCAATCTTTTAACACTAGAAAGACGGCTACCGTCATTTTGAAGGTTTCGGACATACTATTGAGCGCTATGTCTGCATTTATGTCCTCAAGCTTCTGAAATTTTATGACTTTTTCTAATTTTACGCGAAATATGCACACACATTTACAAAATTATATTCGATAGTAAAGAGGGGGAGAAAATGTGTTGTATATCTACTAAGTCTGAAAGCGTCAATTTGACGGCAATATAGAAGACAGGCAGAAATCTTTAAAATAATACCGGAAAAATGTTTGTTACTTTTCATCTCCTCTCCCTTTTGCAAATAACAGAAATATTGGCTCTTCGGAAATACTGGTGTTGAAAAATAAGGACTGCACAAACCATGCATATATTTTTACAGATAAACCATACTAGGTTATCAGCTCGGCACACCTGCATAAAAATATATCTAAATATATACTAATTTATTATATATTGGTATGAAATAGTTCAAAATTTAAAGTATTTAACCATTTAAAAAGCATTAAATATTTTAAATTCTTGTTTTTATTTTTAACCGTCAAAATGACGGCGTTCAGTCTTTTTAGTAAGAAAAATATTCCCGTCTTTCTAGTGTTAATGGTCTTAATATAATCTTCTAAACCTAATAAAAGGGCATGCATACTATTATTTCATGTTAACTGATTTTTCACGTTAATTATTTTCGGGATGTTAATAAATTCTGAATCTTAAATCTGCTGTTAACTTTTTGAAAAGACTGATTTTATATTACGCTGAATAGGAAAAATGCATGAAATATATTGAGCTTTTTTCAAATTCCTATCATACTTTCAAAAGTTTATTTTCATATATGAAAATTCAAAATTATTTTTTTCCTTTAATATGTAGTCGGAACATAATCAAAAATTTTGAGAGTGGCAATTTCCATACATCCGAAATCTATCAAATGCATTTTATATTTCCCAAGTGCTCGTTCATTTTATAGAATAGAAATAAGTGAGTTATATTTTAAATCGCAATCTACGGTTAAAAGGGATATAACATATCATCATGTTTGATTTCTAACGAGATTGAATACTATCAAATCAATTTAAAAAAAAATTGAAAGGAATCGATGGTCGATAGCGATGGGTCTCAATTTCTGAAACAGAAAGGAAATATTTCTTTCTACCTTATGTAATGTATTTTGCTTGATTTTCAACATATCCATAAATCTTCTGGCTCGTGATGTACACTTTTGTTACGATATGTTGAATTGCCCAAGACAGAAAAATTCCCATGGACTAAAAGAAAATCATGCTTTCAATTAGATTCCTATTCAGTCAAGATATTAAATGAAAATTTTCATATATATATCTTCAGAGTTAATAAAAACCCTAAAACAATTGATCAGGGGTATTTTATAGAAAAACTAGATTTTGCACCTTGCATTTATTGTGTTAGGGTGAATCACACACAGTCTTGATTCTTTCAAGAAAATTGAATTTCAACTAATTTTCTGACCTAGAAAATTTCGCACAAAAAAAATTTAAAAAAAATTGCTGTTATTAAACACCTTCAGCATACTAACAGAGTGTATAGGAAAAGATTAATTACCGATTAATAATTCCTGCCTTTGAAAAATTATCCTCGGTTTGCAAGTTTTTTTTTAAGTTGCTAAAGTACCGTTCTTTCTTTCGCCCAATTCACCCATTCTTTACAGAAGGTCGTTCGTACTTTATGGAAACGATTTTTCAATTTATTTTTGCTATTTGCATTTTGAGATAAAAATTTGGCAACTTCAGAATAATCACCTGTTACTGTTTTGTTTTGATTGGAATGTAAAACAAAAGATTTATTTTGAAAATGGCTCCTAAAATTGATAGATGGCTCGAAGGTTACGTAACTGCGCTTTCCGAGGAGAAATATTCGTATCAACAAATTATAAAGCGGTGTAAAAATCGTGGTTAGGGCATTTCAAAAAAAGGTATTTATAATATATTAAATTTGAAAGGAAAAAAAAAGTCTAACTGAAAGTAAAAATGAAAACATGACCGCGAAACCTCATTCTAAGAATGTTCGAACGCAGGTAAATATCAAGAAAGTGAAGTCTTAATCCTAAAAGAAAATCCGACGACTCAAAGATCCATTGCATCGAAACTACGAATGTCTTCTGGCACTGTAAGTAAAATCATTCATGAAGATTTGAACTTAAAAAGGTGTTTAAACCTAAAGTTCATCTGCTTTTGGCAAAGCATATCGCTGAAAGAAAAACAAATTGTAGAAAATTATATGAAAAACATCTAGCTTCTGAAAAATGGAAATTTGTGGTAACATTGGATGAGGCATGGGTATATTTAAGTAACTGTAATAAAAAAAGATCAATTTTCTATTGCTCAACTGACGTGAATGACCGTACGAAATGGCTTCGTCAATGTACAGAAAAGTTCCCAAAGGGATTCCTGATAGTTACAGGTTATGCCGTTGTAACAGGATTTTGTTACAACGGCAAATTAAAAATAAAAAACGTCTCAAGTAAATCCAGAATTAATTCATTCTTCTATCAGCAGAACATTT